>JAHLJT010009436.1:37389689-37501655 GCA_031308135.1 Acheta domesticus | reverse complement strand
GGAGCGGCCTTGAGAGAAACGTGAGGGCGTTTCCGTAAGGTCGTGGAGGATGCGGGTTTGTCGTTCATTCGCTCGTGATTCATTCAATAAATGCCATAATGATCGTTCTCATCCCTTCTGGGCACTGAATGTAGCTTCTCTCCCTCCGTAAAACGTCGCATGCATTTTTTACGATTGTTTTGTGTTACATAAAGAAAAAGAAATGAATAAAAATCTTTTTATTTACTTCATCAAATTTCTGTTTCGAGAAGTCATTGGTAAGTCCCTTTATTAAATTTCCCATTGAAGTTAAAAGTCATTACAATAAATATTTTTATTTAAGTTTAGAAATATTTCTGTGAGTTTCTACGCAGAACACATTTTATTTAGCAAAGGTCTGTGAAGTAACTTCTGTGTTCAGTTTGAAGGATGTATGAGGGAGTCCGCAATGGATTTTGCACTAGAGAATAAACCGTGAATATCTTAGAAATAATCTCTGAACTGTGCAAAAAATATCAGACCTCACAGTTTTGTTTAGTGAACCTTGACTCTTAATTTCAGAATTAAATATTTCTCACTTTGTGATCTTGTATTTAAGTATTTACTTCGTTTCACATTCATGCGTCAGCAGTTTTTATTTCTGAGAGTAATTTAACAAATATTAATCATTTCTGCATTTCCGTTGGTAGTTATAGCAAAATTTTTATTTTTAGGAGAATGGAGTCGTCAGAGGTTTTATTAAAAATAATTTTCCTGCTCCATTGCACCTACTTTCTGTCCACATGTATCTCTTATAAACTTATTTTCTGTCTTTGTACGCGTCTTGGTTTTGAGAAACTGATTCATTTTCGTGAGCTCCTAATTGTCATCTGTTACTTGAACCAATTTTTTTCTTTTTTAATGAAAATGTTTTACTTCATCATGAAGACTTCACTTTGAGTCTACCCCCTGTCTGAAACGAAAATTAGTTTTATAATTGAATCTCTAGTCATGCAGTGATGTGATTCCCTTTATCAATATTGGCAGAATGAGGTTCCAGCGATGAAGTGAAGTATTTGGAGAGGGAGCTGTCAATTTCATACGATGCTGACGAGACTTTAGAGAATGCTCTTGCTTGCACTAACATTTTGAGAGAAAAAATGTGAGAAGCTGCCAATGGAGATTTTTCAATGGGATACGTGTTTTCGGGTTTTCTTGTCAATTATTTTGGTCAATGTTGTGAATGTGAGTAAACAATTATCATTTAGCATGGACTTGCTGAATTAATAATAGATATTAGTTTAGAAACTAACACCAACATTGAGTTGTGTCTGCGGATTCTGAGTCGCTAATTCTGTATTAGTCCAGAGCACATGTGATGGCATTTGCGATCTCTTCGTCTCCTTACTCGCGAGATCACGGCGCGAAAATTCCGCGGTGTAGCGTTTGGAACGCTTCCCTTAGGACCGAAGTTCAAAGCTCGGTCTATTCACGTGGAAATTGCGGTGGACAAAGGAAATTCTCGGCACGTTTCGTCTCCCACCTCTCTTACCTCTTATTCTCCTGCCATTGCTCCATCATGATTTATATCACATCTTTATAATCATATATCAATGCAATCATTCATTCACGTATAAGCCATAAGGCTTAGGCACCTCGGCTACCCGTTTCACTTCATACCTCGCTGGCTTTATTTGTTCTTGCCAATTTCTTCTCGATTCTTTTTGCATTCTTTGTTAAGTTCGACATCTCTTCCACTCTCTCATCATTTCCATCTCCCGTTAAGTTGGGTTTCTGCGGCCGCTCTGTCGCCTACCCAACGCTCGTGTGATTACATGCGCCATCTGTAAGTGGTGTACCGGGAGATATGGCTCAGTACATCAACTTGATGTCACTGCAGTCCCTCTGACCGGGAGGTTCTAGGTTCGAGTCCCGACGGCGGCAGGATTTTTTGACACTACCTTGTCAGCTAGTTCGAATTCAGTCGCTATCTGGAGGAGAATTCTAGCGGCCGGCTGCTCTGATCGGTAGTTATCCGTGGTTTCTCCGATCAACACCAGGCGAATGCCGGAGCAGTACCCTAACAAACGGGCCACGGACCGCGCGCAATCATTTCTTCCTCTTCCTTGTCCTATCCTCTCCTCTTACACACAAACACTTACACTAACATGCACTACGCTACCACACATGCCGGGAGATCGGTCAGTAGCTTACAGCTTGTCCCGGCTGGGGCGGTGCTCCGCTGGTGGGAGATACCTGGTTGAGGGGAAAACACCGCTAATCGACCGTATGTCGATGCCAGATCTCGCAATCCAGCGGGGAAAAGATCATCGCCACCTTCCGAGAAAAAACACGCACTACACTTACGGGACTAATGACCAAAGTAGTTGACGCGCCCGGAAATCAACGAATGAATCAATCTAAGTGGCGTCCTTCCTGCTTCCTCCCCCTGCTTATCAGCCCCCTCCGCCGCCCCGCGCCCTTCCGCTCCCCGTGGCGGGCGGAGGGCCGTCCGTCTGCGGAATGGCTTCCTCCGCGTCGACCCTTCCGAATAATTCCCGCGCCTTGCGGCCATCGCGCCCGTTACCGCCTCGGGCTCCGGAACCGCGTTTATAGCACTGTATCCATGCGATGTGTCCCGACATACGCCAGCTCGTATCTGCGAGGCCGTCGTGCCGAATTCGAAGTTTTTGCATAATCGCGCCGTAAAGTGCGAGAAAGGCCGGATCATGTGTGGGCCATGAAGCCGAATCGCATTTCGGAACTTTTCGTGATATCTGAAAGCTGGGAGATTTAATGAAGCGCTTATGAACTACAGAGTTTCATATACCACATAAATATTAGCGCTACATAACGTTTTATTCATTTAAATCCTATCCACGTTTTTACTTTGGACTTGGGTGACAGATCATTTCGGGACTCGCCTTTTTGTATGGCGTAAACAGAGTCGGAAAAAGTGTGTAGTGGGCAGTGCGCGGGCTCTGGGCAGTTAGCAAAATAGGGCTCCCAAAATTCGATTCTGTGGGATTATTCTGTAGAAAGTTCCCTCGAAAATTCTAGAAGTTTCAGAACATTCTAAAACATTGCTCCATACGCTCCACAGAGCTGTAGAACATTTGTACGTTTGTACGTTTATTCTGTAAAATCTTGCGAAACTAAATTGGACCATTATCTAAAATAAAGTGAGATACGATGCGAAAGAAACAATAAGTTCTCAAATACAATATATTCACTTGTGATAAGAATGTTTAAAGAGTTAAGATAATATCCCTTAATGTGTATATCGCATGGAAAAATCGATATTATTTTCCGTGTCCTGCGACCCGTATGTACAATTTCATTCAATATTTTGTCTCTTCTTTGATTTTCGAGCACTAGCAAGTGCCACTAGCATGTTTCCCTTGGTACTCGTTCACAATTGTTCACATATTTCTTCGGATGATATGATATTGTTGCTCTTGTTGTCTAACTCATGTGCTCTGAATTCTTGACTATTGGCTCGTTCCCGACGACTGTTACTAGGCATTTTCGAATTTGGCACAACTTGGGCGTCAACAATGTTTAATTTTACATTCCTTGCCATGTCCCGGCTGAGTTTAATTCAGAGCCGCTGCGTCATTATCGCTGTTCTGTAGCGGCGGGCAGCTCGGGAGGTCTTGAAGGTTCGGGTGGGGACGGGCCTCTGCGGTTGTGGATCTTCGGCACTAGCGAGACAGCTGGGTCAGATTTAGACGCGATGTGGAGAAGTATATCGATCGCCCCTGGTCTGATTGGTAGTTTCCGAGGTTTCTCCGAAACCAGAAAAATACCGGAGCAGTACGCCGCAACAAAAGGGTCACGGAATGCGCGCTAACTATCCTTCCACATCCTTGACCATTGCTCTCCCCTTACACACACGCACGCACGCACGCACACACACACACACACACACACACTCTCTCTCTCTCTCTCTCTCTCTCTCTCTTACGTACACTACACAACCGCACTTGTCGGAAGACCAGTCGGTAACTTGGATCTTGTTCTGGTTAGTTCAGTGCCTCACTCGACGCGGGCCTGTGGTGCATGGGGCAGATGAAGAGATACCTGGTGGGGAAATGCCCCGCTTGTCAAGGTGTAGGACGGCGCTGGATCTCACTATCCAGCAGGGAAGGATACCATCATCTGCCTGTAAATAACATTCACTACACTAACGGGACTAATGACCATAGCAGTTGTCGTGCCCGGACACATCAATCCCTGTCAGGTACAGACAAAACAGCGATCTCAGATCTTTTTCTCTACTTGTGTCGTTTCCTGGCTGAGCGAGTATGCGATCTGATTGGATTTCTCGTAGAATTTAATTTTGTGAGCATTTAGCCTGTTTCTCGAAGAGGTTCGCAAATGACCATATCGCAAGTGGTGTGCTCCGCGGTCTGTTGACAAGTTCTCACGGAGACGAAACAAACTTCACCAGAGTACTGCTAATTGAGCGTCGCTGAAACGTTGTTATTTCATAAACAGTTATTAAAATCACCTTTTACCTCAAACAAAATAATCCTCCTACCAAGTAAACTGTTTCAGATGTCACTGTTCTTAGTAATATGACGATACGTCCCGCAGCAAGGTGATAATGTAAATCTACAGTATCTCTATCGCACTTCCGCTTCTTATACTACTGTTCGAAAATCGCTAGAAGTGACCGCTTAATAGAGGCCAATTTCCGAAAAGTGCCTGGCCACTGGCCGCCAGTCCAGGTGACGGCTTAAAACAGAATTATTACACGGTCTAGGGGAAAACTCAATCGGTTCCTCGAAAAATGGCTATTTAGAGGTGTCCGCTTCATCGTGGAAGCCGTGTGCAGATTTCACTGTACTCACTCCCTCACAGTCGCGGCTCATGGTTTTCTAAATGAGGAAGGCCGCAAAAGTTTAATTACTTGGGGGGGGGGTCCTTCAATTCGGAGGGCAATACTAGGTTCTCATTTATAGGGACAGCAGGGGGAACTGTTCTTTGACACAGTTTTATCTAGATATTTTATTAGGACTTAATAAAATTTAATAGTATTGTATTCCTAAGCACTATTTCTTCCGATACATACATAAGGCAGAAGCGCCCCTACTCCCTTCAGACGCCAGGCCCCACGCTCGGCCCATGCTTGAAGGCTGCCAGGCGGCAACCTTCGTTCGCCCATAAGCCCGAGCAGTGAATGCATGACGTCACGCCTCGTCGTTTTACACAGGCCTTATGACGGAACGAAGTGGAGGCCTAAGGCTTTTCTCTTCCCTGTCAACAGCTTCAAATGCGTTACGGACGACCGTTACCGAACCGACAAAGAAAATTTTGGATATGATTGTTATATAATATAACTCAGAAATCCATTATTAATAAATAAATTCATTTACAAATATATTTGTAAATTTCTTTTGGGCGGCGATTTTTATAGGGGGGGCTCCACCTTACAACCTTTAATGACGAGCCGCGCCTGCTCCCTCACTAAACGCGCCAACTCAGATTTTGGAAGCCATTGTGCCAGCCCCCCTTACCGGCCCCGCTGATATCATCTGTGAAGCTGCATTATCGTCCGTGAAGCTGCATGCCTGTTCTTTGAAACGCGGCGCGTTACCTGCAACACGCATTTTGTAATTTCCCAGGGCGCTCGCGAAGGCCTTTCCGGGCGCGACCCGGAGGCCCGGAGGCGCTGAGTGCGCGCCCCCGCCGCCGCCGCTTCATATACGCTCCGCCGCGGGGGCGTTTTCACGATAATTTGCTTCCGCGCCGTTCTCCACACCTGCATACATCTTCATTACCGAGGCGGGAGAGGGGATAAATCTTGGAATTTTTGCTCACGGTCGCGCGAAGAAGCGGAAGGGGAAGAAAGGAAAAAAAAAAAAAAAGTTTCGCATAAAGGAACACGAGGCGTACGAAAACGGAGGATGAAAAAGATGCATAATTTATCATCATACGGCAGCGGCGTCGAGCGATCCCGTGTGTCTTCGTTGCGCGGCTGCCGCCGCCGCCGCCTCTAACGATCCCCTGCGTCGTCGAGGCGTTTTCCCGCGCTTTGCTTGTACGCCTCCGCGGCGCGGGAAAAACGCGTCGAGGCGTTTTACCGCGCCCTCAAGTCATCACCTGGACTGGCGGCCGGTGTCCAGGTACTTTTGGGAAATTGGCCTCTGTTAAGCGGTCACTTCTAGCGATTTTCGACCAGTAGAAAAAGAAGCGGAATAGATACTGTAGATTTATATCATCACCTTGCTGCGGGATGTATCGTCATATTCCTAAAGACAGTGACATCTGGAACCGTTAGTCGGTAGGAGGATTAATTTATTTTTTAGGTAAAAATGTGATTTTAATTACTGTGTATGAAATAATGTTTTAGAGACGCTCACTTAGCAGTACTCTCGTGAAGTTTGGGAACCCTTGTTTCGTCTCCGTGAAAACGAGGCGTTTTCCCGCGCTTTGCTCTCTCTTAAGTCGTCACTGGTGTCCAGGTACTTTTCGGAAATTGGCCTCTATTAAGCGGTCACTTCTAGCGATTTTCGACCAGTAGAATATTTTTTTTTAATTTAAGAATGCAACAATACACAAAGTCTTACAGATCCCAACAATAAAAGAAGAAATCAACAAGACCAGTGCAAAATACATACAACGACTGCATAACCATTCAAATATTCTAGCCATCCACTTACTAGATAATAGTGACACTACCAGACGACTTCAACGACAACATCCTCTAGACCTTGCATATCGACTGTAAATCGTTCATATCAGCAATTTTGTTCCATGTATTAATCATTGTAAATATACATTGTTGTATATTTATCAAATGTTTAATATTGCTTCTTAATTATTAATAATGTAACATTAGTGGAGTACGGTCAATGGGCTTTACTCCTTTGAAGTACTAATTTACAGAAAATTTATGCAATTTTGCTAAATGTTCGTGTACAAACAAATTGCAGTAGAATAAGAAGCGGAAGTGCGATAGAGATAGTGTAGATTTATATTATCACCTTGCTGCGGAATGTATCGTCATACTGCTAAGAACACTGACATCTGGAACCGTTAGTTGGTAGGAGGATTAATTTATTTTTAGGTAAAAATGTGATTTTAATACCTGTGTATGAAATAATGTTTTAGCGACGCTCACTTAGCAGTACTCTGGTGAAGTTTGGGAACCCTTGTTTCGTCTCCGTGAAAACGAGGCGTTTTCCCGCGCTTTGCTTGTACGCCAACGCGGTGCGGCAAAAACGCCTCGCGGCTCGGCATTAGCGTCATTACACTTTAAAGACACTGGTTTATGACGGCGACCGAGAACCGGCGTCGATTTAATGAAGATCGTTCGGCCTTTGGAACTCATGCTATTTCTTCCCGGCTTAACGAAGTAGTAATCTTATTAACGTGTTTGCGAATGGGGGATGTTATTCCGGCATGCCAGCGATTCCGGTTTCGAGACGAAAGTGCGCTGATGATGGCTGGCGTATTCATTTTTGAGCTTAATCGCGGAGGACCTCTAAGTATTTATGGCCTCCCATTTCCAGACACGTCACTCCGTTGCTACAGTTTTCCACTGCATGAAAAGATGGTAGAGGTGATCATGTTAGATTGAATGATGATGAGGCATGCATGATTATGAATAACATGATGTTCAGATGGGAAATGAGGTGTTGTGAGAATGCAATCACTCCATAATTACATGAACGAAACATCCTTGTCTCTCGAGCCACTTGAATCCGCAACTTTCGGCTAAGGGTACTTGGACGATACGGTGAGACCTTGCATTACCGACAATGCAGAATTATAGAAAATCTCTTACAGTTGCAATGGACTATAGTTAAATAGACATTTGATTAGTCTAATTAGTGAATACAAATTATATTGTTTGAAAATTATTTTTTAATAAACGTTAAAATTATGAGTAATTAAAAAATCGTAACTTGCGCTTGGATGATTTAAAAATTGTCTTAGGATAATTGTAAGGTAGAATTCTGTACATTTTGATAGCTACTTCGAACTAAGAACTCGCCGAATATTGAAATTTGCAGACCATGACATAAAAACAGGTGTTTGCGTCACACTGTATAATTACACATAGTTCAGAAATGTTACGTCCTTGGCCCTAAAAATTAGTTTGTCTTCCGAAGGGACACAATTCGTGGGATTCTGGTGAGTTCTTTGGGACACGGATTTTGGGGTATTGGGGGAAATGAAGGGGCAGACGTGTGGGACAGATGGGATACGAATTATATTTCTTAAGTTGTATTGTAAAAAAATAGCTCTTTTTAAATTTCCTATTACATTTTTAGAGTCTAGTTCTTTTGGATGCCCCAATCCATTGAATGGGTAGCCAGAAATGTGGCAGAGACCCGAAATCTGTGCAAAATTAAATTGAATGAAAAATAAATAATCTTTCCGATAAAACTGAAAGGACTACTTGATTTTTTCCGTGTGATTGATCTCAACGCTCATCAATTAGAATGGTTACTCTCGCAAAAAATCTGGCCCATGATGCTCTAACGCACACTTCTGGCTAGTGATCGAAGTTGCGTTCTTTCACTTTCAAAACAATTATTTACAAAATGTTGAGTTTTCTCTCGAGACCAGCTTATTGTATTTATTCCCTTTCCTTTAACGCAAAGCAATTATTGGTATTAGCCTCTCCTAACGTAACCTCACCAAACGAACAATCGGCTTCGTTAAACCGATATTCCCGCGATGTTTCCGTCTGATTCCCGAGGAACGAGTGAACCTGGCGTTTATCTGGCAGCCGCTCGCGCGCGCGCGGAGGCGGGGTTGCCATCGGAGACGCCCGACGCCCGCCGGCGGCAGCGCGATGCGGTGGATGAAAGTCGAGAAGAATCGATTCCTTCCCAGAAACGGAGATTCGCCGCCGAGAGAAAGGAACTTACGCAAATTTGATGTTGCGGCCTGATAAGATTTGCGTGTCGTAAGCGACGACGTCTCGGGTTCTCGATTTTTACGTCGACGCGCTCTCGCGGGGAGCGCCCGCGGCTCTCTCGCGCTGGCAGCCGCGCTCGGCCCGCGACCGCGACCGCCCGGGCCCCGTCGCCGCCTTTAATTTTCTTTCTCGCTTCGTTTCTCGATTTGCAGCTCCACCGATGAGATGATACTACACACGGGACGTTGTGGCACTTTCGGTGGTTACAGTTCTGATATTATTTCATATTCCCATTGTCCGTACTTTATTGATACTATTGATTCGATAGCATTTAATCGGTATCTGTGAAATTGCCCTGGCCCCATTTTTTTCTCCTTTAATTTTCTTTTGCTTCTCACGCTTTGTTTGTCGATTTGCAGCTAGACCGATGAGATGTTACTACACACAGGACGTTGTGACACTTCCGGTTGTAACTGGGAGATACCTGGCTGTAGGCAAACCCACTAGTCGACGGTAGGTCAGCGCCAGATCTCGCTATCCGGCGGGGAAAAGATCACCGCCACCTCCCGAGAAAAAACACACACTACAATACGGGGCTAATGACCTACGTAGTTGATGCGCCTGGAATCACGAACATTCAATCAATCAATCAATCATATTGTTTCGATATTCCCATTATCGGAACTTTATTGTTACTATTGATTCGATAGCATTTCATCTGTATCGGTGAAATTGCAAAAGGTAATTGACGTTTGTAATAAAACGATTGTTCCAGTCGTGTTTTAAGCGCCTTTTTTCTTTGCATTCTGACCCTTTATAGTATGTGTACTCTTTATATTTGTCACGGAGGGGAGATACACTGCTTTCAAATATAATAAAATGTCTATAATGTTCTTATTTGAATTTGTGTATCAATACCAATCGGAAGTATGGATACTTCAGTTTCAATAACATTGGTTTATTGTTTATTGTCTGTATGTGTGGCAAATATTGTAGTCTTCACAATATTTGCTACAGATACACACAATAAGACTGCAGATAACAAAGTATCTCAACATCCTTACCTGCAGGCCCAACGGTGATTCCGTGCTCAGAGCGGTGGCCAAACGCGATCTGCTCGCATGCTTTAATTTTCTTTTGGCCGCATCTCGCTTTTTTCTCTCGTTTCAGCTCGACCGTTGTTACATTAGAACACACGGGACGGAGGCAAGAAAAAAAAGCCGAGCGAAGGAAATAATAAAATGGAAATGGGGGAAGGTCTCGTCGGGGCGTTCATTTCGTGAGAAGCCATTGCCCCGGTTTCGGCGGCGGCGGCGGCGGCGGCGGCGGCGGCGGCGGCGGCGGCGGCGGCGGGTGTCCCGGCCGATGGGGTCATGTCGATATTCATCAAGCGGCTGGCGCCGTTCCATCACGTTTACGAGCTCGCTATTACTTACGTCGGGTGGAACACGGGGCGAGCGGAGTTAGTACCTGTTGGAAGCGACGGCCCAGGGACCGAACTTACGACCCGTCGCCGCGCGCCGCGCCACTCGTGACACCCTCGACGTCCTCGACGCTCTGCCCTCTCCACCCCCTCTCCTCCCCCTTCCCCCTCTTCCGCTCTCTCCGCCACCGGAGCGCTGTTGTCGCTGGGAGTGACGTTATGTACATCAATTTGTTTCCGCATCGCTGTTTATGTAAAAAATCGCGCTCGGTTTTGTCGATTTCGTTCGTATGATGTTTTTTGTGTTTATGACTGGCTTTTTTTATTGTTTGGTTGGAAAATCCTGGTAATGTCACTGTTTGCTCGTGATTGAAGTGTAGCAAATAAAGTTTTATGCTGGATTTGGGTGTTATGGGGATCCCTTCTTCGTGCAAGATTGCACCTGGTTGTGGGAGTCGCGGGAATATGTTGTGAGAGCCACAGATAGTTCAGGGGAGAAGAATAAGTAGTCATTTTAATAATTAACTGTTTTTAATAATGAAGTTAAGAGATGTAAAATTTACAAGACGTGTTGTCTTGTTGAATTGTGTTTTTGTATATAACATTATAAACGAAACGAAAAAGTAATAAAGTGGTGTAGAATGAGTATTGTACAGGTGCCTCGGAATTAATGTCGGCTAATAAACGTCTACGACATGCAGAGATGTCAAAAATGATAACTTGTTGCCAATAAAAATGTAGTGTTTAATCGGAAAGTTCATATGACGGGATTACACCTGCGACATATGCTTCTGAGTGTCAGGCAACTCTTTATGCACAGGTGTTCGGCAGGTTACGTTCTGACGCGGTCAGGGAGGTTTCTTGTGCGTGCCGAACATCTGGGCACAGGATGTTGCCCAAGAATGAGCAAGCGCCACACATGTAACCATTTTTACCTTCTTTCAAGCACTTTATTGTGATTTTTCTAACTCTGCCTCTCGATCCCCTATATCAACGATGGAATATCACACGGTATTTCGCGTCTTTCTCGGTCCTGCCGCTAGGAGTGGCATGATCGCAAACACTGCTTGAAACAGTCTCGATCATGTGGCACCTAGCGGCGCGACTGAGAAAGATGCGAAATACCGCGACGATTCTTTTGTGAAGACGGACCTTCAGAGACAGAGTGGGAAAAATCGCAGTATAGTAGTTTGTAATATTCTGAGTCACCCTGTTTTCTTAGCTCAAATGACATGTTTATCATTACGGAGGTTGTCCACTTCTCTGTAAGGCAAGTCACAAGCATTTGGGGATTTTTTCTTCTCTCGTCTGACTTAGGAAAAGTCCAGAAAATAAATAAACCATGGTAAACTCTTTGGGTTAGTTGAATGTAACCACCATTTTCTCTAATTTCGTAGACTATTTTTTAAAATTAATTTTCGCACCTAAGATAAAAAATCTAGTTGCAAAAAATTGCAAAACGTTTAAATGCTTAAATGCATTGGCTTTGAAATGAAGCGTTTCCAACTAAACTAAGCTTCTGATAAGAGTGGGACTCATTTCTAAAGCCGGAAGTAGATACTGGGTCACTAACTTGTCAAATTCGTTGCAACAGTTGAGCAAACTGAGATGAAGCACAGATGAGAAGATTTTTACTCGAATGAGAGCTGATGTATCTTGAAACGTGTCGAAGTACAAATCTTACTTAAAAAAAACAACCTCGATTCAGTTTTTAGATGTGGTAGCATATGGCGGGTGAGTTCATGATATCAATAACAATGTTTTCGAAAGAGATTGTGAATTGTCGCCGATTGTTTATCCCGTCAATTGCAATGTTTGAAGTGCATATATACTTGAAATAAGCGTCATCTTTTTTCAACACTTCCTAGTACTATAGCTTGAAAATATCCAACTAAATTCGAAGCTTTATTCGGGACAACAAAATGCCAATGAGGAACATTTTTTCGTCGACCTACATTTTCTCCCAAGCACATTGCTCTTTTTCAGTTTTGTCTTCGCGCGTTTTTCCTATAGGTTCATTCATACTATTTCGAGATATTTCGATGTAGGTCAGTTAACAGTGACATTATAAAACAAAGTTATTATCACCAAACATTCGTGGTATGTATAATTTGGTCGAATTGTGAAAATACTACTGTTTGTGTCGATTGTGCCACTTGTCTCTTACAAAATTTCCTTTTGCATCCGTATGTGCACCTGGCGAACGTATAGTTGAAATGTTAGCATTTCACCTCTTCACATTCAGCGATAACTAAAATGTAAAATAGAAGTTATCACTTTGTGGTGAAAGCTGACGTTACGAAATAGTAATAATTGAATTTGTAAAGTTTAGGAATGAGTCTCATGTCAGAAAAATTGTGGTAAGCGAGTATTATTTCTTATGTACGTGTTGATATTGAGGAACAGGAAAATGATGTAAGCAACGCAAGTCTAACTGCTATCAGAAACTACACCGATTAATAAAATTACTTTTTGAATGGTTGCGACTCTTTATAATTCATAGTGTAATATTTCATTATATTCATTTTTATATCTAGAGGGGGCATCGTGCTCAACGTGGATGTTATTATGTTCCTTTCTGTTGTAATCGTACCATTTTAGTGCCGTAATACTTCCACCTTAGTGGTCTAAATATGCGATGAGATGCAAATAAATTTTGTGAGTCATGGTTGGAAAATTCAAAGCTCGAAGCTCACGAACGCTCTATCTGCATCGACAGCTTGAAAACTTTCCTTTTTAGGAGAATATTGCTGATTATACGAAACAAAAAAAAGTCTGTTTAAAGGGGAAATATTCGGTTTCTTATCTTCAGAATAATATTTTACAGAAACTGCCTGCACGATATTACTTGACTCTACGGCAAATTGGTTATGATTCATGAGGTCATCAACATGGCCTGTTATCTCTTTCACTCACCTCTTTGCATATGTTTTTTTATGTCGTGTTCCTAATTTTATCCTTGCTTTGAACTCACATTGATTTAATCAGTTTGCAGGGGGAACACATTTTCTTCAGAAATCACATTAGATTAGAGTACCTCTAAAGAGAGTGAGGGAGAGAAAAAAGAGAGTGGGAGAGAAAGAAATTAAGTGTATTGGTTTTACTTCGAAATTTACTACGCATGATCTGCATAACTGGGTAACGTACAAGTCAAATGGAAACAAGTTATACGTACAATTTACTACGTATTTGTGACTAATTTAGTAAAGTTTTATGTAGTTTGAATTTTTTTTCAGATTTATAGTATTGTAATTGCCTTTTTTCGACACGCCACTCTGTACAGAAATTATCGAATGTATGTAAATAATCTATGAAAGCTATTTTTCCGAGATTCAAAGATCTGGAAAGATTTTTAAACAATGTTTAGGTTTAGACATTTTAAAAAAGCGTAATTCAGAATTGCATTTTATGCTATAAAAATGTTAAAGCTTATATAAAATAGTTCAGTTATATTACAAAATTAACACTACATTACAAATTTAAAAACCCATTCGAAGAAATGGAGTCTTAGAATAGTTACAATTTTTGACGCAAAAATTTGAAGCCCAAATATGAAAGAACGAAAATGTAAGAATAACAGTCACAAAGAAAGCACATATTTTAATTAGCGAAGGGGGAAGAAACCATCTTTTTAAAAAATGTTTGGTAATGAGAAAAATGTGTTGGCGGATCATGAATAATTTCGCTTGGGGACATACGAGACTGCTTCCGCGGGTATTGCCTTTTTGAGTATTGCGGTATCAGACATTACGGTACAATGGTTTAACGTTCGCATTTCCTCCCCACGATATCATTTCTGCTGCGCGGTCTGCAGACGCCATCACGAAGCTGAGTCTGGGTGCCTGTGCGTGAGGGTTGCTTCGTCCGGGGAGCAGCGATGAGGGGAGTGATGTTTCGATGTCGAGAGCGGAAGGGAGACGGTGGATGGAGGAGAGTACGGTATCATTGACTCGAGCGGCAGAATAACACGAGCGCTTGGCCACTTCAGCAAACTCCTGTGCCCACAAATTGGGCTTGGGAATAAAAATAGTTTTCAACACAACTTTATAAGGGAAATTAAACATATTTTTGTATTATGTATGTATGTATGTATGTATTACGAATGAATTTGGTATTTAGAGTCAGATTAATCCGATTTTTACCAGCTAGCTATATTCCCAGACCTGGGCCATGCTTATATTTTATTTTTTCACGCGGAGATATGTGGCGAGCATTCACATCACCGTACATAGCTTATTTGGCTCACCTGAGCTTTCGTCACACAGCTGTAGAAACTGAGATGGTTTGTATTAGAAAGCTACAGCTTCATTTTTGGCTACGGCGGGCATCGAACCCGGGAACCCGGGACGAACTTTTAAACCCTTGACGGAAACCGACTGTTAAGCGGGTCTCTTCGTTCCAGCGGTTGCATTAAGTGAAGATAACAGTACAATATTACGAGAGAGTATTTTATTTGATAAAGCGATGATTTTATAAAGCGATGTTCGTTAATATAGCACATTTGTGTTTATTTAAAATTTTCATACGTTAGAAGGTTTTATTCTTGTTTATACATTATATGTAATAATTTACGTTGTATGATGTGCATAATTTTCATACTTTAAGTGACGAGACAATTTTTAATTTGGTTAGGTCCCCAAATTGCTTGCGTGTGGGGTCCTTTGCGGATGTGAAGCGGTCGCGTGGCCGGGCCCTCGCGAGGGCGGCGTCCGCGATGCGCGCGTCCGAATAACTCAGCTTTTATCGCGCGCCGCTCCATTGCACTCGCCGCGCGCGCGCCGTTCATCATCGGGGGCCGCGACAAGAAACGGCCTCTCCAGCCCCACGCCTCGGCCCCCACGCGCCGCCTCGCCCCCGCGCGCCGCCCCGCCCCGCCCCGCGCGCCGCCCCGCCCCGCCCCGCGCGCCCGCCCCGCCCCGCCCCGCGCGCCGCCCCGTCCAGCCCCGCCCCGCGCGCCGCCCCGCCCCGCTCCGCTCCGCCCCGCTCTGCCCCGCTCCGCCCCGCTCCGCCCCGCTCCGCCCCGCTCCGCCCCGCTCCGCCCCGCTCCGCCCCCGCTCCGCCCCGCTCCGCCCCGCTCCGCCCCGCTCCGCCCCCGCTCCGCCCCCGCTCCGCCCCCGCTCCGCCCCGCTCCGCCCCGCTCCGCCCCGCTCCGCCCCGCTCCGCCCCGCTCCGCTCCGCGCCTTATCCCGCCTCGCCTCCCGCGCGCGCTCCCGCTCGCCACCTCGCCCCACGCGCCGGCCCGCGTCGCCCCGCGCTGATCCTCGCGTCGCCCCGCGCCACGCACCGCGCGCCGCTCCGCACCCCGCCCTTCCTGCCCCGCGCTGGATTTGCCTCGTAACCACTTCGACTCGCGAGAAGTCGCGGCCCCTGCTCCTGGGAGGTGCACCTGTCGCCTGCGGGAGGAGTATCGTCTTCACGAGCCCGAAGCAAGGCAGAGCTAATTCCTCATTATATTGGAATATTAAAGGAGAATAACCAAAACGAATCGGAAATAAAACAAAACCCCACGCAGTTAACAATTTTCGTGATGATTATTTGGTGTTTCTTGGTGCCTCCACTGTTATGGTCAATAATTCCCGAAGGGCAGTATATGTTATTTCCCGAGAGGTGATTTGCCTGCCACGATAGAAGGAGAGATCCGGCGCCGATCTGCAAGTCGGCTCTTTGGGGATTTCCCATCCAGGAATCTCCGTCAGCAGGGAACTGTCCCAGCCAGCTCTAGGCTCCCGACTCTCGATACGTATCCTTATGTAATTAGCGTGTGTATGTGTAAGGGGAGATGCTGGGACATGGATGAGGTAGGAAAAATCACGCTCGTTCTGTAACCAATTTCTTATGGCTTTCGCCTGAAATTGATCGAAAAACGCACTGAAAACTACCGGTCAGAGCAGCTGGCCGCCGGGATCCTCCTCCAAGCAGTGGCTGAATTCGTCATCCTAGGTGAAATAGAAGCATTAAATAATATACAATATATAAAACAATTTTCATATAATTTTCGTCAACATTTTATTGTGACCATATTTGTTTAATGCAATAACTGAGTTGCATGCATTTTCGTATCGTTAAAGAACTGTTTCATAAATAAAATAGTTAAAATTATTTTTACGTAATTTATGTCATAATGTAACATTTTCTTCTGAATAAATATCCCAAGCCCCTATTCAACGGCATTCAAAGGCATGTACTTAATCTATTTATTCGTTGATTTCCCCCTGATGGCACCATCCCTGCACGTGAGCTCACCCTACACTGGAAGCTTGTGTTTCTGCTACAAATCAGTGGTGGTGATTGTAGCTCCGATGTCAAACGATGGTATTTCGTGAATGATACTTCAATCCATTCTTCCCTATCTCACACATAGTTTCCACCGAAACGCTTATACCCTCATTTACCTTACTACATTTTTTTCGTAGTGTGATAATTTTACTGCCAGTAGTGTGATAATTTTACTGCAAACGTATTTTTTCGGGTTAAGAGGATTGAGAATTTTTGTTTGTTTAATCAGAAATAGATACCTTTCTAGTAATGAAATACGTGTGATTGTAGTTCACGAATGGCTGCTGAGCTAATATTGTATCAAATCTATGGTAATTTTTTATATCGTGAATTATATCAAGAAAATAGGTATTTCTATAAAATCCATTATTTCAAACGGGTGTTTCGTTTAAACTTAATGTGAACGGCAAATATACCGAAACCCATTTTTGTTCCAACATAAGAGGATGGAGCCAAATTGGCCGCTAATATTAGCTCTCTCAAATAGAGATTATTAAGAAAGCTGTAGAAAGAAATGGATAACTCAGTACAGAATTTCGAAACGAGTCTGTGGTACCTAATTTTTAAAAGAATTATAGAAAATGTAATTTTTCCGTTAAACATTTGTATGAAATGTATTTATTTTCGATTTGTTAATTCACGTTTTGAACGAATGAAATCTTGTAAATTTTTTAAAAGCCTTGCTGTTATTAGTGAGCATTTGAGAAAACCTTCAACAATCAAGTAGGTCCCGTTGTCGCCCGGAAGCTATATTGAATGGCACTTTGCGAAGTTCATCAACGTTAAATGTGTTTCTACTTCAGCTACTTCCTAGTTCTTCTTTTAACTACTGCTATTGCAGTTGAACAGCAGTTTTCGATGTTACGCATTTTATGATGTCGTCTCTGGGTGATGAGCAAAATTCTGGGCATTTCGTTGTAAATGGCAGTTGCACGATGCCATCAAGGGATCTGGACATATCCGTGGAAATTAAAACCCTGATGAGGGAGATGAATGGGATTCTATCGTTTTAGTTGACGCAATTGGGAGCAATCACGCGAGTAATTTATGAGTGATGATTGGCAAACAGCCAGCAGCTGTCAGTTCGACGCTCACTTTTAATGTATACATATCAATGTGTCTTGAATGCTTCGTTTAAAGTGTTTAGACTGATACGCTGTGGGCGTGTTGTGAATCACCTAGAGTGTTTTGTCAACATCACACGAATGTTCACTTTACCATTTGCCATTGTTCTTATCCGCACAACGCACTATTTTGCTTTATTTTTCCGTGAAACAAAGGGAAAGTCTTCTCGCATTTATTTTACCATAATTATATTCACAGGCGGGGTGGGTAATGAAGAGTCTATTCTTAATATAATCGTTTCTTATCGATTTTAACTAACCACTGTAATAATGCTTGCTTCTATCGGTTTCTGAAAATATAAATAAGTCGATAATGAAAATATATAATAATTGTTATTGTTATATAATGCTTTATCGAAACGTATTTTAGAAAAATAGAAAAAAAGTCCCAAACATTTTCTCAGTGTACTTTAAGCCATTTACAAACCTTTCTCTGAAAATAAAATGTATTTTATGGGAATGCAATGGCAAAAATCGCAATAAAGTGCGCGATAAATTCGAAATGTTTACGACAGAAAACGCTTCCCATCTCACTAAAGTGTTCAAGCGGCGAATACTCGTTAGAGATAGAAGATAAGTGAGGGAGATCGAGACAGCATTTTCATGATAAAATAATCACATGAAGGATTTATAGAATAAAAAATCTGAATGAATACTGGGTGTTATTCGCAAAAATTTGAGGAAGCATCTATATAGTATTAATTTCACTTCTTAATCTTAATATCTTTTTGTTTTCAGCACTAATTTATCGGAAAGACATTTTGATGACGGGCAACTCGCAGTAGTACTTTCAAACTGTAAAATTACTCATTCAGTACTCGGTAAAATGATGGGTAACAAAATTGTTGCTACAAAGTTGTGACGTTCATCACGAGAATATTGGCACTAAAATTCTGCTTTTCGTTCTCTCTATTATTCCCGAAAACCAAAAGCGAATGCACCAACTTGTAAAAAATCACATTGTATATTGTAAATTCTCTACATGTTGAACAAATTGAGTCGACAGTGAAGTTAAATGGAATGACATTTGAAATATTCTATGCTGTTATTAATCTAGAGATGACAATTTATCCTTGTCCATCAATCTTCTGATGTCACTGCGGAGGGATTTACCAGTGGTACATGTTGATCGAGTATCAACTGCAGCACAGTGCCTTTCCGGATAAAAAGAAAACAAGGATGTTATTTGTCACGTGTAACAGCATATGCATTGAATATTTCCAATCAACTTGCAAATAAGCTCGGTGATTCCGCTGGTGCCGGAACGTGCCGACGGGGGCTCTGCTAACATGCGAGATCTGTAGTCCTGCAGTCGCTCGCTGTTCCTCGTAAGCGAACGAGCCGGCGGGCTGCGCCGAGGCAGTCGCTGTTGTTTTCTTCCTTTTTGGCAATAACCGAACGAGGGGTAATATCCCGTTCTGGAATTAGAGTGCTGCAGACTATGACATCCGTTTAAGGAAACGTGAGTTAAATGGAGCGAACGTTTCGCTCGGGGGGAAGTATCTAACGTCTGTGTTTGTGGATTGCAGAAAACTTCGCGCAAAAGGAGTTTTACGACGTGCCGTTATGGACAGAGATTCGGCTAAAATCATCTGTAAATCACGTTCGTACCATTTGCCCTCCGCTGTAAAATTGCTGCTTGTTAACGATATTAACGAGACGGGTTGTAGTGTTTATTGTTTGCGATGACAACGCCACTCCGTGCGCCTGTCCGCTCGCCCGCCCGCCCGCCCGGCCCCGCGGCTACGTGGAGTGGGCTTCTGTCGACCGCTTGCCCGCCTGCCGCCGGCCCCCGCCCCGTGCACCCACACCGCCCTTTATCTTCCCCCTCCAATACCGTTGTGGGAGACAGCTACTCGCCTGCGCCAGCCTCACTCGCATGTCTCCCATACCGCCCAACAACCGCCTTCCCTGCAAATGCCACTCCCTCTGCCCCACCTGCTGCCCGCCACCCTGCCACATACCACCACCCCTACTACCATCCCCGCCTGCTGCCCGCCACAGACCACCCTTACTACCGACCCCACCTGCTGCCTCCACCCCGCCACATGACCCCAGTGGTCCTACTTCTCCCGGTTGTTGCCACTCCGCGCTACGCGTGGTCTCCCGTTGCCACCCGCCCCCGCCGGCTTCCACCCCCGCCGACCTCCGCCCCCGCCGGCTTCCACCCCCCGCCGACCTCCGCCCCCGCCGGCTTCCACCCCCGCCGGCCTCCGCCCCCGCCGGCCACCGCCCTCGCCCCGCCGACCCCCGCCGGTCACCGCCCCCGCCGGCTTCCATCCCGGCCGGCCTCCCCCCCGCCGGCCACCGCCCTCGCCCCGCCGGCTCCCGCCCCGCCAGTCTCCGCCCCCGCCGGCCTCCGCCCCCGCCGGCCTCCGCCCCCGCCGACCTCCGCCCCCGCCGGCCTCCGCCCCCGCCGACCTCCGCCCCCGCCGGCCTCCGCCCCCGCCGGCCTCCTCCCCCGCCGGCCTCCTCCCCCGCCGGCCTGCGCGCCCTGCGGCCGCTAATTTCACATGAAGCGCCCTCGCGCGCGTGGTTTTTCGCGGCCGATAACGCGTTTCACGTGTAAAGTGCCGGGGAATTGGTCCGCCCCCGCGCTGATTGTGAGCACAGTTTAGCGTGGATTTGAGTTTTTGCTTTATTTGTGGCTGATGGCACAGCGAGGGAACAGGGATATCGCTGTTGGGTAGATGGAAACTGAACGTACCAAAGTGAAGCTTTTTTCGCCGTGGAAAGGAAAATGAAAGTGTGCGTTCTTAGGTTGTTTATTGATAAGTACAGAAATGGTTTACTAAAATGAAGCAGAGAATGTGAAACGAAAAAAATATTATGAAAATTCTGTGAGTATTTTATAAAATCTTTGATTGTACTTGGCAGACATTTGTCTCAATATATGGAGACGTGCAGTAATTGTTCTAGGTAATGCACTGTGGGTTAATTTTTTTCATTGTGAAACGTCAGGACTCGATTCAAAACGAAAGGATTTAGTGGTAAAATAAAGTGTTTATTAATTTTCTTTATTTTTATCAATATTTGCCAGAACAAATATCGTTTTGCTTGCGAAAATGTCTCTTACGAATAACATCACTAGCAGAGAGAATGCATAATGTTGAAAGACAAAGGAGTGGAAATGCGAAATAGCTCGGTGTTACACAAGTGTGAATCTCATTTCTATTTTTAAAAGTTCCATCAGAACGAATGAATCGTCAGCAGTAGACCAATTATACATGTGCGCTGATGTGCTGTTAAAAGGTTGCGAACTACTCTCACAGTCGCTACAGTTAACACTTCACGGCATTGTCACGGCTCTGTTTCTAGCGTGAGTTTCAAATGTAACTAGTCGAAAAGTGGAGAGAGACACTGCGTCGTTCCCACAGGAGTCATTAAATATAACCCTACATTACGTCAGCTACTGCTGCGGCTTCGCTCGTTCTCCTTGGCTCTCTGCGGTTCCGAGGTTATAATGGAACATTATCTCAGGGGAAGACGCGTCGGACAATAGTCATAATTAACATTTCGTCGACGCGAATTGTTTTCATTTTACCTCGTGCCGTATTTCGCGGCGCGTAGAGAAAGGTGCGCTCGTCAAGCGAGTTGGGACTCGCTGCTCCTCGCGAGTGCGGTGCAGGGGAAACCGTCATTTCCGCTTCGCGTGCTCGCGCATTCCCACCGGCTTCTTCCGCGCCGTCTCTGTTGTGGTTGCACTTCGCCGCGGGCGCATCGCAGACTCCCGAGACGCTGTTGCAGTTTTTTTGTTTACGAAAAGAGAATACCAAGAGGGTTTGCTCTGGGCGAGAATGGGAAATAAAATTAGTAATAAAGTTACTATGTAGAGCCTTAAGGCTTCATCAGTCGTTCTTAAGAATTATTACTACGCCATTAACAGTTTTTGTTTTAAATTAATTTCTGGCATGCGCCATATTGTTTTGATTTGGATTTAAAAACGTATCATGCGTTTATTATTCTCACTACTGATGCTTTCTCAGTCTAAACATTTGTTGCACCTGTTTGTAAAATGTCCGGGTGAAATATCGCATGCAGATATGATGCGGTGACTATTTTGAAATGTTAAATTATTTAGTTTTCCGTCTGAGTTTTCATGTGTCATGTATTTAGGAAAAATTGCATTTAAACTTAATATTGCACTTTATTTTAATATTGGATTTCTGTGATTTTCAAACTTAATTTATCAAATCAATTTTACTTTTCACAGTATTTCAATTCAACATCCATCATTTTTATTGGCATGCAAATCTTAGTGACAATTGTTCTTTTTGTATTACGGATAATTGATTGCGTTTGTTGAAATAATTCTGGAATTGTGCACATCATTTTTACATAGAACAGTCGTAATTTCTTTCTACAAACTAGGTAATTTCGATATGTAGGAAGATACGAGAGTAGCGTTTTAGTGAAGAGATCGGATTCGCGGTGGGCATTCTAAGTTTTCTCCAATTTCCCCCGACTCTTAGAGGAGAATTTCTTCATCACTGTCTCTTATATGTAGTCCCTTCATTATACTGGAGTGACCCACGGTGTAGTGTTTAGTGCGGCCATCCTCTGGGTATCAGGGTTTGTATTCAGGTCCATCCACATGAGATTTGTTGTGATTCACAGCAGGTGCTCTCCCGTTTTCCCTTCCACACCTCCCCTCCATTGCTGAATCATCATTCAAATTGTACCACCATCACCATCCACCCACCTATCAAAATATTGCTTCTCTGGTTCAAAAAGGATAGTGTGTAAAGATTGTAATAATAGTACGTTATGAAACGATGATGTAATGATGGGTATTGATACACAAATGCGATATTACGATACGAGCGAGGAACGAGCGAGAATTTCATACGGTACTTTTTCTATGACTTTTATAAGTTAAACTTTACAAGGAATAGTTTCGTGTCGGTTGATTCAGCCAAGGCCACCTAGCGGACAGCTACCTAAATCTACCCTCGCATGCTGTCGCAGGTGGCTTTGGTTACCTGTTCGCGTGCTAGGGAGTTCTGCGCTAGTGAAATAGGAACAAAGTGAAATTACGATCCACTTTATTTTAAATAATATACCACGAAAACATTCTACTAATAAAGTAAATTAAAACTATTGAGCATAATATAATAGCAAATACAATTTTAATGTACACAATCGAACGAAACATTTGCTAAAACGATTCTCAATGATTAATGAAGTGTCAATACTTAGTGTGTAAACTTCTCTGAGATTGGACAAGAACCTGTATCATAATGAAAACTGTATCGAAATGACTATCATTATGCAACTGGTTGCAGCCATCAAATGACAGCATTATAAATAGGAGTAGAAAAAGCATGTACCCTAACCATCCTTGGCATACACATTACGTTAGGAAAGCAATATGTATTTCAATTGTGCTCCCTGCTTCAGTTGATATTGAGAACATGCACGTCATCGCCAGCAGCGCCAGCACCTCTCTCGCCCCTGGCGCCGTAGGCCAGGGCTTTCCAACTGGCGGCCCGCCGGATCTTTTGTGCGGCCCGCGACTGCTTTGAAACATTTTATGATACCAACCAAATACAATACAATTGCACAATTCATCTTATTTTTATTTAATATTTTAATTTTCTCGTTGTACGTACATTAATCATGAAGTATGTTGAATAAAAGTCGTATCTAATATGTATTTGTTTCAGTGTAATCTCAGTATTTAGGGTAAAAACCATCTTAAATTACGGTGCAGCCCGCGGGTTACTTGGAATTTGATATGTGGCCCGTAAGTTGGACAGTAGGTGTTTTTCAAGCGGCGGGGACGGGCGCGCGGCCGGCGCCCGTTAGAAACGCCATCCATCTCGTTGTTTGGCGCGCGAGTTAGGCCCGCTCGCCGCTGATTCGTGGCCCTCAAACGCGTGTACGTTGCCACTTCGCAGCGGAGCGCGCGGCGGCATCCGTCTTCGGCAGGCGGCGGCGGCGGCGGCGGCGGCGGCGGCCGCGCCTCGTAAATAACCCGCTGCGGGCGCTAGGCTCGCTCGCCGCGCGCGTAATCTCGCTGCAGGTGCGCGCCCGCCCGCGGCCACGCCCCCTTCCCTCTCGCGCCTCGTCCCGCGCTCTCTCCCCGCCACGCCCCTGCATCGCCCATGTCTCCCTGCGTGTCACCCGCCGCACCCCCGCTTAACCTCTTGTCGCCCCCGCCTCGCCACCGCTTCGCCCCTGTTTCGCGCACTTCGTCTCCGCATCACTTCACCCCTGCCGCACCTCTGTCTTCTCTTTTATCACCGCTTTGCTCACGCCTGGTCCCCGCCTCGTTCTCGCATTACCATGCCCGTCCTCGAAATGTCAAAGTTGTGTTCCCGCCTCACCCCCGCTACGCCCTCACTTCCCTCGTCTGGTCCCGTCACCCCTTCACCTTCACCTCTCCGACTTCACACAGCTCCGGTTCTCCTCCCGTCCCTGCCCTGGCTTCGCGTGTCCCTCGCAGCCACCTAGCCTCTACACCACTCCGGCGTCCGTTCAATCCCTTCCCTCCCCCATCTCTGCTCTCCCTGGCTCTCGCCACGCCCCCTTCTCGCCTTCGCACCGGCTTATGTGGCTCAGTGCATCAACTGATGTCACTGCAGTGCCTCTGAGCGGGAGGTCCTAGGGTTACTCTCCCGACGTTGTCAGGAATTTCGACACCAGCTACATAGCTAGGTCGAATTCAGTCGCTGTCTGGAGGAGAATTCTAGCCGCAGGTTGCTCTGATCGGTAGTTTTACGTGGTTTCTCCAATCAACACCAGGCGAATACCGGAGAAGTATCTTAAGAAACGGCCGCGGACCGCGCCTGATCTTTCCTTCCTTTTCCTTGATCTATCCTTAACCTTTACTTACGCACGCTTACATGCAGTTCACAACCACACGTACCGGTACGCCGTAGGGAGCTTAGAATTTGACCCGGCTGAGGCAGTGCCCCACGCTGGTGAGAAATACTTGGTTGGGGAACACCACACTAGCCGACGGTCGGCGCCAGATCTCCCCATCCAGCAGAGTAAGATCACCACCACACCCCTCCGAAGGAAAAACACTACACTTACGGGAATAATGTCCTTTTTGCCGCACCCGGAAACCCGAAATAATCAACCAACCGGTTTCGCCGCCATCCCCGCCCCGCTCGCGTCCGTGTCCACTGTGCCTTGCCCGCGCCCCGCTACTCTCCCGTCGCCCGCAGGTTGCCGCCCACGCTCCCGCCCACGCACCCACCCACGCTCCCTCCCACGCTCCCGCCCACGCTCCCGCCCACGCTCCCGCCCACGCTCCCGCCCACGCGCCGCCAACCTCTTACGGCGGGCACATCCGTTTTGCCGTTATCCTTCGCTCTCTCCAGCAGTTGCACCTGTCTGTCGCCCACCTCGCAATCTTCATCTACGTTGATTTTATTCCGTGTCCAGGTGGTCTCCGTCGACAGGGGCGCGCACGCCCCTGTACGCCGAAACTCCCAAACCGCCCCATCTCCGCCCTGCTCCGACTTTCCGCCGCCTTCCTGCTTCTCACTCAGACGGTTGCACGCGGCACCCTTCAACTGGCGGCCACGACCGCACACCGCTGGCCATCACTCCGCATCACCATTCCGCCTGTCTGCCACTCTCACGGGCGCGGCGTCGGTTTTGGTCCATCCCCAGGCTCGATCTGGGGCAACGCACCCCGGCTGCGTTGCTCGTTGGCCGCAGCCTGTCCCCACGCGCCCGCCACCGCTCCTCACTCACCGCTCGCCGCCGCCCGGACAGTTGCCCGGCCACCCCGTCTGCCAGCGGACACGCCCGCTCACCGCCGGCCATCGCTCTCCGTGCCCATCGCCATCCGTTTCCCTGCCCCCTCGGTCCCTTACCGCCTACACCTGTGTGTCGATTTGGTTTCGTTTCTCATATCATCGTCCGTCACCTTCTATCACCTGCAATACTCCTCTCGCCAACTTTTATTTACACAGTATCGTTGAAAGCTACCGTTCTCGAAGGACGTTGTGGTTTAAATAAACTATATTGTGATTTCTCTACCTTTACCCCTCAAGGCCACTCAAATCCCATCTTCGCGATGGAATATGTCACGGCATTTCGCGTCTTTCTCGGTCTTGCCGGTAGAAGTCGCATGATACGGTCATGCGACTGCTTGATACGGTCGCGACCATGCGAAATCTGGCGGAACGACTGAAAAAGATGCGAAATACCGTGACATATTCCGTCGCGAAGATGGGATTTGAATGGCCTTGAGGGGTATAGTTAGAAAAATCGCAGTATATATTGCTCGCGGACGTTTGGGCCAGTCTCCGTCGCGTGTCAGCCACCTCCTGCCGACCCCGCTGTTTAGTCACGGTTCGTCATCATCGCGACGTGGCAGTTGACCACCAACGCTTCGGCGGTTCACTTCCCCGCTGCCCATCCCCCTGCACTATCCGGCCTGCCCCTCGATCCGTCAATCATTCACCTACGTCGGTTCTGATTTGCCTAGGAGATATGTTCCTTCGCCCACGTTGCATAACGGTCAGTCCTCGAAACTGTTTGTTCCCTGACTACCGTTGGCAGATTTTATTGAACACCTCTTCTCGCGAATACCTCGGCGTACTCTCTCTTCGTCGGCAGATTATCAATTCGAGACCTGCAAAATACTCTATTCTTTCTCTCCGGCAAAGCGTCGTCCCGTACCTTTTCCTCTGAATCTGTGATTTTCACTTTTTGCCCTTTAAAGTCGAGAATTCACATGTTTTTCCTTGTCAACAGAAGTAAAGAAATAACCTCAATAATTCCTCGAGAGAACTATTTCAGGAGCAGTGTCAGGAGCAGTTCGTTCCTAGCCATCGACCTGAATACTTCGTTCTAAAATGTGAAAGAGTTGTAATATTTATACATGAATAGTAGGCGATTAAGATGAATTGTTTTTGAGAATACTGACTTTGTATCTGATGATGGAGCACAGAGAGCTCCGAGACGTCTTTGTATACAGAGAGATGTGAATGTATGTGAAATGTTGTCTATCTAAAAATGTCCAGGCAAAAGAGAAAATAAACAACTATTTCAGGATGTAGCGCATCAAATAACAAAGGATAAACAAATGACTATTTCGTTGAAATGTTGCCTAGGTAGATTTCACTGGTGCGCTCCCACAAAATTACGAGTTCCGTGCCCCGACGCCGAGGCCGTATGTGTAAACCCGGGGCTGGAGCGGCCGCTCCTCACCCCAGAGGCGCGCGCCCTTGGTCCGCGTGTCCCCGCCGCCGTCCTATTTGCGGAGCCGCGCCCGTTTCCTGGACCCACCCCTGCTCGCGCGCGCGCGGGGCCGACTAGTTGCGGCGTTAGGGCCATGTCCGCGGCGCAACCGCCGGCCGTCGCCATTCATTGTTTATCCGCGCCACGCGTGTTCGGCGCCCGCCGCCGGCCAACACCAACACCAACGCCGACGCCAGCGCCAGCCAGCGCCCGCGCCCCCGCCCGCGCCCGCCGAGTGCGACGCAAAATCCGGTTATTTACGGAGCGCGCCGACCTCGACGTTAATCAGAGGGCTCGGACAGCCGCAACTCGATCGCGGCCGCGCGGGGCGGAGCGGAGCGGAGCGGGGCGCCCGGTGCTGTGGACGCGGATGGGGGTTGGACCCTCCTCTGCGTTCTCACCCGCCTCTCGCACGTTTCTCGCCCGTTTCTCGCCCGTTTCTCGCCCGTTTCTCGCCCGTTTCTCGCCCGTTTCTCGCCCGTTTCTCGCCCGTTTTCCCGTTCTCGCCCGTTTCTCGCCCGTTTCTCGCCCGTTTCTCGCCCGTTTCTCGCCCGTTTCTCGCCCGTTTCTCGCCCGTTTCTCGCCCGTTTCTCGCCCGTTTCTCGTCCGTTTCTCGCCCGTTTCTCGCCCGTTTCTCGCCCGCTTCTCGCCCGCTTCTCGCCCGTTTCTCGCCCGTTTCTCATCCGTTTCTCGCCCGTTTCTCGCCCGTCTCTCGCCCGCTTCTCGTCCGCTTCTCGCCCGCTTCACGGCCGCCTCTAGCCCACTTCTCTGCCGCTTCTCGCCCGCTTCTCGATCGCTTCTCACCCGCTTCTCTCCAGCTCACGCGCTCGAACTCGCCTTTACCCTCGTCCTCAATTTCAACATCACCCTCGCCTTTGTCTTTGCGTTCATTTTCGCTCTTACCTTCGTGTTCTCACCCTCGAGTTTGCTCTCACCTTAGCCTCAAGCTTGCTCTACAATTCGCTCTCTCCCTTCTCGCTCTCGCCCTTCTCGCCCTCTGCCTTCTCGCTCTCTCCCTTCTCGCTCTCGCCCTTCTCGCTCTCGCTCTCGCTCTTCTCGCTCTCGCCCTTCTCGCTCTCGCTCTTCCGGCTTTCGCCTTTCTCGTTCTCACCCTTTCCACTCTCAATCTTCTCGACCCCGCCCTCCTCGCTCTCGCCTTCACCTTGCTTGTCTTGCTGTCTCCCATGTTCTCATTTTTCGCCCTTTCCCTTGCGTTCTCGCCTTCGATCTTGCTCTCGATTTCGCCCTCATCCTCGCCCTTTGTCCTTTTCGTCGACCTAGCCTTTTTATTCTCTCGCTTTCAGCCTCCCCTATGCCCTCATTTTCATCCTTAAACTTGTGACAGAAAAGGAGAGCGACAGAGTAAAGAAGAGTTTTAGAGAATCAGAGCACTGAATACAAAATTTTTTATTTTTATTTTCTTTAATTGTACGTTTACCTTGATTCTAGTCAATTGGGCATGGTTGTTTGACCCTTATTGGATGTATGTGTTATTGCGGAGGGACTCGCGTTCTACTGAGCCCAGATCAGAGGAGTTCGCAAACATATTGGTGTGTAGTGTATGGTCGAATACGCATCCCATCGCAACATAAAAGATAACGGCTGTCGCCTGGAAAAAAGGCATAGGAAAAATCTTACACTGAGAAGGCTTACAATCTTACAATCGAATTTTAACATTTAGTGTATTTCCGTGATTGTTGTGCTCAAGGCTGCATAATGTTTAGCCACATGTATGTGATTTTTATTTTCCGCTACCTTTCGTCTATTGCCATTTAAAATGATTGGTCTTTGACATCATTTACTTTGTGAAAATCCGCTGCAAGCGCTTTGAACTTATATCTCTACATTTGTTTTCTCATTGATATTGGATATTGTCTTCATACATTTTTTTGTAAATATACTACTCCCTTTTACACTGAAATACATCTTTTGATGAATACTAAATAAAAAATATAAATGTGTTCCATTGAATTTATTTTGAATAAATAAACTTGACTAAAAAGTGGGAACGATTCTTTATTAGCTCTCTTGAATTAAGGGAATTCTTTTATTCTCTTTTATTTTAACCGCGAGTTTTGATGGTGTATTTATAAGTAAATAAAACCCATAATTTGAACCTGTCGGTTTCACAGAGGTAATACTATTTGCATAAGTTAAAATATTTCACACTTGTCTCTGCGTTTATGTGGTAAGTACTTTTTGGCTCCTTGTAGTTGTTTAACCTTCGCTCTTGAGCTCGGAGAAGGTGCTAGAAAGTAATGCGACTTCTACTGTTTCAGGTGAATGCTGCTATCGCGCTACGGCATCTCTGCTTGCTCTTTTTCGGTGAGTTTGGAGGCGTCTTGCTGTTTCTTTTTCCAGTATCCGGTTTACCTGCTACATGCGAAATTCGCGCACGGTGAACATTTCCTGGAACATGAATTGCCCACTGACTCCATTTCAGTGCACCACGAATAATTTTACCTGAACACATTGATTTCACAATTAATATTACAAGAGTTTGTCTCTTAGAATTCGACTTGTCTTCTAGTCCTAAGGAGATGCTGTTGTTTTACGTTAGAATTTCACACACTTGCAAATACGGAGTGGGAAGGTAAATTAAACTTACAAGTTTTTATTATGTTAATTAAGTAATAATTTACTTTGTTAAAGTAACATATTAAATTTGACAAAATGTGGACCGTATAATATTAACTGACACTATCTAATACGCGCAGAACGATGCAAGATGGGAAAATCATTTCGGAACAATGAACCATTTTGGTGTCAGTGAAGCCATTGTGTGTTTTTTAAACTTGTTTCTGATAATTTTACCTTTGTTTATTTCGTTGTTTGTTCTTTAAGTTGTGGAAAGGAGTTCATGTTTTCAATCGAATCATCGTACTTCAGCTTGCACATCATTTCTACAAAAAAGAAATACCGTAAAACCGTGATTATGGTCTTTTATTTTAAAAAAATAATTGGAAGCGCTCAATACACATTGTGTATTCTATGCAGTTTAGTATTCTCTAGATGTATCCTCGCTAATCGTGCATTAAAATCCACGAAGTGCATAACCTTGTTTGTATGTGATAGAAAATGATAAACAAGCTGTCACATAAATAGTGGTATAGATGGGCCATTTCCCGAAAGAGGATTATGGAACATTTGATCGATATATGGGCAAAAGCGGGGTCAGTGGATAGCATTGGAAGGTTCCGCGTGAATTATGTTTTGTATGTGTCATCACTAGGAGACTGATTTTGATGACCTAAAACATCGCCAAAAATGATCAATAGAATGCTCTTGAAAGTCTTAAATATTTCCTAAAAGCAAAGAAAAATTACGTAAAAGTGTGATCAAAAGTTTGGATGGACAACTCGAGCTGTTGGATTGCTGATATAATCGAGGCTTCTTCTATTCGTTCAAGTGAACTCAGCTTGCAAACTTTCGGTTTGATCTTTTTTTTAATCAAGAAATCTGTCTAAAGTTATTCTGAAATCGGCTAAACCGACATTGGCGCTAATAGCCGTCACAGGAACCTTAGATTACATACAGCTGCTGACATTACAATATCCGAGCGAAGAAATCGAATATGGTACCAGGTATAGGTACTTAGGAATTCTGTAGAAAACATTTGTTGCATCTCGTATATATTATTTGAAGCAAGTACCATTAAAATGAAATTAAAATCAATGAAACCAGCGAGAAATGCAGTAAAAATCACTGAAGAAGTTAAAAAATGACTTATTAGTCGAAATCGATGATTTCGATGATTTGTCGAATCGCAAAAAAAATGGCGTATAAAGATGGTTGATTTCCTTTTGTCATAACACAAAATTAATTTCTATAGTAAATGACATTGTTCAAAAGTGAAAAGAAAAAACATTTCATTAAAACCTGCCCTTGCCCTATTCCTCACTAACATAGCGCGAAGGAATTCGAAATTCCGTGACGAGTTCACTAATTTCTTTCAATAATTTGAACGAAAACGCGTCATTAACGGCGTCTGTGTTAATCTGAGAACTCGTGTACATTTAAAACAAAGGAATTTGACAGGAATCACGGTATAAATTTATGGATCCTCATTTAATAATGCAAAAGATAGATTTATACAGTTTATAACTTTCTTGAAGCTATTTTTACGGAAATCATTGTAATTATATTAACATGATCCCAATCTCGCACTAAAATAATAATAATTTGTGCCACATAAGATTAGAGTTTATTCACAGATGAAAAAGTTTCGTATCCGTGACAAAAGAAGTTAAGGGGAGGTAGTTATACTGCATAATTTTAAAGATTAAAGAACAAGTGTGTGTGTGAAATATACAAATGCCGTACCATACCTATCTTCCAAAGAGAACTGAATTTTCAGTGCTCTCAAGGAGATTGTTATCAAGAAGAAGTAAAACAATGACATATCTTTTTTAATAAAAATGATGCATGAAGTGAATCATGCATTTACTGTGTATACGTAGTATTATGTTTTGTTTGTATATAGTACACATTTGTTTAAAAGAGTCGACTTAATATTTTTATTAAAACTATTGACTGCAGAAAATTATATAATACGTAGTTAGAAAATAAGCCCTGAATGACCTCTGTAATCATCAAAGTAAATTAGAACAAGTTTTGTGAAGACGTCTACCTGCTATTTTAATGGTTCATTTTGCAAATCCGGACAATATGATAATCCGTTTCCAATTAATCCGGATTACGACATTCTGATGTATTGTCAAAGGGGCGAAATTAATGCTAAATTATTTAGAGACCATTTATTACACACTAGTGTCATAAAATGCATATTTAAACGCTCCAACGCGACATGTGGACGTTCTACGAAGCAGCTTGTCAGCCCGGTAATCACGCAGTGTCTGGACCGGGAGAAATGGCTCAGGCATCAAGTGACGTCACTGCAGTGCATCTGACCGGTAGGTCCTAGGTTCGAGTCGTGACGGCGGCAGGGTTTGCAACACTAGCGAGATCGAATTGAGTGGGTGTCTGGAGGAGAATTCTAGCGACCGGCTTTTCTGATCGACAGTTTTCCGTGGTTTCTCCTATCATCACAAGGCGAATGTCGGAGCAGTACCCTAACAAACGGAGCACGAACCGCGCGCGACCTTTCCTTCCTCTTCCTATCACCTACATGCACTTCACTACCACACCGACTGGTCGGGAGCTTAGAGCTTGTCCTGGTTGGGCCGATGCCCCGCTGGTGGGAGATACCTAGTTAGGGGAAACCCCTATTGTCGATGGTAGGTCGGCGTCGGATCTCACCATCCATCGGGGGAAGATCACCACTACCGACGCGGGGCGGGCGACGCGGGGCGGGCGACGCGGGGCGGGGAGGGCGACGCGCGGTGGGGCGGGCGACGCGGGGCGGGGCGGGCGACGCGGGGCGGGGCGGGGTGAGCGACGCGGGGCGGGGAGGGCGACGCGGGGCGGGGAGGACGACGCGGGGCGACGCGGGGCGGGGCGGGCGACGCGGGGCGGAGCGAGCGACGCGGGGCGGAGCGGGCGACGCGGAGCGGGGCGGGCGACGCGGGGCAGACGGGCGGCGCGGGACGACCGGTGTGTGGGGCGAGGGAAGCGCGGGGCGGGTGGGGAGGGCGACGCGGGGCGGGGCGGGCGACGCGGGGCGGGGCGGGCGACGCGGGGCGGGGCGGACGACGCGGGGCGGAGCGGGCGACGCGGGGCGGAGCGGGCGACGCGGAGCGGGGCGGGCGACGCGGGGCAGGGGCGACGCGGGGCAGGCGGGCGGCGCGGGACGACCGGTGTGTGGGTCGAGGGGGGCGCGGGGCGGGTGGGGGCGTGTCCGTCGCTGGGCACCTGCACGGCTGTCGGCGCGCGCGCGCGTGCCTTATCAGATGGCCGGCCGGCGCGGCGGGCGAGTGGGACGGCGGGCGGGAGCCTAATGGGACGCGAGTCCATATTTCCTGCGAGAATTAAACGGGGCCCCATATTTCATTGGGTAATGAACTCGCGCATAATGCGGCGCCCCGGGCTAATTGTGCGGCCTTCTCCGCGCCCGCGTGCCTGGCGCTCGCGGCCCCGCCACGCACAGCCATTTGGGGTCCGCCCCCTCCTCTGCCCCGCGTCACTCTCCGCCTGCGCCGTGGCTTCACTCACCCCTCACCGCGCCCTTCATTCCCTATCTCATCCCCTTTCCTCGCTCCGCCCGCCCCCGTGCCGCCCTTATCCGCTCCCATCAAACCCATCACCCAGCCACAACCTGTCTCATCTCTCTCGAATCACTCAACATATCCACAACTACTCTAGTTTCCTCTCCCTCCTCATTTAATCCCACTCGCCCACCTAACCTAATTACCACTCCTAACCAGCTCCCCCACCCCATTCCGACCCCCACCTCCCTTCCCCTCACGGCGTCCCATACTGTTGTGACCTCTTGCAAAGCCCACCCCTTACCCTGTCTTTTCCGGCATTCCGCCTCCTTACTCATTCTTTTCCGTCCCCCCACCCCATTCGTTGTACGTGGCCTGTCCAACGTCTACGTTGGCGTTTACGTCCGAGTCGAGCGCTCTCGCTCTGACACCCTTGCCACGTTCCATTCTTACCCGACTGATGCGGTGTCGGCCCACTTCTCTCCCTGTGTGTGTTAACGAGTTATTAAATACTGAAAAATACGACGACCCAAATTAAATCAATAATATTATTTATTTAAATACTGATCGCTAATCGATCGACAAAAGATCCGTTAAGCGCGTTGTTCCGTTCTCGATTCTGTCTTCCAGTTCTTCTCTGTTCCAGTCCAAGTGACTAACAATTTGAACAATTTGAATTCTGACACCCCCATCGCGTCCGTTCTGATTCCCGCCACCCCCACCCGCGTCTATTCGCCCCATGGACGTTCCAAACATTTGATGAAATCTCTTACATGGGACTGCAATCTTCAGCTTCGCATTCTGAGACGATACTCGAAGTTCATATCCTACTGAGGGTGGCATTAAAGTACTTTGATGTTGTTATGTAACAGTAGGTCCACACTTGTAATTGCATACAATAAATAAAATGAATTTTTTTTCCACCTGGTGACTTTAAACGAGAATTCAGCACCTTTATTTTCGTTCCTTATTTTCATACTCCGTACCGACAATGTTCGGCGCTCGCCATCCCACCTCTCCCCTCCACTGCCCCCGTTGCTTCTCCCTTCCTCGTTAACACCTGCTGTTCGTCACGCGCCTCTTGGCTTCCTCCAGAGAACGACCACTTTCAGAAAAGGAAAGCAAGTGGTTTGCAATACGTTGAAAAGGCAAGTGTTGATGAAAAGGAAAATACATTAGTGTAGTTTTGTTTCTGGTTTAGTGAGTTTTATAACAATTTGTTTTTTCTGTGTTCATTCGTAAAGTTGACTTAAGTGGTACTTTATGAAACAGCTTTTCTGTTCGTATTCAAATGCAACGAAAAGTTGCAACGGATAATGATTTAACGATTTTTAAGTTATAAATATAAAATGACCAAAATTAAAAATACAAGTAGAATAAAATGTATTTGGTTTAGCTAGACTTTCGTCAATAATGTAGTAACATTTTGCATCTTGATTTGTTATGAATTTATTCGGAAAAAGTTGCGATTCGCTTCGTTATGACGTTTGCAGAACCCTTAACAAAGTCATTATTCACTTTTATCAAATGTTTTACTTTGATTTTTTGAATAAACGTTGAAATAACGATGGGCAAAAACTTGTCGTGTGACTCCTTTTTGTCAATGTGTCCGGAATCTGATAACAAACTAACTTTCTCTTATGAATGGCAATTAGGGACGCTGCTTCTCGTTTGCGGATGTCATTTCGGGCCAGATTGAAAAGAATAGACATCGCTTTCCATCAAAATACTACACAATTCAATAATGTACTCGAAATTATGTGATTGAAAATCAAATGAAATGTTGGTCGCCACCAGTGATCTGAAAAGATAAAATTTACACTCGAAAAAATTAAAAGTTATTTAATTTGCTTCCCTTTATAAGCACAAAAATATTTAGAATTGTAAAAATTAACTCGATCCTTTTATTCGCGTTTTACAAAGAAAGTTCGCAAAGAGTACTGAAATCATTTTAAATTTATATAACGAAAAAAAGTTTTCAAGGGCTCCTGACTTTGTGAAAGCCGCCCCTGGCAGTTTCAAAAGAAGTAGGAGGCCAGGCGTTCCCTTGCCGCCGGGAGTCCCTAGAAACAAAGAGCAGCGCGCCCAGAACGGCTGCCGTCATGTGATTTGATTTCCTCTCAGCGACTGAGTTTAGTTAGATCCAGCATTGCCGCTGTCACTGCAGTGACTCTGACCGGGAGTCTTAGGGTTCTAGTTCCGACGGTAGTGGATTTTCGACACTGGCTATGTATTGAATTGATGCCTTATTTTACGTGGCGAGACTCAGGCCATGAGGCCTGCTCTTCCGTCTGACCACGCAAATTTCGCTACGCTCCTTTCACCAACTAGCGGAGTAAGAATGTATTATATCGGGCGACGAAACAGGCGATTTGAATTTAGCTCAGAGGCTTCATTTACGCTTCTTTTACATGCAAATAAATCTACTGACATGGGACAGCCGGCTTTACTTCCCCTCCGAAGAATGGCGTACAAAGGTTTTTTTCGCTCTTAAAAATGCACGGCTTCGGTTGGGTTTGAACTCGCGAAGTTGGGTACAGCAGTCTGTTACGCTAACCGCTACACCATATAGTGATACCTGTGTTAAGCGACCACTGATGGTTGCGTGAAAAATGTGCTATTCTTATAGGGGTGGTCGCTTAATAAGGGGGATCACTTTTTTTGCATAAAAAATGCTATATTATTACTAGACATCCAATGTTTGTGAAAGTGACTATTGTATCGTATGTTTATAAAAGATTTTTAGTATATGAAACGTGTTGAATGAACACGAATTTTTTAAAAAAAAACGAAAGACCTTGGCAAATATTTATTTTGCCTCTTTGACATAGATTACTTTTTAAAATTGTTTACTAACTTTTTAAATGCATTTAAACATATTTATATCACCTTCATTTGGATAAGACTAACTGTTTAAATAATTTTCAGTTTTAGTACACCGAATAAGTTGTCTACTGGTAACGAACGTCCGTTTCCTTGTGCAGTCTCAATATCTCATTTAGGTATTCAAGACACATTCTATAACTTAGGATCGCAAATCGTTGCTTTTTCGCACTTCTTCGTACAATTAACAAAATTTTAATAAAACAACAAGCGGTGGGTATTGAGTAAGCGCTGGGCTCAGATTCCCAACGCATCTCAAACACTCGCATGTTACGAGACAAGTGAAGACATCTGACTTCTGAAATTGATATTCCACCAGATGTTCTTCCAGAGAAGAAAGTTAAGGAAGGCTCTGTTAGTCCAAAGACTTATGTTATGTCTCTTTCGTATCCGTCGACTCATTAAAAAAATTGAAATTGAAACGGACTGAGCAGAAGTGATACCATATCTGTTGTTTCTTGTTACTTTATTCCCGCAACTCCCCGCACTCCGATTTCCATGAGAATGAAGTTAAGACACAGAACATGTGCGAATGCTTTTCGCAACTTCGTCAATTTTATTTTCAACTCCTGAAAATTCGATGTACAGCATACTTACACTATTCCTGAAAGTGGTCTCTTAAAAGGGGTAAATAAGAAAATTACTTTTAAAGGGCTGGTCGGCGATCGGGGAGAAGGGTTGTCTGTTAATTGAGGTACAATTTTTATGCGATATATGGCTTTCAGCATCTGGGGTGGTCTTTTAGGGAGATTTCACTGTAGCTGGGTTGAATTCAGCCGCTGTCTCGAGAAGAATTCTAGCTGACAGCTGCTCCGATCGGAAGTTTTTTGTGGTTTCTTCTAACAAAACGAGGCGAATGTCGGAGCAGTACCCTAGGAAACGGGCCATGGACCGCACGTGGTCTTTCTTTCTTCTTCCTTGTCATAGCTTCACCCTTACAAATACACACACACACACACACACACACACACACACAGAGTTTGTTAGCACATTTTGCTCGGCGCGGACAAGTTCCTGCGACTTCCGCCCACCTGGGCACTCTTTGGAGTGCTTCCCGCTAAATTATGGGAGTTCCATGCTAGACCAGGGTGTCATGGGGGCGCCAATTCCAACATTCGCGCGTCCCACTTAAAAAAAAAAAAAAAAAAAAAAAATCCATCAATCCATCAATCAATCAATGAGATGGAATGAAGACATTAATTAAATCATTGTTTCCCCGCGCCTTGATGCATGTGACAGCTCTTCCGCCGCCCTGCCAGGTTGCAATCAGCTACCCTCGCCGCCGACACCGGTGACGTCACTACATCACCACCGTCACCGCCGCCACCAACACCATCGCGCCGTCGCGCCCGTATCTCTCCCCCTGCCTACGTCCGCCCCCCCCCCGCCGCCAGCTAGCCGGCTGCCCGCCCCTCTGAGCCCTGCCCGGGGTCGAACCCGGGGCACCGCCCAGAGCATGTGCGGCCAGCGGGCGACACAGCTGGTGGAGTGTGGGCCAAGCGGATGGAGCTATGGTGGACCGGGAGCATGAAGCATCCACGGCGGTGAAGGGCATTTTTCACGATTTCTGCATTGAGACCCTCTACTGGACAGCGGTGTGATTTGTAGGAGCGGTGGTGCTGTGACAGTGGTGTGGTTCGACAACCCGGCCATGTGTGCCTCGTAACCTTTCAATGTTACATTCATTTGGTTTTTGTTTGCTGTGTTAGTCAGGTAGCATCGCTTGGTCAGTGTGAGCCTTTAATTTTGTGTTTCGCAACACTGCAAGAGTTTTGTGAAATTGTTAAAGTTTTGTGAAATTATTATTAAAGTTTTTTGTATTCTTTGACAAGTTACAGTACACTACCACACACGTCAGAAGACCAATTTTGAACGTAGAGCTCGTCCAGGCTGGAACGGTGCCCTGTGGTGGGTGATACCTAGAGAGGGAAATCCCCCGAAGGCCGACGTGTAGGTCGGCGTTCGATCTCGTCATCTAGCGCGAGAAGGAACAGTTCCAGATAGAACATTCACTACACTAACGGGATTAATGGCCATAGCAATAGCCGGAAACTTAAATCAGTGAATCGATCAGTCAATATCCTCTCAGCTGATTGGAGCTGTAGGCAGGATTCATAAGTTGAGAGAAGATAACCCCAAAGAAAGAAATCACGGAGATATTCGAGTACATTAACAAACATTTGGGGCGGAATCGTGGTTCAAAGCTCGAACTCTACTGACATGTGGATACAATAAGAAAGACGGCAACGATGGGGCCAAAGAATGCGCTACCTTCTGTACCTCTCCGCGTCCGTGCGCTTCCGCCATCCCGCGGGAACGGAACAAAATGTTTTAGCTCATCAGCGCGCCCGCCGCGCCGCGCCGCGCCGCACGGCGCCGTGTTCCACATGTCACCGCATCCCTGACAGGGACATTCATTGCCTCGTTTGCGTGACAGACGTCCGCGCAATAAAACCCAATATCAAGCAATAAATCATATTCCACCTCGCCGTGAGAGGGCGTTCGTCCAGCCGCGGCCTCTGTTGCTTGTTGCGAAGTTCCCCCCGCCGCCGCCGCCGCACGCACGCATCTTGCCCCGCCCGACCGGCCGGATTCTGCGGGTCGTTACTTCCACGCCATTGTTCCGAGGAAGCGCCATTAATTCCTCTTCTAATCGACTCCAGGGTCCAACGGGGCGCAAAAACGGCCGCGGAGTTCTTGCAACACCGTCCATTAGGTGCAGGGTGTATCATGGTGGAGAAGGGCGGAATGAATAATATTAATTTCGCGAGTGTCCTAAAGGCGGCCCGTTTCCCCTCCTGGCGGGGCGTTTCGGAGCAGCAAACAGGGCGCTATTTACGGACGTTTTAAACTCATTAGTAACGAGGCTAATTATATAAAGTTAGTAGCTTTTTGGGAGCCCATTATCGTTACGAGAGCTAAATTCGTTTCTGGCAGTTTTAAATATATTTCTATGGTAGGTGTTTTATTTGGACAGGGAGAAACTTGGGGACTTTACCTTAATAAGGAAAGCATTATTTTCAGTTTATGTACTCCACACAAATTCACAGAGTTAAAAACGTATGCAAAAATGTGCTTTGGCTCTTTATAAATTAATGTAATAGGATTTTAAAAGTTGCGTTACCTACAAAGTTTTTGCAAGAATGATGGTCGAGTTTAACAATAGAATATTGTTTTTCTAGAAAATTGTATCTGTTATATATGTAAATGAAATATTGGTTTAACATTATTTGATTAGCTACAATGCAGTTTTGTGTTGTTTGGTCTGTATTCGAGTCTGTTTTGTGGTTCAAGCTTTTTAACTCATTTATTCTGCTGTGGTAATTTACATTGTGGAACGTCAATGTCTAACGTCCAGAGGCATATATAGCTATTCAGGCGCGTATGGCAAGCATAGAATTTGCGGAAACGATTTAAATTAGGGTTTTTGTTATTTGTTTCAGTGGGTATACTCTAAATAGCGCCCCTTGTGAAAGGTACCCATGGCACGTGCTATGTCTGCCATACCGTAGATACACCACTGCTAACATCTGAAAAGGACAAGAAAGATACATGCGATTGAATATTTCTGGATTACAAGGTTTGAGTTTCTGACTTGAACATGAATGAAGTAGGAGAAAGAACAATGAAGAAAATTCGAAGTATCGAAGAATTTGGTTTCCATTCGTTGGCGTTAGTACGGAGATATCTTCTACAAGTTTATTAAACTTGTGTTACCTAGGTTATTTTTATTTCCCTGTCATGATACAGCTTACAGCTAAAGCTTCACTATGCTTTCGCTGCATCGTGACTTCTGTAGTATAATGTGACTTGATATGAAAGCAATGTGGATATCAAGAAGAAATAATGAAATCTCGTAATCCACTTGCAAACTCATAATGAGGGCGGTGCGATATTGTTTCTGTGATGGCGAATGGGTCTGAAATCATGTTTCACGACTCCCAGGTCTCACTTTGTCTCTGGGCTTTGACTATGGGCATATCTCCTTGAAGTGGGTGCCTTTTCTATTGTCAATATATCCCTACGCTTCCGCAAAGTTGTCAGCGTTGAGGGGGGTTGACAATTTCTAACTCAACGGGCAGCGATGCGCACAGAGCACCGAGGACATGAGCTGATTTCTATAAAAAACACCCATATTTCACCACGTTCGGCTTGGCTGGTGTCAGAACTCGTTGAAATATCAATATCAAATATTTATGTCTGTGGAAATACGAACGGCGACAGCGTAAAACATTTGCAGCGCGTGGATCCCAGTGTCATTCCGCTCTATTAATCTGCCAGGACGCGTCGCGTCGGCGCTGTGGGCGGGGCGGGTGATGCCGCCAAACGTCGTGAATTATGGTCGTTTAGGAAGTGTAAGCGTAATCCAGACATGTCCTACAAGCACAGGACGCCCAGACGTTGTTGATCAGAATTGTAACGGGTAAAACATGTTGGCTTAGTGCATACACGGACTTGCTGCTTCCAATAACTTTTATCGCGTGATATTGGCTTTCCAGAAAATGAATTTAAATCTAAGTGGGACAATACATGTGTTCAGTAGCGCAGTGTTGCCTACTTTGAATAAATGTGCCTGGTTTCTGGGAATGTCCTTATGTGTATGTGTTATCATTTGAATGTTCTACTATTAATCTAATTAAAAGAGAATTATTGTACAGAAAAATATAATTTTTGTGGCCTTTCCCTGCCGTTACTCTAGAATTTGAAACTGTAGGCAGTATCAGTCCACGCAGTGAATCAGCAATATTTAGTAGTTAAAAAAATAGTTTTCCGAAATTGACGGATGTAATTTACCTTTGAGATTAATTTGGTGTACTTCAGTCTTATATCAACTGGTGGCTTTGAACACGCCCCATTTATCTGACACAATTAAATGAGAATATGTGTGATTTTGTGAGTGTGTACTGTCCGGTAGATGGTGAAGGATGTGTGCGGAATATGCTAAATAAATACCCTCTACTTTGAGTCATTTATTTACCTTAATTTCTTACATGCAGTTTGGTTTTAAGTTACTTCGCTTTAATTATAAATAGAAAAAAAATTAATGCTGAAAGTGATTTCATATTGGTCGGTTAGTTTCTATTTTAGAAGAAACTAATGGAGGATAAGAGAACAGCCAATTCTTCTTAGTTTTTGCATCTGGTGAACTTCGATCAATTAAGCCTTCCTGTGTTGAGCTATACTATTTTTCAGCTAAAATTGTGGAAATCATTTAAAAGAAACATTTAAATGATCAGTGGGAGCTCCAGATGTTGATTACGTTATAAAAAGCATTAAAGGGTTTACAAGATTCAAGGAGTTTTTAGAAACTTCCGATTTTTTTCGAATAGAGAACTTCACAATAAACAGTAGTTTTGCGAACTGTCGTGATGACCGAAAAAAATATCATCTTGGACTCAGAATGACAATTATATATTTGGGGAAATTAATGTTTTCACAAACTTGTTTAGCAGATCTTCAACTCATTAAAACCGCTTTCAAATTAGACTTATAGAAAATCTTCTGTGAATAAAATGACCAAACTAGCATTTCGCGTGTTATTATTACGAATTCCCAACCCCAACAAGCTAATTTCTCCAAAGTTGGATAGAACCTTGTCATTCTGATGCCGCCAAGTTTCGTCTGTAAGCAAAATTTCTATTAATTAACGTGCACTTGGGCGTCGTCTTTACCTTTGTGGCGTCATTTTTGGCATTTGACTCTGACGCGCGACTTGCTCTTCGTTCGCCGTTGCATTCAATGGGATTGCAGCCGAGGGCGATTGCAGCGCGAGTCGCGCCGACATCTGCAAGCTTCCGCAAATTCCGATAGACAAAGTTATCGGAGAATGGCGCCGAGAAAGAACGAGCCCCGCGGCCCGGAGATATGGCCACGCCCCTCCGCCGGTCTGAGCGGCGCGGCGAGGCGACGAGAAGGCGAGGGAACCGCGGAGCAAAGGAAGGAAGTTGACAGTCAGAAGCGGTCGCATTCTCGGTGAACAAGAGCCGGCGGCGCGAAGCTGGCAGCTGGGATTCCTTTCTTGTCTCGGATATCTTGCCGGAGCAGGGCTGCCAACCGGGTTGCTCGGCGGTGGAGATCGCAGGACCTGTGAGGAGGCGGAGGCGTTCACGAGAGGAATGTAAGGGGAGTAGACGTTGCGCGGTAGTCATGTTGGAACAGACGACAATGCTAACGAGGGGAAGAGATGGGAACGGAGCGGGGCAATGTAGAAGGGAAATTGAGTGCGAAGGCTAGAGGGAATCCTGAGAGGGGGAGGAAGTGGAGAGAAAGGTAGAGAAAGAAAAATAGGGAGAGAAGGTACAGGGACGATTCGTTTTGTGGGCAGAATGTTGTTTTGTGTGTGTTGAGAAGTAGAGGAGAACAGTGAGTGTGCGCTTGATGTGGAGACGATTCTGAGATGGCCTAGGACAAGGGTGGTATTGTATTAGCAAGAGTCATGAGAGGAGAGGTAGTTTGTATATTTGTATAAAAAAAGTTGGGAGGGACGAGGGAATACGAATTTGAAGTGGAGAGGAATTTGAATTTGGAATTTAAATTTGGAATTTAAATTTGGAATTTGAATTTGGAATTTGAATTTGAATTTGGAATTGGAAATGGAATTAGGTTTAGTAGTGATTAAGCAACACATCCATCGCAAAAAACACAGAGATGCTGGAGTGGTCTGAGCTCAAACGCGACCGAAAAGGGAATAACGTAGAACTGACAACAGGGCGGCAACTGCGAAAACCGAAGGAGAAAAGTGCGGGGCGGTGGCTGCGCCCCGCGAAGGCGCCTCGTCTCACGGAGCTTCCGTCCGACGCCGGCGCCCGCCCGCGACGAAGACGGATAGATGGACGAGCAGGGAAATAATTAGGAGGCGTCTTTATTATAGTCGCTCGGAAGTTAAGCGGCCGGGCGCCTCGGGGACGCCGGCGTCGGCGTCGGCGTCGGCGTCTGCTGCGCAGCAGCGGCGGCAGAGTTGCAGCGCTGCTCCTCTCCGAGCGCAGAATAGTCCATTGACGGCGCGACGCCGCGGCGCCGCACCCGGCAGGCGGCGCACAGAACAATCTGACGCCGAAATGAGCTGGCGGGGCGGAGGGGGGGGTGAGAGGAGCGGGGGCGGGCACGAGCGGGGGGGCACTTGTAAATGCGAGTAACGAGAATTAGGGCGGGGATGGCTGAGCGGGGTTTGGCTGTGTGGGAATGGGTGGGCGCGGATGGCTGGATGGGATGGTTGTGCGTGAATGGCGGGGTGAGGATGGTTGGCAGGAATAGTTGGGTAGTTATGGGTGTGCTTGAATGGGGACGACTGGGCGGGGTGGATGGGAGAAATCGTGTGGGCGGGGAGCAGTGTGCTTGGATGGATGAGCGGGGATGACGGGGTAAGGATGACTACACGGTGATGACTAGGTGGGATGGTTGGGCGAGAATGTCTGGGTGGGGTGGGTGCGCGTTGATGGGGAGTGGGGATTCGTGGGCAGGAATGGCTGGACGGGAATGGCTAAGTGAGAATGGGTAGGAGTTAGGTACACAGAACAATCTGACTGCTGCGGCGGGGCGAAATGAGTTGGCGGGGTGGGGGTGAGAGGAGCGGGGCGGGGACGAGCACGGGTGTGGGACGTTTGGAAATGCGAGAAATGAGAATTAGGGCGGGGATGGCTGGGCGGGTTGGCTATGTGGGAATGGATGTGCGTGGAAGGTCGGCTGAGGACGTCCTGGGTGGGGTGGTTGTGGGTAGATGGTGGGGTGGGGATGGTGGCGTGGGGGCCACCGGGAGGGAGCTAGGACGCAGAAGGGCCGCCAGCAGCGAAAATCAGGGCGTGTCAGGGAGGGGCTGGGGCGGCGCGACGCGTGGGAAGCCGGAGTTGCAGGCCCGACGGCGGGGCGGAGGAGCAGCAGTAGGCGCGCCTGGAGCTGCAGGCGCCGAGGGCCCGCTGGTACGAGGGGCGGCCGAGAGGGCGTCGAGGCGGCCAGGGATCGCAGGACGAGGGCCCTTTGGGGCGGTGAGTGCGGCCCGATGCCTCTCGCTGATGTTGGAGGAGGTCCTGAAGTTGGAAATTAGCTTGCGGAGATGGTCCGTGGAGAGCTTGCAATTTGTGTACTCAGTATTCATATTTCGGTATTCGTTGACGAGAGAACAATGGTTCCCGTCTTGCCCGTGAACAAGATTCATGCCTGTTTATTGATAATAATGAAACTCGAGAACTGTTTATTCATAATAATGAAAAATTGCAATGTCATCTTGCTCAGTGAGCGAATAGTCCCTGAACTCTACAGAGGTGGGACATTCCAATTATGTAAGGCGCGCGTTGGTGTAGACACCAATGATGTTTTTCACTTGGTAAACGCCACGAGGTGAACTTTTCTATTAAAGAAAAAGTATTAAAACGTGGGATGAAAACGTACAGTTGTGGTGTATTTCTGGGTTTCGAAATAGGATGTTCGTGTAATCAGAATGAATAAAATTGGAAAAACTATATAACTCTGAGGATTGAAATAGTGTACGTTCTTCATTCCTTTCTTTAATTATTGAACTTGCTTTCTTACTTAACCTATAAACAAATTATTGCAAAAGAAGCGATAATATAATATTTGAGTTATTTTGACATTCGCATTTTTCTCATGATAAACACTTTTATTTTCTCTCAATAAAGAAAAATGATCGAGAATGAAATGGAAATATATAAATAATTTTGTTTCTTGTTTGGTTTCGCTGCAAAGAAAATATGTCAAGTTAGATGGCTGGAATAACAAGAGACACTTGCATGCAAATAACACTCCCTGAGATGTAAGCTCTTGTCGCACCACTGCACTATTGTTCTCTGCCATGCAGTAGTATTACGGAATTTTGTATGAAACGATGCATCACTTTGTCTGTAATCTGGCTGGCGTGTCGTTAATTTGAAGGCTCAGCACTGCGAGCTCGTTTCGCGTACAAGCTGTGTAGCTGTGAAACCCTAATTTCGGCAACTGTGCGCCCCCGCCTCGTCCCGCCGCGCTCCTCCTCGCCCCATCTTCTCTCGCCTGCCCGTCAGATCCTTCCCGCCCCACCCCGCCGGGCTTCACAACATCTGTTCTACACTTTCGCTCACTGCCCATCTTCGCCCATCCCGCCCCCAGCTCTTCTCCCCCTCCCTCTCCTTTCCTCCCCGCACAGCCCCGCCATGCCCCGCCCAAGGCCCCTCCCGCCCCTCACTCCACCCGCCCTGTCCCGCCCTGTCCCGCCCCTCCCGCCCCCCTCCCGCCCCCTCCCGCCCCACTCCCGCCCCTCCCGCCCCTCCCGCCCCGTCCCGCCTTCTCCCGCCCTGTCCCGCCCTGTCCCGCTCTGTCCGCCCTGTCCTGCCCTGTCCCCCCTTTCCCCGTCCTACTCCGCCTTGTTCCACCCTGCCCCGCCCCGCTCACGTCCGGCTGGGCTTGCCCTCATCCGTCCTACCCTCTCACTCACTGCCCATCTTCGCCCACTCCGCCTCCACCTCTTTTTCCCCCTCCCTCTCCTCCCCCACAACCACACCTTGCCCCACCAAACCCCCTCCCCCTCACTCCTCCCTGCCCTGCCCCGCCCCGGCCCGCCGGGCTTGCCCGCGTCCGTACCCTCTCACTCACTGCCCATCTTCGCCCACCCCAGCAGCACCTCTTGTCCCCCTCTCTCCCCGCCGCGCCACTCCCACTCCGCCCCTCCGCGTCAAATTCGTATGCGCCGGCAGCGCCTCCGGGATTTCGGCTAACTGGCTGACTCGCATTCGGCGGGCGCGCTGTTTAAAAGCTTTATTATGTTGTTCCGAGCCTTGATAACGCTATTTGTCACCGGGCAAAGCCGGTGCCGTTGGCGGGGCGGGGGGGCGCTCGCAAACATGGCTGCGGCGGGAGCGCTGCGGTGATGGCCACAACGCTCGTCTCGAGAAAGGGTTAGTAGGGAGGGGGGTCATAAGGATTTTTAAGAAAGATTTCTAATGCGTATGGTTAATAACATCGGTATTGTGATTCTATTTCTTCTATTGGTGTATCATTGACAAAATTTGCAAACAAGTGTGCAGAAATATAAAGGTTTCATGGACAGTTATAAATGATGGATGCTTACATGGCAACTAGTACAGTGGCAATCACTGGGCTTGCTTTCCGTTAGGGATACCGGGGTGCAATCCAGTTACTCGCTGGAGAATTACGGAGAACAAGGGTTCGCTCCGGTTTTTACTTTCCATGTGCTCTCAGACCATCACCTTCTACATACTTTTCTCTTTACTCATCTGCCATCATCATCATATCTTAACAAAGATTTGTGATGATTTCAACTGACTGGTTTTCTGGCTTCGGAAAGACGACCTTTTGGACCAAACGACCATTGGAAATTAATGCCGTACGATAAATTAACAAAATGATAATGATTCACATGGTATTATTGAATACTTGGTTTGCTTTTCCCACCGCAACAACGTGAGCTATAATGGTCGACTGAATTGGGAAGAAACAATCCAGGACGCGATTTCTGAAAATGTTACTAGCGGGCTCCGCACTTTCTGGTCATACTCTGTAACGTAAATAGAATAAAAAATGAAGCAAATCCATGAAGCAATTTTGGAATATGTAATGTGTTGAAAGTGGTGGTAATTGCTCTTTTTAAAGAATCAAAGAATTTGTTGTTACCATCAAAATCGCAGAAATTCAAATAAAATAAATGTTTCTAAACAAAATATTTATTTTCCTTGAAACAAAGCTTTTAACATCTTTGCTCTAAATGTTCCTTAAAATAGCGAAACAACGGAATAGGTATTGATAATTTTGTATAAGAGATATAACATTTTCCACATGTATATTTAAAGCTGTACTCAAAACATACGTAGGCCCTAATACCATTCATTTTATTTACATGATATTTTATCATTGGTACTGTCATTTTCATAATTCCGGTGGCTATTTTCATAAGTTTGGGGGATATATTCATTTAATCAAACTGGGTTACGATTATCGGAGAGAATTAATGGCTTATATGTATCTCTGTTTGTGTTGTGGTATTTAATAAAATGTTTGTTTTGAGTAATAAGTACTGATATGGTTACACTGTTTTTCTCGTTTTGGGTGGCTGGCCCGTAACAGATTCCATTTAAATTAAATTGATGCTGAAGTGTATATAGTTCAGCATAGATATTTCTTGGTCCACATTTTTATGTTTTAAGAAGTAATTGCCTGATAATTAAGTGTGAAATTAAACATCAGTATTTAGGAAATGATAATCGATTAATTAATTACTATTATCAATATCATCGTAAAAGTACAAGTACATGTTTTAGTTTGCTATTTCATTGACAATAAGTATTATTATGTTCAGTTCTTGAAATAAAACGGAGACATTGTGGTCTTATCTTACAAAGGCACAATTAGGAGTGACAGTGCTTGGGAACGATAAATAATTTTTAAAAAAAGCTACGACAAGGAAATGCGTATTTTATAACACTTATTTTGAACTCATTTGTTGTTTGCATACTTGTTCCAATAACTAGATGCTATTTTCGTTAAATTGATGTACTATGTAAAATATGGGTGGTACTTATTTTGCTCATGTTATGACAACTTTTACGCATTATGTTATTGATCGATTTCATCTTCTATTTATGCACGGATCTTCTGCCAATTATCGTTCCGATCTATTTTAAGAACACGATTGCACGTTCTTTAGTAATTTTTCCAATTATATTAAAAAGACATTCTATTGCAGGAACGTGGATTTTTGTGGTGGATACGCGTGGCAAAAAATGACTTAACGAGCGTAACATGTGTAGGAAGATATTCGACCCAATCAAAATATTCAAATCAAGCCTTCAGTGCATTCTGTAGCGACGAGCGGTATTGTCTCTCGCCCGAATTATTTGGGCATTTGTTGAGAAACAATCCCAGGATGGAACTGAGAATACAAGCAAGAAATCGAAATATGTTCTAGTGTCTATAACCTGACACTGTGTCTCCTAAACGTTACTAAGTGAGTACCTGCTCTCATGTGCTGTTCATGAAGGGTTGTGCGCAAGTGCTTGTGTGCGCCACCAGTGTCACTTGGCAGACGCCCCCCCCCCCCGCCCTTGACCCCTATTCCGTTGTGGTGGTCATCCTTGCCGCCGCCTCTAATCCCTGCCCCCTCCCTGACCTTCCGCTCCTGTTGCCTTTGCAACTTCCTCATTCCGGCTTCCCCAACGCTCACTGCCCTCCCGGGCTCTCGCCACCATCGGCCCCGCCCGCCTCGCTGCTCCGTCTCTTCCGCCACCACTGTCACGGCCACGATTTTCATTACTGGCGAGGTAGATATGTCCAGTTCCGTCGCTGTCTGGAGGAGACTTCTAGCGGCCGGCTGCTCTTATCGGTAGTCTTCCGTGGTATCTCCGATCAATACCACGCGATTACCGGAGCAGTACCCTAAAACCTTCTTCCTCTTCCTTGTCCTATGCTTAACCTTACATACGCTTATACTTACGTTCACTACACTGCCACACATGTGGGGAGCTCGGGAGCTTAGAGCTTGTCCCGGATGGGGCAGTACCCCGCTGGAGATACCTGGTTGGGGAAACTCCCGTAGCAGATGGAAGGTCGGCGCCGGATTTCACCATGCGTTGGGGAATGATTACCGCCACCTCCAACGATAAAAATGTACACTACACTTACAGGACCAACGCCCTTAGCCGTTGAGCGCACGGAATCACTACTCAACCAACCACGGCCACGGCAGGTGCTTGCGGTGGGCCCACTGCAGGCCGCCGTCCTCTCAGCCTCCGTCCGCTCTCCGCGCGCCACCCAGTTGTAATCACGCAGGAAACAGTAATTAATGTTGTGAATGAAAGTCACGTCACCCTCACTAAGTCGACTTCATTTGAATCGCAAATCTGGGGGGATTGTGTTGCGATGCGCGGCAGAAGCGCGCCCTAGCGACAGAGGCGCGCGATTGAGTTACGGGCGCGGTCCTTCTTCCTCGCCGCGCCGCCTCGCTCCCGCCCCCGTCTCCGCCCCCGTCTCCGCCCCCGTCTCCGCCCCCGTCTCCGCCCCCGTCTCCGCCCCCGTCTCCGCCCCCGTCTCCGCCCCCGTTTCCGCCCCCGTCTCCGCCCCCGTCTCCGCCCCCGTCTCCGCCCCCGTCTCCGCCCCCGTCTCCGCCCCCGTCTCCGCCCCCGTCTCCGCCCCCGTCTCCGCCCCGTCTCCGCCCCCGTCTCCGCCCCCGTCTCCGCCCCCGTCTCCGCCCCCGTCTCCGCCCCCGTCTCCGCCCCCGTCTCCGCCCCCGTCTCCGCCCCCGTCTCCGCCCCCGTCTCCGCCCCCGTCTCCGCCCCCGTCTCCGCCCCCGTCTCCGCCCCGTCTCCGCCCCCGTCTCCGCCCCCGTCTCCGCCCCCGTCTCCGCCCCCGTCTCCGCCCCCGTCTCCGCCCCCGTCTCCGCCCCCGTCTCCGCCCCCGTCTCCGCCCCGTCTCCGCCCCCGTCTCCGCCCCCGTCTCCGCCCCCGTCTCCGCCCCCGTCTCCGCCCCCGTCTCCGCCCCCGTCTCCGCCCCCGTCTCCGCCCCCGTCTCCGCCCCCGTCTCCGTCCCCCCTCCGCCCCCGCTTTCGCTCCCGACGCTCCCCCCCCCCCCGCTTCCGCCGACAGCGACCCTATGCGGGAGCCAGACTTGCTGCAGGCCCTAGGTCCCTTCCGCTCAGAACTGCCAGGGCGGCATAGTGGCACCTGCTCGTCTCTAATGGGGGACTATCCGTGATTAATCTTCACTGGATGCTCGTCTTATACTTGGCTTTTTATTTCTTGGCGCGTGGGGATGTGTCATCAAAATGGAATATCTCACGGTATTTCGCGTCGTTCTCGGCCGCGCCGCTAGGAATCGCAGGATCGCCAACATTGCTCGATACAGTCGCAATCATGCGACCCCTAGCGACACGACCGTGGACGACGCGAAATACTGTGAGATATTCCATCGTGAAGACAAGCCCCCCTCGCGCCAAGAAATAAAAACCCAAGTATAAGGATCTAGTGTGGCATCAGAACTTGGTATCTGCCGAGTGTCAATACTTGCTGTTTGAACAATAACCCGATGGAAGTGTTACTACAAATAAACTATAAGTAAACTAGTTTCATTAAAAAGAAAAGTCTACCATTTTCTCTTCTATCGTCCTGAAGTTGACATATTCTTACGAAGTTGACCTGCACTGTTTCATTCCTCCAAGTATTTCTCCAAAGCACTGCAAATCGTTAATTTTTTCCTTTGCAAGACAGATTTGGCGTAGATGTATGTGAATAGGCACTCTTCCCAAACATATTTTATAGTCTTTTGGAGTAGTTTTTGTGAATTATCAGTAGCATAACTTCATATTTAACCTCTCTCAAGAATAAAGTTATTTTGGTGTATCGAAAACAAAAGTTTGAAGTACTGTACTCAAAGAACCCTGCCGAACACATTTATATTTATACATCATTTAAGCATTTATTTATATTTGATGCTTCCAATTCATTCTAAATTTTTGCACATTGATGTTTCATATTAATCACGTCAATCAATTTCTTGCAGTTGTTCGAAACAGCCATAGCAGCAGAGTAGCTGCAAAAACTTATTCTCGTTCCATTTAACCGAAAGTTTCACATCCACTCCAAAGGTACATTGAACGAATTGACTGGGGGTGCCGGGGATTATCCCTTTTCCTAGGAAGTTTGATGTCACCTACTGGAAAGATATTAATATCTCCGTGCTAGGAATACGAAAATTCATGTTAGGCGTCTCATTTATGATTTCGTCACCCTGAAATGTTCAAATCACGCAATAAAAATGAAGGAAATTGGAGAAGAAATTCGCGAGAGCTTTCTCAGGATTCATTCAGAATGTGTAGCGTGAGCGAAAAGTTTTCGTTGTACTCATCAGTTCTTCCATTCGACCTCTCGTGGAGTTTTAGATATCCCTCTGTGCAAAAAATTGACAATTCGCAGCCTGAGTAATTGAATTTTGGTGGCGACGGCTCGAGTACAATTCACCTGCAATTTGAGATGCGCGAAATTCGACGTCTGTCGTGTGATGGGGTTGGGTGTTGGGTGCGACGGACGGGCGTCGGTGCCTCTTGAGGTCGTCGCAGTTTTGCCTGTCGCTTCGTTTGCTGCCTCTGATGTTGAGGAGTAAGAAGGAACCACTTTGTCAGGTGGGCGAACAAATGCACGTCATACATGGCGATCTCATTGCAAGAGATAGTGAGGAAGCCATTTACGAATGAGCTAAGTCTAAACGAAAACATTGACAAAATAAGTGCATGGACTTAACTCCACCTCCACCACCGCCTAGAACCCATATGTATACTCCGATTTAAAGATAGCTGCACTTCAAGTTCACTCGCTGCAAGGAGAAGGGAACACTGACATCCAATCGGGAGCATCGTTAGGACTTAAAATTTTGGTATTGGAGCTCCCGATTGGATAACAATGACCCCCCTCTCTCCTTCCAGCTCGTGACCTTGAAGTGCAGCTATGTTTCAATCGGAGTATAATTACAGATCTGCCTTAACACCCCTCTCCGTCATCGCCACTGCAGCCAGCCCTGGCGCCCTGGAAGAGCAGTCTGCCGCTCGAGGCGCTGCTTCCGGCGCCGCTGCGCTTCCTCTTCGGGATTTGCTAATCGAAATTGACTGGCGCGGATGGGATTGGACGGGCTTCGGAGCTCTCTTCTTTCGAGCGGCCCGGCAAAAGGACCGCCCCGCCGCCGCCGCCGCCACTACCAGCGCTGAGAGGCAAGTCAAGTAAAGTTAGCTCATTGGCTCTCCTGTAACTCTTAGATTACTTAGGTACGGCATATTTCTAAGGGGCCGCGAGCCAACTTCGCCGCTCTGAGGAAGCCTTTTCCTCTTACTTTAGTAGCCTACTTACGAAGTCGGGAGTCGGATTTAGAGGACCTCACCCGCCCACCCACCCACCCGCCCGCCCACTCGCCCATTCGCCCACTCGCACCCCATCCCACCCACTCATCCACTCGCCCATTCGTCCACCCGCCCAATCGCCCACACGCCCAATCGCCCACCCGCCCGCTTGCCCGCTTGCCCACTTGCCCACTCGCCCACTGGCCCACTTGCTCACTCGCCCACCCATCCACCCGTCCGCCCACTCACCCACTCGCCCACTCGTCCACCCATCCTCTCGCCCACCCGCCCACTTACCCACTCGCCCACTCGCCCACTCTCCCACTCTCCCACTCGCTCACTCGCTCACTCGCCCACTCGTCCACCCACCCTCTCGCCCACCTGCCCACTTACCCACTCGCCCACTCGCCCACTCTCCCACTCTCCCACTCGCTCACTCGCTCACTCGCCCACTCGTCCACCCATCCTCTCGCCCACCCGCCCACTTACCCACTCGCCCACTCGCCCAGCGGCCCACTTACCCACTCGCCCACTCACTCACTCGTCCACCCACCCTCTCGCCCACCCGCCCACTTGCCCACTCACCCACTCGTCCACCCACTTGCCCGCACACTCGCTCACTCGCTCACTCGCCCTCTCGCTCACTCGCCCACGCGTCCACCGACCCTCTCTCCCACACACCCACTTGCACACTTGCCCACTCACCCACCCGTCCACCCACCCTTTCGCCCACCCGCCCACTCGCCCACCCACCCGCTCGCGTTTGTGCCGTGTGGATGTCTGCGGGGGAAGTCGGAGCGTTGCAGGCGGGAGCGGCGAGAGCGTTGAATATGTAGTCGGCAGGGGCGGCGAGTGCTTGGAAGGCGTGGAAGGGGGGAAGACGGGGACAGCGAGAGTGTTGGAGACTGTGGGAACGGTGGCGCAGCGTGAAAGTGCGGGGACGGCGTGGGCAGAGGGAGCCTTGCAGGCGGCGAGAGTGAGGAAGACGTCGGCGGTGGCGGTGGCGGGGGTGGCGGGGGCGGCGGCGGCGGCGGCGGCGGCGGCGGCGGCGGTGGGGGCGGCGGCGGTGGCGGTGGCGGTGGCGGTGGCGGCGGCGGCGGTGGCGGTGGCGGTGGCGGTGGCGGGGGCGATGGCGGGGGCAGTGGCGGGGGCAATGGCGGGGGCGCGGGCGAGGGCGATGGCGGCGACGTGCAGACGAAATGTGTCGGCGGGCGGGGCGGGGGCGATTCCTTGAGGGCGTCCCTGCCAAGTGCGCAGGGGATCGTTGGGGGCGGGGCGCGCGTTTTTACGCGCCACGCACGGATTCCCCGACGCCCTCGTGCGGTCGCGTCATTACGCCGGCGGCCGCAGGGGAGGGCGCCCGGGAGCGGCGAGGGCCGACACCCAATGTTCGGATTAGTCGCCAGAGGGAACGAGGGGTTTGTTCCGATATATGGTTCACCTATTGTTTTATTCAAGCCGGCACTTCTCTCTAATTGTTTCCTTCTTGGAACTCCCCTCACACCGCGAAATTATGATGATTAACATGCTAATACTAATGGATTTAAATCAGTGACGTAGTGTTTTATTCAGTTGTGACAAGGAAATTTACACCTAGGAACCACTCTGTATGCTCCGAGGCCGAGGTGTTCCTTCCTTCTGTGTTTTTACCAAGCAAAAAGTGAGGGGTTTTCTCTGAAACATTGAATGTGGAGCGAATTCGCTCTTTCGAATTCCTGAGCTAAGGTCTCTGCGGGGGCGGATAATCAGCGGAGGTTGAGATACGACCTTCAAAGAGAGCATATTCTTGTGAGGTAGCAGTGCTTTCCGAGGTAAACTCGACTTATTAATGAAGTAGAAAAACGTATATTTACTCTATGAATACGGGTCTAATATTACTGTAATATAATAATGTCCAATGCACATAATTATTATTATTATAACAAGGTCCAGTCAACTTAAGTTATTGTCATGTTCTGTACCGAGTGGTGGAGGGTAATCAGCAAGATAAATAATTACCAGTTTTGAATCCGACCTTCCTTGTAAGGTTTCCTGACTGGTAGTACTGTAGTAGTTGTACTACATTCATTTCTCATAATTGTTCCTCAGGCAGTACATTTAAAAGTTCGAGTCTGGCTAATCCGCTTTACTGCCATTCAACGGTTTAGAGTATGTGCTTCAAAATCGTCCAGTTCCACAACCGTTCCGAGGTCAATATAAAGTCGTCTCAGTAAATTACCGAACTACTTTTGATTGTCTTCTAATCCAAGACACACGTTCCTCAGTAAGAAACTAGGACGCGTGTTTCATCTTGGTATTACAATGTCGACGGTTCCTATGTTCTGCTCTCTCAGTCTGAATCAGTTAAAATCTACTGATTGACAGTGGCTATTCACTGATGGTGTCAGTTATAACCCTGCCACTGAAATCAGTGAATTGAACTGAACAAATCAGTGAAAATCGGGCGCACTTTTTTAATCAGTGAAACTTCTGTTTGAATCAGTGAAATCTGTGACAACTACGTGAACGTGACGACTGAACGATCAGTGAGAGATGGTGGCTCGGCACTTTCACCACTGACGACCAGTGACATGCTGGCGGTCGTTATGAAAAGGTTCGCATATTCGCTGATTGTCAGCGAAACTACACATTTCGACTGAAGATATCAGTGACTTCGGCTCTCACTGACTGAATCAGCGACAATTTCACTGATTCAGATTCAGAGAGTGAGAGGTAGAGAGAATTGCGACCTCTTCCGCCTCAGCGAGGAGTGAGGCCGACGGAAGGGCTGCGGCGCGACGCGGCGGCGCGGCCGGGCTGCGAAATAAGGGAGTAGCGACAGCCTCTGGGGGCGGTTGCAAGGGCGAGAGGGCGAGAAGCAAGGAATCCAATCGAGTGCGAGGAATCGAGACCGAGATAAAGAAGGAAAGCTGAGCGAAGGTTCGAATTAAATATTTCTCCGGAGGAGGAGGGAACGTCGAGATATTCCGGTGGAGCGAGAGAAAATGAGCGGAATATATTACACACTGTTTAATCTGAGTTTCCGAGTGGCGGAGCAGCGTGTAACTCAGGCTGATTTCGGTGGTGAAATTCGGGAAGGGATGGTCTCCTGCATAATTAATACCCGTCGGAATGCCGGAGTTGTTCGGAAACCGAGGGTTCCATCGAGGTCGATTGCATTAAAACTTTCCGAATCCATTGTCGTGGCGCAGTTTATTTATTCTTCAGCGCGTACGGACGAGTGAATGCTGGGTGGGGCGCACATTATTCTTTGCTCGAACTTGTCTTTGCCTTAGATTGCAGTGAACTTCATCTATCCAGTAAAACTGCGTCGAAATTATTTTCCTCCATTATGTTACTTTTCATTATTTCTTCTAGTGTATAACCCTCTGGCGGGTGCGTCCCATCATTTCCCCCCAGAAGGCGCGTGGGGCACTCCATAACGCATTTATCAACTTCGATTTTCGCGTCAATAGTTATTACTTTTGTTATTGAAAGTTAAGGAAATATTCTTTATTTATGTTTTTATACATTTTATTTCATAATAACTAACTAAATACCAAACGAAATAAGAATATTAATAAGAATCTGATCCATCACTCGCTCCCTCTGTGTCTTGGTACTGTTACTTGTCGGGGAATAAATATGGTGCAAAAGTGCTTTCTAACGTTTCTTCGGAAACATCGCATTTAAATTTGAATTAGTAATTAGTACTCCAAAATCTGTGTCATAAAGCTCAATAACGTAACAGCAGTAAGAATTATAATAGATAAAATACCCAAATATTATACTTACATGACAAAGCGCGTTCGGTACGGAGTGCTGCAACATTTGCAGAGTTCGAATTACTAATGAGTAACGGTCGATCGGCAGTGTCCAAAATTGTGATTTGAGTGTCATCCGGTTGAAAATATAATGAATAAAGAATACCTATGAGCTCAATAGTACGACACCAATTATTTACACGAAATCAACAAAAATGTCAGGATGCAGCACTGAGTACCGCTACGCGCCCGCCGAAGGGATAGTACTATAAAATATGTAAAACACTTTCAATGTTCATGAAATTGAAAGCAAATACAATACAAATAATAATAATAATAATAATAATAATAACAACAACAATTATAATATAGATATAAGCGACCTTCTCTTTCCTCTAAGCACTTGAAAGAAAATATAAGTAAACTTCCCACGAGGATTTGAAATATGAGAACATACTTAAGAAACCTTACTTTTTCATGGGTTTTGTATTGTTGAAAGACGATTTCTCAACAAGAAATCTTTGCACCACGACAAGAAACTTAGTAACGAGCTACTCAAAGAGAAGACAAGGGCATTTTCAAGCACCGGACATCCCAATTACAAGCCCTGGACTCTCTCGAGATTAAACGGTATAGTAGGTCCCCAGAAGGAACTCGAGGACCCTAAAGCTCTGGCGGTGTATCCTCCGCAATAGGATTGCGGACGCTTGTACTCCATCTCCGCGCGCCGCCTCAGCCCTCAGGTGGCCTCTCAGCGGGGCTCGTTGTGTAGCGCTGTTTGTGTGACGGCGCAACGCGGCGCGGCGGTCGCCCTGCCTACCGCGGTCACGCCGCCGGGCCCGCCCGCGCGCCCGCCCTCGCTTTGTCTCCCGCGCGCGCGCGCGGGGCCCTCTCGCAAAGGAGACGGGATTTCGAGGCGACGCCAGGCGACGCAAAGGGCCCAGGCGCTTGTTGTCTCCGGAGCGCGGCGCTTTCTTTTCATTGCCCTGCGGCGGCCGAAACGCCGCGCCGCGCCGCGCCGCTCGGACCGAGGCGAAGGGCGACGGATAAGGCCGAGCGGCTGAGGATAAGGGACGAGCGAGCGGTCGAGGGATAAAGGAGAATGAGGGAGGTTTGCCAGGGGTAGGGACGGAGTTGGGGAAAAAAGGGATGGGACCTAAGAAGCAAGGCTGCGGAAAAAGGAAGGGTAAGTGATGGAGAAAGACCGAACCGAAGGGCTGAGGATAAGGGACGGGCGAGCGGCGGAAGGACGAGGGAGAATGAGGGAGATTTCCCAGGGATGGGGACGGAGTTGGGGAAAGAGGGATGGGACATAGACGCGATAAGAAGCAAGGTCCGGAGAAAGGAAGGGCTGGTGATAGAGAAAGACCGAAGCGAAGGGCGACGGCGACGGCTGAGGACAAGGGAAGGGCGAGCGATGGAGGGACAAAAGAGAATGAGGTTTGCCAGGGGTGGGGACGCAGTTGGAAAAAGAGGGATGGGACATCAGCGCGATAAGAAGCAAGGCTGCGGAAAAAAGGAAAGGCAGGTGATGGAGAAAGCAGCGAATGAGGAGTGTGGAACAAGGAAGGTTTGGTGAAGACAGACTCGGTGACGTGAAGGCCTTGAGATACTTCGTGAGCAAGGGGAAGCAAAGATGTGAAAAGAGCTATGGTACTCTATGATTTTTCTTAACATTTTTGTCATCATACTTCGGTGTTTGTGTAAGATGCATCAAATTTCAGTATCTAGGAAGATCAGCGATTACTTACTCAAGGATATAGAAATGTTTCTTGACATTCAATTTTGGTTTCCTAGTATGTTCTAAAGCATGGAGGAAGCGACAGAAGAGGGATGAAGACGGACAAAGATCTGGTGGGGGTGGGACATGACGAGGAGGGCGACGCCATCCCTAAAGGGAATAAAGGGGAATAACTGGGGCTGCGAAGAATAGAGGGGCAGGTGGCAGAGTAAGCTGCAGAGGAGGGGTGAAGAATGATAAAGGTGGTTTGTCGGGGACGAGAGTTGAAATGAAATTATTAATGAGAAATGCTACTGTGGGTCGAAGGGAGCGAAGGGAATGACATCCCAGAGCGGAGGGTCAGAAAGCGCAGCGAAGCGATAAGGCACCTTTGGCAGGTGCGGGGTCGTCGACGTGAAGGTCGAGAACACGAGTGCGCAGGGGAGCAAGTTTTGAAAAAATGGTCTTGGCAGATGACAGAGGACGAGGCGTACCATCGATTGATTGATTGTTCGTGGTTCGTGGCGTCAACTAAGGAAGCCATTAGTCCCGTAAGTGTAGTGCGTGTTTTTCATCGGGAGATCTTTCCCCGCTGGATGCCGAGATCGGGCGCCGACCTACCGTCGACCAGTGGGGTTTGCCCCTCAACCAGGTATCTCCCACCAAAGGGACACCGCCCCAACCGGGACAACCTCTCAGCTCCCGACCGGTCTCCCAGCATGTGTGATAGTGTAGTGCATGTTATTTTAAGTGTGTGGGTAAGGGGAGAGGATAGGACAAGGAAGATGAAGGAAAGATCGCGCGCGGCCCGTGGGCCGTTTGTTAAGGGCATTGATCGGAGAAACTACGGAAAACTACCGATCAGAGCAGCCGGCCGCTAGAATTCTCCTCCAGACAGAGACTGAATTCGACCTAGCTGACAAGCTAGTGTCGAAAATCCTGTCTAGGATCCTCCCGGTCAGAGGGACTGCAGTGACATGCGTTCATGCACTGAGCCATCTCTCCCGCTACGAGGCGTATGAGGGGTTAGGCTGGGAGCGGGTCGGCGACACAGGGCAAGGGCAACCGCTGCGCAAAGAGGAACCAGCAGCGGAGGACTAAAGGAGGATAAGGGGGTCGGGCGCCCGGAAGAGGCCTGGAAGAAGCCTCGCGAGCGCCGCCCGCGACAAAGGAGGCTGCGAGAGGGCGCGAGGGCGTATAAAAGCACTGGACTCGCAGACGCGGACCGCCCCCGTCCCCCCCTCGCGCGAGCGCGCGCTCGACAGAGGACTTTATTCGCGTGTCGGCGCCGCGCCGTTGTCTTCCGCAGGACTCGCTTTTTCCGCCGCCACCGCCGCCGCCGTCACAGGGGCCGTAACTCGCGGAAGCGGAACGGCGGCGCGGCGGACGCGAATTACGCGGCGAAGCCCCGGCGCCGAATTGAGACGCGCGGAGCCCATCGCTGAAAGGACCCCAGGCCCCGGTCCAGAAACCCGGCTCTTCCGGCCCCTCCCGGGCCCCTCCCGGCGTCGAGCGGCGGATTACCTAAACACGACCGAGATGGAGCCGCCGAGGGCCGCTGGAAGTCGGGCGCTGTTATCGGAGGGGATCGAATGCAGTCGAGTGCAGCGGCGCGGCGCGCCCGCCTCCGCGCGCCGCCAACTCCTTCAAACTCCGCAGCCGCTCCGCAGCCCGACCGCGCGCTCGGCGGGCTGGGGTTGGGCGCCGGACCGGAGGACGCGACGCGAGGGGAAACGGTCGAAGTTGAAGGGTTGGGAGGCGTGAAGGAGAGAGGGTGGGTGGGAGAGGGTTTGAGGGCGGGCGAAGACGCTGGGGAAAACAAGAGTGTCAGGTGATTTATGAAAGAATTGAAAGACAAAGGATGGTGCGAGGGTGCGGGCGGAGTAATGACCCGCGGAACAGTCTGGAAATACGGATATTAGAAAGGAAGATGGAACCTGGGAAGTGGCAACATGTGGAGTCCGACGGAAGATGCGCATGGATAGCTAAAATCCAATAGCAAACATGAAAAACGGTAGAGATGGCAAATGTTATGAGAACAGGAGTAATCGTTGACCCTGATATTGGAGGAAAGAAGCTAGACTCAAAGCTTTTACGAATACCCTTATTGGCAGGAGAAGTAAAGTGAGACAATCAATGGTGAAAGATGTAGTGACAGTCATCATGCAATCATAATGAAGGATTAACATTATGATTGGAGGAACAACATTATGATTGGAGGATTAACATTATGAGGAAATGAGTTAGGAAAGAAGTTCTGAAAATCTCGAGGTGCCAGTCGGAGTCATGGGGCATCGAGCCGGAGGCAGAGTGTGACGAAGACGAAGGGAAGGGAAGCGAGGCGAGGCGAAGCCGCGCGGGGGGTGAGGGGTGGGGGTGGGGGGTGGGCGAGGGGCGCCGCCAGCTGCTTTCGAGCGAGCTGGAGCCGCGCGCGGCAAAAAGCTCGGGCGCGCTCCGTCCGGGATGTTTATTGAGAACTCGAGCTGAGCGGAACTCTGTTGACGTCTCCGCCGGGCGGGAGGAATTGAGACGTCTTAATTATTGTCGCCGCTCGGAGTCGCGCTGCTCTAAGCCTCGCCACGCCGCGCCGCGCGTCCTTCGCCCCCCCCCGTCCTCTTCTCTCCTTCCCCGTCCCGCCCAGTGCTTCTCCGTCCCGGCCCTCCTCTGCTCGGCCCGACCGTCTTTTCTTGACTCGTCCCTTTCAATCTCGTTTCATCCCATCCCGTCCCATCCCTTCCCGTCCCTTCCCGTCCCATCCCGTCCCATCCCGTCTCGTCCCGTCCCGTCCTGACCTGTCCCGTTCCATCCCATCCTATCCCATCTAATCCCGCCTCATGCCGCCCCGTTCCGTCCCATGTCGTCCCGCTCCGTCCCATTCTTCCCCGTCCCGGCCCATACCTCCCCCTCCTAAGCGCCCTGACCCACTGGTCCCAACTCGTCCCACTCAGTTCCAAACCGTCCCGTCTTGCCCTCCTTCCTTCCTACCCTGATCTCTCTCCATGAACCGACCCGTTCCTCCCCGCCGCTCTCAATCCCGCTTCTCCCGCTCCGCACCGTCCCTTCCTGTCTTGACCCACTCCGCTCCGATCCGCCCCGCTACGCCCCGCTCCTTCCCGTCCTGCCCCGCGCTGTCCTTTCCGAGGCCACTCCTCCCCGTTCCGCCATCGCCGCCGCTCCCGTCTCCCTTCCTGCCACACAACGCCACTCCGCAACGCAGATTTCCCCTCCGCCCCGCCTCCGCGCCCCGTCGCAAAGAGATACGCCGTCTGCAAGCGGCTCTCTTGCGAACGGAGCGCCCCGCCCCCTCATCTCTGGTTGTTTGCGTATCAGCCGAACAGGGAGCAAACTTTGTACTTTGTTCGAGGGAGGAGAGTGTCACATATCTCTCACGCCTTTCGGCGCATCTGGGATACGGTGAGGGGTTTGCGTCGAAAAACATTTTGCTCCCTCTCTCTATCTCAATAACGCGCTTGGCTCGTGTGGGATGAACGATTTGTCTTCCCTCTTACATCGCAAAACTTCGAATTTTCGGAGATAATTGTGGATAACTACTTTGAAAACTCGCGAATTATTTTCGACGGAAATTCTAAGAAGAATTCGTCGTGGATTTGAGTTTGCCTGTGGGGAGCGGTTATAAGTTTTGAGGAGTGCGGCGAAGTCTTTGGTGAAGTCGGAGCCTCTTTGGCCGAAGTGCGTTATAATTTCATAACCGCGAGATGCTTTGTGGAGGAATCCTATCTCCGCAGAACAATTCATAAAACTGTTTTTTCTGTCCATAGGCGCACTTGGTAGCTTGTGCTTCCCGAGAATATAACACCACCATCTGAGTAAACAGCCCTTTTTAGAAGAGCTATTGAAAGCAGATGATTACAATTACCTTACTTCGAGTTATATTTGTTTGTATTATTTAATTTACTAGAGTACGTATCCCGTTGAGAGGACGTTGCGCTAGCATTTTTGATCCCATAATTTCTTAGATATGAGGAATAAATTGAAAAAACAACAAACAAACAAAAAAAATCTGTTACATTTAAATCTTACAAAAAATCTGTAGCATTTAAATTCTTCTTTAAGGAGTGGAAAAGGGGGATGGGATAGTTTTACAAAATTGCATGCGACCGTAACTTTTGTGTTTTAAAAGGCAAGAGTACAAGATTTCTTTTAAATCTATATAAAACTGTCATTTAAAAAAATATACAAAGAAACGTTTTTTCATAGAACATAATGATGAAGAAAAGGTAGTCCAAATTACGCGCAATAAAATACGCATCTTTGAAGTAGGAGAAATCCCTATTGAAATTAGTTTAGGATATTAATCCGAAAAAATGTAAAACCAATTGAATAGGTTTTTATAAAATGTAAATAAACATATGAGCGTAGAAATTAACAATTACTTCGAAATTTAAGCCAGACACTTCATTTTTATTCATATAGATAACTTACAAAACTGTTTTATTTAATTGGTTCATGGAAGACGATTAGGAAATCATGTATTAAATGAGCTGTGATACTGAAGAGATGAAAGAAAAATGAATTTTGATGAATTCACCTTCTTTTTCCTCTTGTAGTATAATGAATATTTTAAAAAAATCTGTGTACCTGCTATGAAAAATTTTGTGGCGATTTATACGAAATGAGATTCATCACTCGCTTTAAAAGAACAGCTCTTTCGCTTTTAACATTTTTTAAGAGCAGATTTAAGTTCTCATTTTCTTCAACCACTTTAACAGCATCTTCGACGCTCGTTCCTACGGCAAAAACCGTGTTTGGATTCTGAAATTATCTTCTTTCTGCGAGTTACCCGCGCAAAAGTCACTTTCATCTGCCTGCAAAATCTGGAGGATACGCTACTTCCCGCCCATCTCGCTTATAACTACGTTGCCGAGCGTATTAAAAACCTCAGGTTTGCTCCTGAGGAAAGTTGTGGTGAAGTGTTCACTCTAGTTTTATTCCATTCTTTAGAGCATTATTGAAATAGAGGAGAAATTTCATTTATATTGATATGAATAAACGTAGTAATGACTGTGAGAAATTGTAAACAAGTAATTGTGAGGAAATTAATGGGAAAAAGTTAATGTCTTGGTTACGAGCGTTGAAATGACACCCATTTACCGTTAGATAGTTAACAGAATCAGGCCCTTTTTTCGTAATTTTGCAAATAACAGACTTTACTTAAAAAAGTCACTTAACGAATGTTGGTTGGTCTATTTTAAGAAATAGACCAACTTATAACAAACAGATATATACTTTTTTGGCACTATTACTCGATGAAATATGTCCTATTCTATAGATTCTTAAACGTTAAGACACATTAAACCAGAACGTGTTATAGAATGTGTTATAGAATGATGGTGCGAAGCGAAAAGAAACAATACAAAAACAAAAATAAACATTAATTTTGATTTGTCAAAAACGAATTATTGCTTTTTTTCTTTAGAAAACTAGATATTTTTTATGACTTGTCCCTTTCTGATAACTTTTAGTTCCCAGCCGTTTCATTCTTTGGATGGGTTTTTCCGCGACTGGAGCCTCGGAATAAACCGTGTTTTGTTTATACAGGTCCAGATCCGGTTTTTTGTGTGCCCAGATCTTTTCTCAACTTAGTTTGCTCTGGTTGACTTTTGCTGATGCTTGTTATATTGTAATGAACAATCCTACCGCTCATACGAATGCAAAGGGCCAAAACCCGCAATGATTTCCGCATACTTCAGTCTGGGTTTCAATTAAAAATCCGAAATCACAAGAAAAACGAAATACTATTCGTAAATATGAGACAGCAGAACAAAGTATTGACACATATTTGCATTTCGGATGGCGGCCATCGCTTTTAATATCACCATAATAATCCATTTGGATAGATGTTGATCGTGTGCCGTGTGGATTAACGGATTCAAGAATTCATGAGTTGCGATGCGGATCCGCCCGCGGGACCCGAAAGGGCCAAATTCGGCGGGTCTCTATTCCGAGCGGTGCCGTTGAATGAATTATTAAGCGTCCCATTGTGCGGGGGCAAATTCATTACGAGGCGGCGGCGGCGGCCGCGCGTTCACTAGCGCCGTTGCCGCGGTCAGCCGCACTGACAAAGGCCGCCGCGCAGTTGTTTGCGCCGTGTTCTGTTATTTGAGCACCGCTGGCGTCGCCACCGGCGCTCGGCGCTGGGAAAGACGCGATGAGCTTCCATCTCTCCCGTAGGGCGCTTTGCTCCGTAATGGCACCGCCGTGGGAGCACTGGCTGATGAACTTTGAATTGAAGGGCGTTGTCTTGCGCGTGCCTCGTGCGCTGGAGTGCCTCGTGCACCCTAGGATTAGTACTGTTGGCCTGCCCCGCAGGTGCTTTGCAAACTGTTGGAACCGCCCGGGGAACGCTGGTAGATGAACTTTCGAACATAAGGGCGTTGTCTTGCGTGCTTGTAGAGTGTACTGGACATATTGTGCATCATTGAATTCGTTTTGTTGATACACTCTTGGGTTGTGGTATTCGTAGAAAACAAACGGGAAAATTTTATTTGCATTGGCTGTGAAAATAATTTTTCACTGAGAGATCTCTCTTTAAAGTTAGGATTATAGTTATTTCTCGTAGATTTTTCTTGTGTATTTTAATTGTTCTGTTTTTAATGTACTGTTGAGTAAAGTTTTACAATTTTTAAACATTTAATTGATGGAACCTGGAAAGCTTTCCTATGAACTTCCGAATTGAAGGCACGTTTAATTCATGTTTTGAATTGCACATGCCGATGGAATAGGTACAGTTGTAATGTTGATGCCTCTCTTTGAATACATTATTCATTAAAATGAAAATAGAAAATTTGAAGTTACGTGTACTTCCTGAAAATAATTCTCAGCTCAGGAACTTCTCTATAAATGTGTGGTGATAAGCTTTTCTTGCAGAATTTTCTCCATGTATTTGTAGCTCAATTTTTTCTTGAATGTATTAAAACAATTTCAAAATTTCTAAATTATTTTACCATTCTGCTATTGACATTTCTATTGACATTGACATCTTTAAATGTACTAAGTAATAAAGTACATAAATATAATTCAAATCTCAGTTGATTTATAAAAAGCATTCGGAAAACTTCTTTTCATACGAAGAATAATTAGATATTAATTATCTTCATCAGAGTACCTCCTGGCAATAAGGTTGTGACACGCAAAAAGCATTTGCCTTTGCAGCTTCCTTAAAACTGATTGGAACCCTATTATCAAGGGAAATGGCTTTTTTCTTGAAATTAAATTACTGTTAGTAATTAACGTTGCGTTTAGTTAGCCAACATTCTCTTAGGGACACTCTCCAACGTAGTTGCAATCCCTTTTGCACAGTGTTGTGTGCTGGTTTTAATATATGGGTTACAATCTTTGCCCGGAGGTATCCGTATTTCGAGCACACTTTTCGCTTTTCTTCCTCGCTACATCTTGCACGTGTACACCCCATTCCGAATTTGGAGGGGAAATGAGAGCGGAGTCAGGAGGAGTTGCCCGTGTTCGCAAGAAATCGGCGCTTCTCAGGCGGGACACGCGTCATTTACATTATTATTAGGGATACGTTGAGGTTTGTCTCGCCTACTTCACCGCAACCACAAAACGAAAACGTCCTTTATTTACGCGAGGTTCGAATCCACAACTTTAGCGCAGAGCGTTTTCCACCACAACCTTGTGCACTGCAGTCGACCACGCCCTCTAAGGACCCGATTCACGTCCGCTCCATACACACTCGAACAGCGGAGGTCGCCGGGCAGCGCGATCCAGAAGAGCATGGCGTCGCGTTGCGTCGCGTCGCGCACGGCCCGCCTTCAAAGGAGCTCTCGTGGGCCCGGCCCGGCCCGTCTCCCGCCGCCGCCGCCGCCCGCTCGCCTATTCGCGTTGCGTCGCCGCCGCGTGGGTTCGGGGCAGGAGGTCGGGCACCCGGGTCTGCCCCTGCCGGACAACGCGCGACCACTTCGTGGACGCGGCGAACGTGCTTTATTTCGACGCACACTGCACTACGTTGGCCGGATTTTTTGTACTAGAGCTCTAAGTGAATGTTTGACACCAAAACCCATGAGGTATTTATTTGGCTACCCTTAGGTGACTGAACTGATGAGACTTTTTTTTCGCAACATTTCGCGAAAAATAAGTAGACAGCGAGATGTCGAAGACCGAATCATGGAGGTATAAAAGATCTTGATATAGTTTATTTAGGAAATGTTTACGTTGTAAATGTAGAATTTCTTCATATAATGTTTGCTGCACATGTGAGACAATTATGATCCATTATACAACATAAATTGCGGTTATTTTAGTATTTTTGTATTTCAGTTGAGCTTCAGTCTCGTAGTCCTGCTAGTGTGCTTGCTTAAGGAGTGATTTTTTTTCACGTGGAAATATCCATGAGAATATTTGTGAAGAAGTATTCATAACAACATTGATTTTAGAAAAAACCGTCAACACCGCAGAAAACGATATTTTTTCTTTGCTTGGGGCAATGTCAGAGAAAATAGAGGAATTAGAAATATCTTTCTGGAGATTAAATGAATCAAATTAAAATCAAAATCAAAAAAGTCGCCCACTTCAAGATTTTTTATCTATTAATATGTATTACGAATGTCCTGATACCACACAATTTGTAATACGTGGTTAAGAGTGATTCCTGAAAAACTGCGACCTTCCTACTGTGCATTCGGGCGACACACATTTCTCTCGGGGGAAATTACTCAATTTGTCCATTTGACCCACAAATAACTATTCTTTGTCAGGTTTGTATATGGCTTATTCCGGGTGTTGAGGGAGCCTTTCGAAATTGGTGGTAATTTAAAACAGACATAACTTCAACACAATGCAAAATATCGCAATGAGTGAGATAGATTTGTGATAAGGGCGAGAAAGAGAAAGTTTTATGTGATAGTGCTTGCGTGTTCGGCAATAATTTGAAGGTGAAAGGTCTCAGCAAAGTAATGAAACGCCAGAGTTTTTTTTATCTTAACGCGCTCTAAGTGAGGTTTGGAAAAAGTACCCGGAAAGTGATATTTTGTGGATGTGCCGTTATAAGAGTGATCAGATTTCGAGGGTAAACACATCTTGTTCCATTGAAGAAAGAAAAAAAATATAAGTGTAGAAAGAATGAGAGTGACTCATCCAGTATTAATAGATGCAGGAAAAGAGAAAGCTCGCTGTAAATACTAGTACAATACATGAAACATTTTAAGCGATGGACGTGTTTGGTTAAGCGATGGATGAACGTGTTGAGATATTTCAGTTATCATAAAAGACAAGAACTGTATTTCTATCGTGATTACGTACGCGAATGATATACATAAAACACGCTCTCAATATGCGAATGATAGCCCTGCTTTCCCACTGATTCACTCTGGCTCTTGTTGGTAAAGTGATCGCTATGTCTTCTTGTGTAATGTGTGCATTCCAGTAAGGCTGAACTTTCGTTTGAAACCGTTTAAAGGGAACCATTGGTGTTGGGATGTTATTTTAGTTTTAGTTGGCGACGAGATCAGATATACAATTCAGAGCTCAGTTTTGTGCAGTCGTGGTAGAAATGTTTAGATTATGTCTAAAAGCTGTAAAGAGGTTGAATTAATCAGAATTTACTCCATTTTGCTTCGATCCTTTATTTTAATGGCGCCTTCGAACTTTCGAATCGGGGAATTCGTGTAGGTACTACGTCTCAATGTAGATAGGAATGGAACGTACGCTTAGGTAGGAATCCAGTATGCTTAGGTAGGAATGGAACATATGCAAAAAGTGAACAGTCTCAGTCAGGAAATACGGGAACAAGTGAGCGGTAGATTAAATTTGTTTCGATTTCTGTTCTTGAGGATCGCTTCTCATTGAAACTCTGGGATGCCGGGAGGGTCAGCAACCGATCCACTCGCGCGATCCTCCCCCCCCCCCTGACGCCACCCCAATCGCCGCCACCGTCGGCGGAGGCTCGACTGTTTGCAGCCGCATTACCCCAGACAATGGCGTGCGCCAAGGGTTCCCGTGGACTAATCACGCTCCATTGTGGGGCCTCGAGATTGCCTAATGCGTGGCCGGGCGTTAATTTCGTCACCGAGCACCCGAGTCGAGAGGCGCCCGCCGTGCCGTCCGCCGCCGTCTCCCACCTCCCACCCAGGCCGCCACGCACCGTTCCGCCCCGCCCCATCCCGCCCCGCCGCGCCACTCCCCGGTCCCAGCGTGCGCACGCCCGCATCCCCGCCACCGGTGCTCCTGCCCCTCGCCGCCTCAATGGGCCCGTGTCTTCGCCAACGCCGCTCCTCAGACGCACAGTGGCTCCAAACATGCATCAATTGAAGAGAGCTTGGCCCTGATTTTCCTCAAAATTATGAAGCAGTCACTTGGGGTGGCTTTAGACCAGTGGTGTCAAGGTCTTCTACTGGTGCCAGTGGAACGCCTCGCGGCACCATGTCATGCCACGAGCTTCTCTGCGCAACTAGCGTCGGGAAAGATAACTATTAATAACCCGACCGTTTTACAATATGGATGGCGTTGTCTGGTGGCGGGGTGATGAACTGCGTCGAGGAGCGATTTCGTCGTGGCACTCGTGTCACGAACTGCCGCTCGTGGCATCAACCTTGACAACACTGCTTTAGACTGTGGAGTGTGGCATTGCACCACGCACTCCTTTAATAAATGTTTGTTAAATTCAATGTTGGCGTTTCTATTTTCAGTTGCTTTAAGCATTAGTCGATTTTGACTAGTCGACTAATGGTTGAATGAAGCAACAGAAAATACAAACTCTAAAATTTAATTTAACAAACATTTATTAAAGAGGTGCATGGTGCAAAGCCACCCTCCGTGGTCTTAAGCCACCGCAAGTGACTGTAATTCGATTAAAATACTTGCATTATTGATTACGACATTTTATGAAAATATTGTCATGCTGATGTGACAAGAAAACATTTGTGCTATAGTCGGAGGGTTGTTGGGTTGAAAACTCTATCTTATTTCTCACAATGAAGCCATGTGGAGTACGACTATCTAGAACCAAAATCTTGAGTTAATTTATCTATTTATCAAAAAGTGTTCATAGTCTCATTTTTTTAGTTAAGGCTTGACATCTTCAATTCGTAATTCCATAAATGGGCTCTATTTAAGCGTTCCTATTCTCTGAAGAGTCACAGACATTTTCCCTTTAGTGCACTTTTTGTCAGCGCATGTTTGCTGTCTGTGTGATGGTATCTACCTTGTTCTTTGCCGTCTTCTCTGCCTTCCATCTTACCGAACGTGGTATCCATAAGTTGAATCTCTTTGTGTCGCCGAAGTTCTTAATATTTGCTCGTAGATTCTGCCTTCGAAGAGACAAATTCACTAGGTTTTGATTCCTTTGATCTCTTTGCCTACCGTGTTATTCTTAATATTCGTCTCCAGCACCACCAATCCATTATTACCCTCTGTTGGCCCACAAATACATCAGGAGCAGTAACAACTAAAGCCTGAAAGATATCTGCGTGACGAATGGGAGCCAGAATAATCATTCTTTTCTGACTTCTCTGAGAGCATCTGGATATCTAACGAAAAATAATTTGAGTTGATGATAATTCGATTCGAGTTGGTACTAACATAGCAATTTTCGACGATTTAGTCGTCGAAATTCGGTCGCCGAATTCTTTACAACCATGCGACAGATTTCATTATGATGTGTCAGCCATCAATAGTATCACATAAGCCATGCTGGTATACTAAATCATTTATTTGGAAATCCATATATTAATTTTTGAGAACAATGTATTCATTTTGTTATGTACATTATTTATTTTATGGACTAACTTATTAACTAGTGGGCCTTGACTTAATTCTAACTTCGCATGTAACTTTACTTATACTTAAGTAAATTAAGCTATGATTTTTTCATAGTGAGACGTTACTGTTTACGGTGTGCTTGAACTACTTTTACTTGTATGCAATTTTATTTTAAACAATTGTCTGAATCACTGGGAACGTTTCGCATGATTGTTAAGAGTTTACGGCGTTTCTGCTTCTCTTCGAGGTTACTCTGTTACACCACACGTGCAAATAACACTTCGTCAGAATATTAATAACTAAATATGGTTAAAAAATATTTGGATAAGATTTCATGTTGTTCTGCCATGCCCTCGTTCACACAATGCAAATTTGTTGATGATGAATGAAAAGCGGAAATTATTCAAAACGTTATTTACGTGCTATTTTGAGAAGGTTTATTATCGGATATGATTGTGTGTTAATGGAAAAGATAATTTTGGTTAGGGATCACTTATTTATAAAATTATTAAATAATCAGGTCATATTTATTGAACATGTAGAGATATATTAAACAATAACTTGCGTGCATTGAATTTTTGTTGCCGGCGTGTTGTGTTCACAACTTTGAATTTTTACAGTTTCACATTCTACCCCCATTAAACCACACCCAAACCCAATGCGTAAACCGTGAAACTTCGTCGATTTTTTTCAATTTCCCTCCTCCAGTAACCGTGGAGGGGCGGGAATTTATTCAATTACATTACTTTCTTCAGCCTATTTGGCTTGTGGAGATGGTGGGGAACGGTACCTTATAAATACTAATTAAAATTAACTTATATCTAACTTAGAAGTATACAGCTCGCGACTTTGGGCATTGCCTAGTTTATTTACAAGATTTTTAATGGTTTCTTCCTTCTTAGTTCTTGTCAGTTTTCATTCTTGAGTCGTTTATTTTTTCATTTTATCATTCACTCTCTCAACCGTTCTTATTTACTTCGTCGAAGAAACGCGTTGCCGAAGGTATCGTATCACGTGACCCACTCTGCCAATGATGCGTCCGTAGCTCGTTCACGGGGCGTTGCGCCACCTGCCGTGCCAGAGGAAGCCGTCGCCGTAGCCGCTGCATGCATCTGCGGGCGTTGACACTCTGACGAGGCCCCTCTGTGGCCGTTTCACTTAACAAATTGTTTTATGTTTAGCTAATGCTACTGCTCGCGTTTCCGAACTATTCAGCGCATTCTAGTAAAATTCACATTTGCTACACGAAGAGATAAACCGGATTAGGCGACTCAGGGCTTCAATTGATGACACTGGAGTGCTTCTGAGCAGGAGGTGTCAGGGTTCGAGTCCCGATGGTGGCAGAATTTTTGACAGCTTCATAGGTCAGCTGCTGACTGGAGGAGAATTCTAGCGGCCTGGTACTGTCATCGGAAGTTTTCCGTGCTTTTTCCGGCGAACACCAAGCAAATACCGGAGCAGTACCCTAACAAATGAACCATAGACCGCGTGTGATCTTTTCTTCCTCTTCCTTTTTCTATGCTCACCTCTTACTTACAAACACATTCACTTCTCTACCATACACCCCTGGTAATCAGTCGGGAGCTTCGAGCTTGTTGAGGCGGGGCCCCCTCTGGTGGGAGATTCCTGGTTAGGGAAAATCCCGAAGGCCGAAGTATAGGTCTTGTAACGTAGTAGTTATGATGGGTTTGTTTCTGCCTAGCAACAGGAGTTGTTGCTGGAGAGATAAATAGTCAGAAGGCTTTGAGAGGTCGAAGTAAAATGACTTGAAAGATTCTCGTGTCCACGAGGAAGTTCTTGAAATATTTCTATCAGTGCAAATGGTGTTAGAAATTTGCAGATTTTGATAATAATAAATCAAATTGTTGTTTTTGATAAGCAATTATTCCATAAGAGTCGGCTGGTGCTCGACTAACTTGGCGTCGCTGACGATTGCGACGGAGCTCATCTAACTTGGCGTCGTTGACGATTGCGATGCTACAGTCTGCACCGGATGTCGCCATCGAGGAGGGGAACCTACGACCTCGAACCTCGAACCTACGAACCTCGGCCTACGCGTTAAGAGGAAAAGCAATTACTTTCAAAACATACTTTGAGTTGAAAATCTTCCTAAAATGAGGCGGCGCCACATTACATCGCTTGGAGGTACTTCTTGTGAATATTGCAATCTGTATTCGTATGCGCTTCTGTCCTCAGAGCGGGAAATGGTTACCGTTGGTCAGTTCGCTATTTCATTGCATTATGGTCTGCATAGCTGCTTGCAGTTGTAGATGAACTGACGCCCATTTTCCACGACACTGAGTCAGTTCCCGCAGCGCCATGAAACTCGAATCCAATTTCACGAAGCGCATCGGCCCGAATGAAAAGATAAACAATTATGATGACGTGAAGCGGATGAATACCGCGATCCGTCACGGATCCCGGATTCTCGCCACGAGATAATAATTAATGCACAACTAAAACAACACTCCCATCGGATAGTGGCGTTGTATTGTTGAAACTTCGCAGAAGCGGACCTCCGTTCTCGGAACTCGCCCGTATTCCCTGTGCGATGGCGCTGCAGCCTTGACCAGGCTCTGTACTGGCCGAATATCCGCTTACTCGCAGTAGCCTTCCGAGAACAGGGCCGGGTAATGGTTCATATGGGAATGGATGGTCACGTTACCGAATGACTGAGTATCCATAACGGGCTTGTCACCTTCTGTGGACAGCTCTGTAATGAGTGTTATATGCCTCGGTGGCATATTCCACTCCTGTGGACATTAACACGTGAATTCGTCGTTATATTGTGGAGTTACCCGCCTCCACGTATCTCCCCCAGCGGGGGACCTTCCCGGCTCCCGACATGTATGCTAGTGTATTGCATGTGTGTGTGTGTGTGTGTGTGTGATGAATACTGCTACGGCATTTGCCTGGAACTGATCGGAGAAACCGCGGAAAACTACCGACAAAAACAGCCGTCTTGTAAAATTCTCCTCCAGACGATGGTTAAGTGTTTCAGTTATGAAACAAGTGGCGAAACACCGTCGGGACTTGAACTCGAGGACCTGCCGGTCAACGAAGCTGCAAGGCCGCGGTGTTGGCGCTGAGCTATCGCAGCCGGCCCTCAACCTATCAACTGTAACGGCGTGAGAGGGGGGAATGCTGAGGAAGGAGAGAGTGCGCGTGGGCTAACCATTAAGTAGCTGGCCTCTTTAAATTCTCAATCAGGCTCAGCCATCTACTTAACTAATGACGAAAACCGCAGGGACTCCAACCTTAAACATTCCTGTTTGCAAAGTTTGGGTTGTGAACTGGCATCTACGTACGTTAATGTACGCGGACGTAATAGACGGAGTATATTTTAGATTCGAAGAACTGCCCGTCGAATATATTTTAGATTTGCGGAACTGCCCGTCGAATATATTTCAGATTCGCGGAACTGCCCGTCGAATGTATTTCAGATTCCCGGAACTGCCCGTCAGATATACTTTAGATTGGCGGAACTGGCCTCCGAGGCGGCTAAACGTGGTGCTCAGAGCCAAGTTGCTTTGCTGGACCGCCGCGCCGCCTCGTGGTGAAGGCCGGCCGAGTGAATCCCAGGTGGAAAGCGCGTCAGCGTTGGCGTCAGCGCCCGCCGCCACCGCCGCGTTAGCCCGTCCGCGCCCGCTAATTGTGTCAGCGGTCGCGTAATGAGCGGCGCTTCCCAGAGTGGCCGCGTCGCTGAGGGTGAGGAGGGGGGCGCTGGCGGCGGCAGGCGCGCGCACGCGGACGGGGCGAGAAGAAACGCACCGCCCTCTCTGGTCGCCGCAACACTTGTTGGCCGGCCGTGTCCAGTAAACAGCCCTTTGAGTATACTGCAGTGTTGTCAAGGTCGATGCCACGAGTTCCACGACGAAATCGCCCCTCCACGCAGTTCGTTACCCCACCGCCAGAGACACGCCATTTCTGTTGTAAAACGGCGGGGTTGGTAATAGTTTTCTTTCCCGACGCTAGTTGCGCAGAGTAGCTCTTGTCATGCTACTGAGCCACGAAGCGTGCCACTGCCACCAGTAGAAGACCTTGACACCACTGGTTTTCTGCGATTTATTCAACTCTGCCCCTGGCAGGTATCAGCTGTTGAAGGGTTCATTCAATTGGGAGCTTGAACGACACTATAACGACGTCACTGTAGCGACATACAAGCTTCCGATTGGATGAAACATTTAACAGCTGAAACCGGCCAGGGACAGAGTTGAACAAATCGCACTATAGGGAGTTTGTGAACACTCTAACGTTAAAGCACTATCGATTTTCTCCGCCTGCGCAGAAGATACTGCTATGGCGTGCTCGAATTCCCTGGTATTTCGTATGTTTGTATGTACGTGTTTGTACATTATATCCCGTACAAGAGATTAGGGACTAAAAGCTTGGATACTTGATTTTTCGGGGCAGAATTGAAATTATGAATAATGATTTATATGATTATGCATGGTGGGTGTAGATTATAATTATTATATCTTTATCCTTGCCTACAAAACCAACAGGTGATCTCTAAATTGAAGCGTGAAAAAAATAAACATAACAATATGCACTTTGAAGAAAAAAGAAAGTGGACTTTAGTGTTTTAGTAATGAGAGTGCAAAGATTGAAGCACGCATGAAATTTCAGAGATGCCATATAATATCTGGAATGTCATACTGAATAACGCCTGAATATTTCAGAGGTAGCTATTATTGTAATGAAGCATATAATACTTATGGTTACATGAAGTTTCTCATAAGCAATATCACTAACAATCCAATTATTTGAGTAAGAAATATTAATGTGTTTCACATTTTCCAGCGTAAACGACTCGGTCAGTTTAATTTTATTGTAAGTGCAGGAAAAATATTTAATGTTAAGGGAATATCAAAGGTTCCAGAGACATAGACATTAATGCATGACGTAAATATTTCATTATTGTGCAAAGAATTGTAGATATTGTAATTAACAGAATAAATTCACCATTTTCACATTAAAAGAATTTTTCCGGGTGGACTCTCATGCTGCGACAGCAAGCACGCAGATGTTATCTCATTAATTCTGGATTTTTTTCGTGTTTGAATTTTTCCAACGACCAACCCTTTCCAGGTTTGTTGTTTGCATTTTGCGTCGGCGTTGTTCGCGTCTGTTTGCAGTTTCTGCTGTGCCGTGGAGCAGAGAAAGTTTGGTTACTCGGTGGAACCGTCGCGTCGGGTCGGGTCGTTCGTTGCGTCCTCTGCCCCGCTGAGTGCTACCTGACCCCAGCCTCTCACGCGAGGCGGCGCGGTGCGGACTCTGGCTGCGGCCCGCTGCCTGATCCGGGCTTTCGCCCCCGGGCCCGCCCCGCCCACACGCCCACCTGCCGCGCGCCTGCCGCGCCGCGGTGCGCCCGAGGAGCGTCAATATCGACCGCGGAGAGGGACGAGCTCTGGCCCTCCCTCCGCCCGGGCTGGATGTCGCGCCGCGCCCGCTCCGCTCACGAGTCATGTCGCCCCCGGAATGCCTCCGCCGACTCGCGCTCCACTCGTGCTCGCCCGCCGCCGCTGCCCGCCGCCGCCCCCCACTGCCGCCGCCCGCCTCCACCGCCGCCGCCCGCTCCCGCCGCCCGCCCCCGCCGCCCACCCCTCCGCCGCCGCCCTCCGCCGCCGCCCTCCGCCGCCGCCCTCCATCGCCACCCTCTCCCGCCGCCCCCGCCGCCCGCCCCCGCCACCCGCCTCCGCCGCCCGCCCCCGCCGCCCACCCTCCGCCGCCCGCCCCCGCCGCCCACCCCCGCCGCCCGCCACCCCCTGTCGCCCGCAGACCCTGCCCGCCGCTGCCGCCCGCCCCCGCCGCCTCCCGCCCGCCGCCTCCCACCCGTCGCCACCCCGCCGCCGCTGCTGGTGGTGGATCCACAGGGGATGGCGTTGAGGTCATGCTTCCTTCCTGAAATAACGGATAATTGTACTATTTTTTTTTTCAAAACAAACATCGAATTCCATATTCTGGATTCGCCTCTGGCTGTCTGTGTGCCGCTCCGAATTCTCCCCCGCATCACGCCGTTCTCAATTTTTAATTCGCCGCGATATAAAATGGTATTCTTACCAAAAACGGAACCCTACCTCGATACGTAGGTATTTTTGAATTTCATTGATATTGAAAATATCGTTTAACATGTGTACATGATGTGATATCTGCGAGTCGGTTGGTGATTCTAGGCGATTGAGAAAGATACAGCATTCAAAATAACATCACGCATCTGTTTAATGTCATAGCCACTGGAAGTCTTCCTGAGGATGCAATCCATGACAATTTCCCTTGTTTCCCCTACCACTTTTCATAGTTTCACTGGTGTCGAAACACCGGGATTGATTTTTCAGCGTCCATAATACTGCGTTTTTTAATGTACGTTATACTGCGTTTGAGGAGTTTACAGTCTGCCGTAATACAAAGTCTAACGTTCCGATAGTGGCAATTTACGAGGGAGCCCTTATCCTCTCGCCAGCGCTTCTCCTCCCGCCGCGTCCGCGTGCGGCGCGGCGTCAACGCGCGACGCCAGCGCGACCCGGCGGCATCTCTCGGGGAGTTCTCCGCGCGCCACCGCCAGACCTTTGACATCGCCGCATTGGTATGTTGAACCCTCAGTCCCGCCTCCTATTCACACAAAGTTCCTCCGGTGGCACCTTTGCTTAGTCTTGAGGCGAGTGTCCTCTATCGTAAGGGGCACAGTGTTACAGCCGTAATCCTCTGTCTACAAAGTCTAATTCTGTGGGCCTCGTGGCCGAGATCGCTAAAGCAATAGTGCCATAGTGATCTTGGACCGTGGGTTCGAGTCCCGATCGCGAGTTCGAGTCTCGCCTCGGGCATGGTTGTATGTGTTCGTCCTTTCACCCCCTATCAACACCATATCTTTTCATCCTCATACCACAACGCTACATCCAATAGTGGTCGTTAATGACCTAGTTGTTGATGCGACCTTTAAAAAAAGTCTAATTCTTTTGCATAATTGCGTGACTTTGGCACTTCGCATGACGATGGCGTCGCCTCTCCCGCTTAGAGGTCTTGACCTGCCTTTTCACCCACTCAAACTACTCGTCGTTGCCGAGTGTCGTGCATTTTAAAGGACGGCATTCCAGCTCTACGTTCTCACCGACCTGATCCCTATGGCCGCTTCCTGCCGACACAGAGCTCCATACCGTGTCCTTGCTAATTACTCCTCCGACCTCCCCCTTAGGCTCCGGGGCCGTGCATGATGCACTTGCACGCCGCCTCGGGCGCGTCCGTTGCGCGGCGGTCCAATCCGAGCTGTTCTCCGGGGCGCGTGCCCCAAGCAATTCCACCTCGGATATTGCTCCACCGTTGTTGTTCAACACGTACACTGCACTGAGTATTGAATTAATAGACTGACTACATCAATTAATCGCTTTGCTTCTTTTCCTTACTATACTGACACGAATGTCAACATGTTGAGTTGTATGACAACTTGCATAATCGAAATACGTCAATGGAGGCTCACCGATGGAAACCTGCTCATACAATATACTAGGGTTTTTATTTCTTGGCGCGTGGGGTCTTGTCTTCACGATGGAATGTCACACAGTATTTAGCGTCTTTCTCGGTCGTGCCGCCAGATGTCGCATGATCGCCAGCACTGCTCAATATGGTCGCGATCATGCAACGTCTAGTGGGACGACCGAAAAAGATGCGAAATACCGCTAGTTATTCCACCATCAAGACAAGCCCTCATGCGTCAAGAAATAAAAACCCAAGTATAGTATATTGTATGAGCAGGTTTCCATCGGTGAGTCTCCATTGACGTATTTCGATTATACAAGTTGTCATTCAACTCAACATGTTGACATTCGTGCATGAGGGTGAAAATGTAAATATGAGTAATTCAACATAAGGGAAGCAACAATGGGGATGTTTCTACGTTTCTATTGAAAACTTCTTGAAATTCAGTGTGAGACAACCAGTAATGCTCCCTTAAATTTTCATTTGAGCCGTTGCTGTTCCGATCAAAGGTACTTTGTTGATCCAAAAGACTCGTAGAAGACAACGTACTGTTTAGCTGAAGCAATGTTGATTCAACATTTATTTCTAATATGGAAATATGCTTTTTTGACGATGAAAATGAAGTGTTTTTAAAGGACTTTTTCGAAAGATTTTGTAACTTAGTACGGACATATAATTTACATTGCTGAAATTGCTTTTACTCATTCTATTTCCTTGAGCACAATACAATAGTGTATTTTCATAAAAAAGTTGGTATCATTGTCTCAATAATAAGTACGAATAGTTCTCTTTCCATTTTGAACATATATCCTTGCTTAAGTTAGCTAAACCTGCACGTATATACCTTATACAGTGAACCGGTGTTTGGGAACAACAGACTATTACGTGTTCTATCCTATTTCTTCTTTTGATCTGTGGATGTACTTTGGATGTAATAAAATTCATTTTATACATTTGGGTGTGCTTCAACTTATTAGATATTTTGTGGTTGCATTTTATTCTTTTACGCGAAATATTTTGTTTCTCTTTATTTCTCAAATAACTCCTAATCAATAACTCTGACAGAACAGTTTTCTCAGAAATAAAAAGACAGCCGAATGTATTTATATAGAAGTCGTGTTTGTAACATACACATGAGAAGAGAATAGCAAACAAAGTATTTCTGTTCGTTTTTACTACAATGGATTTCATAAAAGCATTTATTTCCTCATTCAAAGGAAAAAAGGTCAAAAACAAAGAAATACACTAGTGCGGTTACGCAGAATTGAAAATGAAACTCAAGCTTACTGTGTGTATTCTTCCGTAAGATAAATAGTGGCGGCAATTTTCATTTTCCTCTTTTTCTCTCTCGGCAACTTCAAATTCACTCGTACATTGGTGCTTGTGGGACATCAATGTACTTCTCCACCAAGAGGAAAAAATGTAATAAGACCAAAGTGACCTTTGATTCGTGCTCAAAGAATTGAGTTTTTTAATTAAAATTAGGAAAACATGTGTTGTGTCAAATAAATGCGATATCTGCAATAATTTCTACTTAATCCATACATCTCAATGACATTCCAGACATTTTTGTAGCTATGTCGTCAAAGAAATATGAATTAAAAAATACTGTGTACGATTATAACGCTATTATTGTTTATTAAGTCTGACTTTAAAACAGTTTTTTTCCGTATTATGTATCCCGAAAACGTGTATTTCCTTCAAATTGTCGATATTGAAATTTTTACTTGTTTTCAGTACTTTCTCTGTGTAAGAAAGAGTGTAAATTGAGAATACGGTCTTTGAAAACGCAAGAGCTTGGGAACATTTTGTTGCAGAATGCGTAGCAATGTGATTTTTCGTGAAATGTAATTTTGTGTGTTTTGTTCGTGCTGCCATCGAAGCACTAGGGATTGTTCATTACGTTTTGTAATGTATCATTTAGCTTGTGAGAGAAGAGATCTTTAAAAACGTGATCCGTAATTTACACGCTTGTCATCACTGTTTTAAAATTGCTGTGAATTAAATAATCGAAATTTCGTGGAACTCTTTTAGATTATTCAGTTTATATGCGGTTTCAAATCGGAAACTTGCCATATGTCATTTGACATAATTTTTGAGGGAGAATAAAATGATTGATGGTCGTCCACAATGCATATATTAATTGAGAACATCCATTTAAAACATATTTTGTTCTTGATATTTTTTCAGGTGCTGAACATAATCGTGTAACACGTTCAGTGTGCAAAACAAAATAAATAAACATGAGATTATTATTTTTCCTATAAATATTAAATGAATTCGGTGTACAGTTAATTTAAGGAATTCTGATCAGCTCTATCACTGTAACAAATTCCAAGCTGACACTCTCACATTAGTTTTCCAAATATAGATATATTAATGGTGATTATTAATAGTTGAATACTAAAAAAAATCAGCTTTAAACTTATACGCAGTACTCAAAGGCCGCGAAATGTTCTTTTGTTTTGCCAGGGTTAGGCCTGAGACCTGTTTCGATCTCACCACCTCTTCCTCGGTCTTCTCACACTTCTTTTGCCATGTGATTATATTCCATTGCTTGTTTTAGAATCCTTTCTGATGGCATACGAAGGACATGCTCTCTCCATCCTTCTTTATGGCGGATCGCCTTTTCGGTTATTGGTTGCATCCCTAGTTCATTCCTGATTTAATTTCGGATTTTGTCTTCTCTGGTGGAGTCTTTAACCGATCTAAGAAATTTCATTTCTGAGGCTTCTAGCTGTTTAAGATCCTTGTTTTTGAGCGTTCAGGATTCCACTCCAGGTTCCTTCCACATAGTAAAGTGGGGACAGCCACGAATTTTAAATATATTTCTTTCCGTGTTCTTGTGAATTTTTAAAATTGCATTTCTTTTCGTGTTCTTGTTTGTAGAGTTTGGTTTTGTTAAGGATATTTTCATGTTTATTTATACGTGAGATTTAGTTCGTTGAGCCTATGTAGTGCCATTTTCAAGTTGTCTTTGCTATCTTGTATGATTATTTGACTTCCAGTGAAAAGCAAGATGTCAATATATCTGTTTGGTCCTATTTTAATTCCTAGTGGTGTTCGATCTCTTTTCCATTCTCTAACCATATCATCAATATTGATGTTGAATAGAGTTAGTGACATACTACATCGTTGTTTCACTTCTTGATTTGTCTGTGTTTCAGATGTCAATACTTTACCATCTTCAATTTTAATTCTGGTATTATTTTATAGACTTTTTGAGACAAAGATCAAATATTTAGGGAATCCTCTTTTTTGCAAAATATACCATAGCTTATCTCTTTGGATCCTATCAAATGATTTATTAAGGTACACAAAGGCGAGGTGTGTCTAAATTAAATTATCTCCTCTTTTGTATTATCTCTTTTAAAGCAAAAACATAACCTGTGCATGATCTTCCCTTTGCGGAAGCCTACTTGTTCTTCTGTTAAAATTGTATCAGAGATACTTCGAAGCCTTTCGTTGACTATTTTACTGTAAAGCGTGTAGGCTGAATTCAGAATACTGATACCTCTGTAGTTGGATGTATTTCCTCTTTCTTATTTCTTAAATATCGAAATGATCGCGAGCTGTACATGCTTTTTATCAAATAAATATTTAAATAATCGGCATGGGAAAACTGACCATTTCCATGTATTGGTTTTGCTTAAGTAATAATCGTGCAAATGAAATAGACATCACTGTGGACTTCCTTCTCTAATATCCTTTGAATTAACAAGTGGATTTTGATGTTCGAAGAATAAAATGTATTTTTGACAAGGTGAGCGCAGAGAGTATGAATTTACTTAAAATTCAATGTGGTGAACAAGAACAAGCAAAGTATTCAATGTCCTTTCCAATTCTTTGAAGCGGTATAAACTGCAAACAGGTTAATGGATTGTTTGGTTACAAAGGGAGATGGATCTTCATTTTTTTCTGAGTGTGTGATATAAAAAAAACGAATACAGCTTTGTGAATGCTTGTGATTACAGGCATCAAAGCTTCTTATATTTCCACTCTACAAACTCAAACGTCCTGACACAGTTTCTTACCTGGACCTGTCTCTATCTCATGAGAGTCAGAATATATCAGATGACACTTGAAATCACACATGGTGTACTCTGCGATCCTACATGCTTTCAAGTTTCATGGATTTAGTTTGAGTTTTTAAAGAATTTGTTGAATGGTATTTTTTAAATTATATATAAATCTATATTAATATTTATATTAGATATTAATGTTTATATTATGTATACTAATATTTATATATAAATATTAATAATACAATATTATTAATCCTTGATCTACTTTTTAACACTTTCCAGGTGTGGTATGTATACAGCATTTCTTTTCAATCCAATAATATAACATATAGATATTAAAGAATTTTTAATTGTACTGTTACACTAGCAAAGGCTTACTCTGTACCCGTTTGTTAGGGTACTGCTCCGGCATTCGCCTGGTGTTGCACACTGATCGCGTCATGCACACTGATTGATCGATCGTGATTCTGTACCATCTCTCCCAGTGTGACCAATGAGCTAAACCGCGAGGGCATATAATAATACCACGCTACATAATTTGCAACATGTAATTATATATATATATAATGTGTTACATATATGTTATATATACATATGTGTTTTTGATTGATTGATTCGTGTTTCCGGGCGCATCAACTACGTTGGTTATTAGTCCCGTAAGTGTAGTGCGTGTTTTTTCTCGGGAGGCGGCGATGATCTTTACCCCGCTGGATGGCGAGATCTGGCGTCGACCTAACGTCGACTAGCGGGGTTTCCCCTCAACCAGGTATCACCGCCCCAGCCGGGACAAGCTGTAAGCTCCCGACCGGTCTCCCGGCATGTGTGGTAGTGTAGTGCATGTTAGTGTAAGTGTGTGTGTAAGAGGAGAGGATAGGACAAGGAAGAGGAAGGAAAGATCGCGCTCGGTCCGTGGCCCGTTTGTTAGGGTACTGCTCCAGCATTCGCCTGGTGTTGATCGGAGAAACTACGGAAAACTACCGACCAGAGCAGCCGGCCGCTAGAATTCTCCTCCAGACAGCGACTCAATTAGATCTAGCTGACAAGCTAGTGTCGAAAATCCTGCCGCCGTCGGGACTCGAACCTAGGACCTCCCGGTCAGAGGGACTGCAGTGACATTAAGTTGATGCACTGAGCCATGTATACATATGTGTTAAATATATGTTATATATACATATGTGTTACATATGTCGTCGTTCGTTGATGTTCTTCTCAAAGACGCGTCTCGCCTTGACGCGGAGTGGCAGTAGCAGCAGCAGCAGCAGCAGCAGCGGCGCGGCGCGCGTCCTCCCCGGAGAGGGCGAGCGCGACGCGGAATGAGCGCCGCCCCAGGGGGCGGGGGGGATCCGCGAGCGCCGAGGAGGCAGACGGCGCGTGTGCGGCGGGGCGCGGTGCCGCTTCCACTTCGCTGCGCTCCGCCTTCAATAAGGAGCCGCGCCCCGCCCAACGCCCGCCCCAGCGAAGGCTTCAAACACTCGTAGACGGTGGCGTAGCTTCAGTTGGTGTCACCTGGGGGCGAGGCTAATGATGTGACTCCCCCCCAAAAAATTATGTATAAAAATATCTATTGCTGCATTGATTGTACATTATTTTATTAAAAATACAAACATATTTGCTCATGATAGTTATTTAAAATATAGTTAAACAATCCATATAGTTAGGAATAATTGCAATATAATTGCCATTAAATCATAATCTATGCTTATGATTTAAATGTGTACTTATTAAATTAATATAAATTATTTTTATCTAAACCATAAAAATTATATAATTCCAACAATAAAATAACTACTAAACTACTAAAACTAAGAAAACTATCTATTAAAATATAATATTTTTATGTAAATGATTGAAATTATGTAATTCCAACTATAAAATAATTTAATTGGTGACACTCCTAGAATGGTGTCACCCGGGGCGCGCCGCGCCCCTGCCCCCCCTAGCTACGCCACTGCTCGTAGAGGTGTTCCCGCACGCGTTCTGCCGAACGCACGCGAACGTGTAAGTCTGTAGAACGTTATCGAAGGAACTTACATTTGTTTTGTTTGCTAGTGGGAAACATCGTGGAAGGCCTTCAATTCCCAGAAATTATGGCAGGACTTTTCAGAAGAAATAGATGAGATCGGTTGCTGATAGGTATCTCTGTCGTGTTTGAGAAAACTGCTTGAGTATACTTCTTCTTCTTCTTCTTCTTCTTCTACTTCTTCTTCTTCTTCTTCTTCTTCTTCTTCTCACTTCAAGGATTAGGCGGCTGCCTGTTCCGTCTTCACACATCAAACCATCTTCTACGTGGTCTTCCTACACTCATTCTTCCTGTTGGGTTGTACTGCAACACTTGTTTAGGTAGCCTATTATGCCCCGGATAATAAGCTGTCGAAGAAGACAGCTTGGGTACTCATACATATTTTTTCATCCTCTCTCTCTACAAATGCCTCTCCCCCTGCTGAGGTTGGTGCTTTGCCCCAGGTGCGCCTCTCTGAGCTCTCGCTTGATTTACTTCTCTAGTATCGATGTAGCTGTTTGGGTCCCTAGTTATCGACTGTTTTTGCAACCTGTGAATAGGAAGCCCGCGTGCCCATCGTTGATGGTCACGAGTTAATGCGCAGGAATCAGGACGCACCTAGGAGGCTGCACTGCTGTGGCTCGTACGCCCACGTAGTACGTCGCTAGTGCGAACCTGGTAGCAATTAGCCCTACTAACGCCAGAGGAAGGAAAGGACTTTCAGGAATTGCTCCGTTTGAATGTTGTTCGCACAAGCTTCAAACGTACGCTCCAGAGACAACCGTATGCGTCGGTAACCAAAGGATGTGAAGAAAATGATGTTGTACGCTGCATAGAACAGCCCGCCATGCCAGGACAAACAAGTAAACAACCATGTCTACGGGGGACTCGAACCCGCGACCATCGAACCGAGCTGACCCCTTCACTCGAAAACAGCTTGAGACTTTGACTTAATAAATCAGGTGCAAGATATCGCGATGCTTTCCTTGCTAGAATGGTGGTTTGGCGAATCTTAGCATCCACAGACTTCTAATTTCTTTTTCGTTTTTTCGTCTCTTTGCATACGTGTGACTGCGGCTCTCGCCTTTGACGGTGTTTGACTCTTGCACGACTTCGAAGAGTTACTCTTTGTTTTCGTGTGTTTTACTGGAATTGTGAATTACTCAGAACCTATAATAATTATCATCCAACACCTCACAAAATGTTTGTAGTTCTACACAATTTAGGTAAATAGCCGACAGTCTTCATCAATTGCGTATCACCCCAGCAATCATCATTCCCTTTTTCATATCATTCTTACTCATAGAACTTCGCAATATACTATCCCTCGCAGGTTGGGTTACATAAATATATTCATTTCAGCACCTTCTCGTACTGCGTTAGTTATTCTCACCCTATTCGCTGCTGTTTTGATATTCAGCGTGCATGTCGCAGCCTCAAAGCCACCGCCGTCTCCACTCCACTTGAAACTCCACGTCGACTATTGAAACAGCGCACCTCGTACGTAGCGACGGCTTTCATTGCCCTTACCAGCTCTCGTTCGTACTGCTGCACTTCTGAGTTCATCTCTGCATCAAATGAAACCCTCGAGGCTCATTCTCAGCCAATGCAATTCCATGCATACCAGTTCCACTCAAAGTTTCACCAACGCTGGGTCTCAAGACAAAAAGGAAACATCGTTTGATTCTATTACCTGAACCTCAGAAGTCAATATAGCACGGTGAACTACGTAATTCACGGACACACAATAGTGATGTTAATGAGGGGATGGTGTAATTAGAGGCAAGGGAAGTTGGTGTGTAGGTCCAGACACTGTGAACACGTTTTGTGCTCTCCTACACGTAAATTTAACATGCGTTGGAATTTGGCCTGGATTTTCAACTCCGGAATCCAGAGTTTTAAAGCGTTCTTCGCTACGGCACGTGTTGCGTACAGGCCTGCGAGCGCCTCTAGGATTTTGGATTCAAATCTTGGTCGATCCATGTGGAATTAGTTTGTTTTCATTTTATTTACACAGATGGTGAATACATAGCTCAGTTTAAATTAACTATACATATATTTGATGACTTCATAGCGAACTTAAATTAAAATTTAAAACTAATACAGAGGTTAACCCATCGGGCTCCTGTAGTCGGGATCTAATTCGGAGAATTTTCTGAGGACAATGTGAAAGGGAAACTTATGTGGAATTAGTACCCAAAGCGGGTTCGGCAGATTTTCTTGGAGTTTTCCCGTTTCTCACGCCTTTCTTCCCAACGTTGCTGCATCATCGTTAATGTCATCGCAATCATCTAACCATCAAATCATTTGTCATTTCCAGCCATGTCTAAAAGTCTCTGATACTGGATTCATAAGAAAAAAAGAATATAGCATTCGGGATCACCCCAGCAATCAAGATGAGTGCGCTTCTGGCGCTCCGTTGTCGAGTTGATCCGCGTGATCGCCACGGCCACCTTCAGTGGTGCGGTTGGCCACGGCCACCTTCACAACTGAAGGTGGCCGTGGCTTGGCGCACGTTAATTTGCACTATGTGGCGGCGGTGGCGCGCCAGGGTCCAGGCAGGAGGCGCGCAGCGGGGCGGGGAAGGCGGGGGTTGCGGATGGACCGGTAGTGACGTAGGTGGCAACAGCAGCAGGAACGGCTGTGGGGATGGCGGAGGCAGCGGGGGACGCGTTGGAGATGGCGGAAGCAGCGAGGGCGGCGCGGCGTTAGAGGCAGCCGATCGGGTGCAATGGACGACGGTGTACCTGAAGACAGCGAAGTAAGCTGCAACTAGTGTTGGCAAATTTTTTCCAAACATCGATACATCGATATTTTGATACATTACCAAAAGGTTTTCAATGTCTATGAAAACATCGATGTTTAAAATATCGATGGTTTAAATATAATAAAACAGGTGGTAATTTCCCATTCTGTTTCTATTTTAATAATAGTTCTTAAATGAGTTATATTTTATTGCTTGGTCACGTATAAATATGTTAATAACAATCTTTATCGAACATCGAAACAAAATAAATTTTTGTTAAAATTATAATAAAGTGAGACATCCTGAACAAACTCCGAAAAACATCTGTAAAGAAATCTCTCCCTCACCCCCTCCAAATTTACCTATAAAAGGGAATAAACATCCAAATTAAGTCCCGTAACCTGGCAACACTGGAGAAACGTTTGCGAACAGTAAACGGTTTCGTGCCGACGAGGCATCGGCAATAGTGATTCATGTTAGTTTTGAGCATTTCACAAAAAATTAGTTACTAGAAATTTTATTTACATCATGAGAACATCGATAATTCTGAAAAAATATATCGATGTGAAGAAAACATCGAAAATAACACATCGATGTTAATATGTCGATGTTTCTGGTCTGAAATATCCATGTTTTAAAAACATGATGCCCTTTTTGCCATCCCTATTTGTTCGCTGTCCTTTTGGCCACTCCTACCTGGAACAGCAGGGGCGGTTGTGGCGGGGAGGCGTTGGTGGTGCCGAGGGCGGGGGGGGGGCGAGGCGCGGCGTCGGCGCGGGGGAGGGGGCGGCAGCGAGCAGGAGCGGGATGCTCGCGCGCTCAAAGAACGCTCTGAGTTAATTCTGCGCGACGCGACGCGCCGAGTTCCGCGGGGAGTTGCAGCTTCTGAAATTTCGCCCCTCAGGTTCTCGCGGCATTCACTTGAAGATGTGCTGCGACGGTTTCGAGGTTGCACTATGGCGTCGAATTCCCGGCACGTTTAGATCCTAGTCTTTTAGCATTCCGAAACCTTTAGAGTTTGTCCTCTTTATGTCAGTATGTTAGGTTGGTCGATGACTAAGGACATGGGTAATGAAGTTTTCTCATTCTATAATTTGATGTTCCAACTATTTGGTACTATATTATGTATCCCAACTTGAAAAAAAAATTTAACTCTTCCTCATTTTCAAACAGCTTTTCACAGTTACGTTTGACAGTTTTAAGTCAATCATAACTTTATTATTTTTATTTGATATGATTTTCAAATAAATATTTATCTTTTGAAGACCTCAAAAGCTAGATTTTACAACTGTTCTGTCTTAAATACATAATAAATTAAAGCAAATTTGGTTAAAAGTGGTGAACACTTCTCAAGGAAATGTTAAGGACCTACTACGTTATTTAACTTTTAACGAAGCACTTGCTTCTCTTGTCTGTTTTGTATTTGTTTAAAATTCAGCAAAGTAATGAATATATCTTGTTTCAACCACCAAAGTTTTGTTTGTCTTCATCTCAATTAGTTGTTGTTTGAAGCCTTTTGTTCGTCTTAGCGCTTGTTATTGACGGTGACGGTGGAGAAAGACGTGGAGGTGACGGTGGAGAAGTTACCGTTGTTCTTCCATCATTTACGTAGCGTACATCACTTCCGTCAGTTACATGGTTAGTGTAACGGACTGCTGTACCCAACTTCGCGGGTTCAAACCCGATCCATACCGTGGATTTTTAAGGGCGAAAAAATCCTTCGTACGCCTTCCTTCGGAGGGGAAGTAAAGCCGGCTGTCCCATGTTAGTAGACTTACTTGCATGTAAAAGATCCTCAAGCCTAAATGACGCCTCTGAGCTAAATTCAAAATCGCCTATTTCGTCGCCCAAGGAATACCTTCTTTCTCCGCTAGTTGGTGAAGGGAGTGTAGCGAAATTTGCGTGGTCAGACGGAAGAGCAGGCCTCATGGCCTGAGTCTCGCCACGTAAAATAAGGCATCAATTCAATTCAATACTTACAGGGTATCGCTTCGCCGTGAATCCACACACGTACTGTTCCCCTTGCGTCAGCGTCGGAGCGCGTTCATTAGCCTCCCGTAGGTCAGTCGCATTCGCCGAGCGCGCGCTGCTTACGCCATTAGGTGCTTCGTCTCGATCTCGTTATGTCGTTGGAAGTAACAAGGTGAAGTGGCGGCGGCGGCGGCGGCAGAAGATTGTCCCGCAGCTGCGCAGCGCCCGAGACCTGCAACCTTCCCAGCCGCTGAGCGAGGAAGCCGTGTGCGTGTAGGAAGTGTAGTTCTGCGTCTCTTCACCAGGGGCGATGTGGTTCTTTGGGGGTCGCCCAGTGTTCTTGGGGAGTGGCCTTTAACCACGGCCGGAATTAGATAAGAGTCCAGTGTTGGAATGTTCTTGAAAGCTGTCCAAGCCCTCTCGTTATTTATAAATTAAAATGACAATTCGTCGGCCCTGTGACCGAGATCGCTAAAGCAGCAGTGTCGTGGCGAACTCGGATCGCAGGGTCGCGGGTTCGAGTCCCGCCTCGGACATGGGTTTATTTGTGTATGTATGTGTGTGCCGTCCTTTCACCCCTCGCTATCATCATTATTTCATCTTCCATACGCCCAGGGCTAACAACCCTGGGAGATAAAAATGGGATTCAGCTAAAATGCTGATCCCCCCCCTAAGAATGGTTCATGTCCTGCCTCCGAGATAATGATTCTGAGCCCCGGAAAACTGCAGTATGCATGTACACGTGGTCCAAGTTGACCTACACGTGAGCAAAAAACAGAGACAGTTCTAGAATAACAATTAATAATTGAATTAATATTCAAAATTGTTGATTGTATAACAATATACTTCAAAGACTACTCCATACAAAGTTTGCGATTTGTTAGTTGTGTTGATTGTGCAGGAGACAGACTAATAGGATGTTGTTTCCCTGTGTCTAAAATAGATATTTGCTTATAAACGAGTTGGATTAAGCGCGATGTTTTTGTACATTATAATTAGTACTACAGACATCACAAAGAGGGAAATGATTGATAACACTCATTTCAGTTTGGATAAAAATGTACAGATCACATTCTTTCTCTATGTTTTCTCATAATACTTTTCATTAATTGAACGACATCCATTCTTAATGGTCCGCGATTTAATGGGGTTTTTGCTTATCAGTGATGAATAAACATAAAACTCTATCGTGATGTAGGACTAGCGTCCACGTGTTTCGATTCTCCATTTTTTGATCGCGCCCTGAAGAGTAGAGACCGGAATCTTATTGGCAATTACGCAAGGCTACTCAAAATGAAGGGTTTTTCGCACACGAGATTTTCTCTCCTAATAAATTTTTCTTAATTAAGTCTTCGGAACTATGTATTATGGCGGTAGGAAAAGAGAATGGATGTACGATCGATAGGAATGAAGAAGGTAAGCCTTGAGAGACCACTGTGCGGAATATTGCAGGTAACTCAACCCTTGCCTTCAAATGTGTTCATGTCCAATCTCTTTTCCTCAATTTCCCTTCGCGCAAACTTGTTTCTTTCACGTTTTCTTTTGCCTAATAGGTCGCTGCAAGCGTTAAATGATCAGTGATAGATAATGCAGTGTGACTCCTGATTGATTACTTGATCTATTGATCAAGTGATCTATCACTATTTATCACTTTGACCACAAAGGAGCCGGGTAAGAATGTACGCAGATCTTAATATCTGATAAGAGAAATCTATCTGATAGGAGTGATTGGTTGAGTCCACCAATCACAACCAATCACTCTTACAACAACAACAACAACGACAAAAACTGTATCCTGTTCACTCTTTCACCTCCAGAGCTCGCTATGTATTTCAAAGTCCAGTTCATTTTCAACATATCAACCATCTGTTTGGTATGTATAATGTTATTCCACGGTAGTTAATTTCCTTTCACCATTGAAAACACAAACGTAGAGAATTGGGCGACTTAATTAATATTAACTCATTTATCAGAATTGAATTAATATCGATGTGTGGTGATTAATCTCAATTTTCCGTTCGTAATGTACGATCAATAGAGCATGACATATTTCGGACGTCAGCAAGGATTGTGCTACTGGTAATTAAAGAGTATTACTCGTTTAAATTACTTAAACGTATTTTTACTACTTTTATGTTTTATAACATTTTATGAACATTTTGTGGATATTATTACAACACATTATTCAACTCTTTTTCCATTCTTTGCATATTGCTTCTCCTATCACTTAAACATGTTATTTATGTCGCCGTTCAAATTGTTTCCTAATCTTGTTTTCTCATTTTCACTACCTTTACAAAATCCAAACTTAACTCGTTTAACTGTCCTCCTCATTGCTATTCTATACTGTAGCACTTTCTGTGAATCTACATACGTCACTTCTGTTTTCTGGAAGATAAGAAGCTAGTTTCTAAACTCGTGGATAGAGCTGGTCTCTTTGGAGTTGGAAGTGAAAAAGTACATTAGTGTGGTAAGCTCGTTTACTCGTGTTGCAATTCATTTTTGAAAACTGGCTTATAAGATACTAAAAAAACTCGTGGTTAACGTACGTTGTATAGTGACGGTCTTACCATTGTATTTAAAAAAAAAGTTTTATACACGCACACACACTGGGCATTGAGCGTGTATTATACATATGTGGAGAAATCCTTCGTTAAATTTGTCTATTCGTCTATTAAATTTGTTTTGTCTCGTAACGTCGCAGTCAGACACCGCCTTTTATCCCTTCGACCAAGGGCTCGGCGTCGTTCCTAACTGGGGTTCCCATACGGTCACCCATCCTGGAATCCATGCTGTTTCGAGTTGCTTAACTTCCGTGGCTTAATGGATCTTATTTAGTAAGCACTTCAACTAACGATGCATCTTGTGTCATTGTAGCTTTTTTACTCTGTGATTGAGGACGTTCCAGAACCACTTTCTACAATTTCTAGATGAGCGTAATTAGTCGTCTCCTTTTGGCGACATCGCACTTCCAAGTGGCTCACGGTCGATATGTTGTCTACGACTCGGAGAGGTGAGTGAGGGCGACGTGGGTCGGGGAAGGGTTGAGTGACTTCGGATGGGGCAGATCGGGGTGGAATGGAGCTGGACGAAGTGGAATGGGATGGTGTGGATTGGAGAGAGGCGATGGTAGTGGTGTGGAGTGCAGCATATTGGTGTGTAGTGGAGCGGGGCGTTGTGGAATGAAGCGGGCCGGAGTGGAGCCGACTGGAGTGGAAGGGGACGAGAGTGGAGTGGAGTGGAGGGAGAGGATTTGAATGGAGCGGAGTGGAATGGAACGAGGCAAAATGGAGCGGAGTGGAATGGAGCGGAGCCTGGCTGGGCGATGTGGAGTGGAGTGGAGTGGAGCGGAGCGGAGCGGGACGAAGTGGAATGGAGTCGTAGGTTTCCGCGGCCGGAGTCATGTGGATGATCTTGGCTGTCCGGGTGACGCCGCGTCGAAGGCTGAGTTGCCGACGTTTCGACCATCTTATCGTGGTCTTCCTCAGGGCATTCCAACCCTGTCGAAACGTCGGCAACTCAGCCTTCGACGCGGCGTCACCCGGACAGCCAAGATCATCCGAAGTGGAATGGAGCTGGACGGAGTTGTGTGGAACGGGGCGGGGCGGGGCAGAGCGGGGCAGAGCGGAGCGGGGCGGAGCGGAGTGGAGCTGGACGGAGTTGTGTGGAACGAGGCGGGGCAGGGCAGAGCGGGGCAGAGCGGAGCAGAGCGGAGCGGAGTGGAGTGGGATGGGGCGGGGCGGGGCGGAGCAGGGTGGAACGGAGCGGAGTGGGGCAGGGGGTGCGGGGAGCAGGGAGGTAGGGGAGAGCGGGAGCGTGGCGGGAGGCGCGGGGCGGGCAGAGCAGGCTGGACGGCGCGCTGTAGGTCGTCGCCGAGGGCGATGGCTCTTCGTGGAAACTCTGATCCTCGTTCCGACTGCTGTTGCTCTAGAATTGACGATACTCCTCGGAAAGGCCTCCACCTGTAATTGTCGGGGACTTTGACCTGGAATGTGCCAACGGGTCAGTGAGTGTTCTTGTGTTTGGAAATGCTGTTCTGCTCATTTTGTGTTTGTAATAAGATGATTTTCTTGGCAACTAATTACATTTTGACACAAGGAATTCTTGAATTTGTAATCAGTGCTCCGCTGAGATTACGTATCTTTGAAATATTTTTCGCCGAAAATATTTATTAAAATTACGAATATTTCAAAGCTACTCTCAAAGGTTGGTTTCTAGTAGTTATAAGGTGCAATTTAACGAAGAGAAGTCGCGAATGTGAGATTGGTATGGAAATTAAGTGTGTGTTTGTTTGTGGTAAATTTATTTGCTTTAATGTAACCAAAGCCTGAAATCGTGTACTATATTAAAGTATTTTAGACTTACGTACACTTGAATTGTGTAATTTAAACTACGAATGGTGTAGGATCACTACTACTCGATATTGAACGACTAGTATTTTCAAAAGAATATGAATTTCTGTAGTAGTATCAATTAAATTCACCGTGTATAATACCATTATTTTCTTCTTTCCCATTTCATCGTGTTATTTCATTCGTCATGATAATTCCTAGAAGCTTTCGCCAGCTGTTTCCGTGAGATTTTCGGATTTCTAATTTTAATTTCTTTCTTCCGAACCAATCGCGTGCGGCATTTCTCGTGCCACCCTAATTAGTTTCCGAGGAGAATTCTGTGAGAAATTCAATTCAGCCAAGTCGGCCCCTCAAACTGGTCTTCGTCTAGATTTAAACGTCGGAGAGGCGAGCGCCTCGGGCTAGCAGCGATGAGATACATGCAAGCGAAACATATTTCGTTTGCGTTTGATTAAAGTTGTTCGTGTACATTGCCATATGTCTACATTGCTCATGTAATTATTTGGATTTGCGGGAGACTTCACGGTATCGTTTCTGTGAGCTCTTTGCTTTCGCGGGAGTCGCTGGCGAGGGAAAGAGAGGAGTGGGCGGAGGCGGTGGAGAGAGTTGAAAGATCAAAGGAAGATGGCTTTGGGGTCCCCGCTGGCATTTATTTGGGAAGCCGGAGCAATAAACGGTATCTTCATGGAACATGTTTCTCTATTTTGTCGCAGCGGGAACTGTTTCCGCTCCGTTAATTTTGTTGCAATTGTTCTACTTTGTCCTGTGCCGTAGATCGTGGGTTGTGTTTGTTTTACTGTGTTGTGTTCGATCGTACGCTACCAGAGCAAAGGATGTCTTGCTGTTTTGTGTGAATAATTTCTAGTAGAATAAAATTATTGTACTGCTTGCTTGTTTTTGAAAGCAATTTTACGCAATGCATTACTTTAAATACGATTTTATCTTGATTTTATTGTATTAGAGGGGGAAATTAACGACAAAATATATCTCAGATGCTTCAAATTTATTGAACTGCATCAGAATTTAAGTTGTTTTATAAAGAACCACTTGCAGACCATGTATGCCCAGTTGTGATGTTGAAGATCGCGGTAATTTAATTTACGAGTCAATAATTTTGACATATTTCAGACTCAATCTTCATATTTTGGATTGTATGAACACAATTAGAAGTTTTGTTTAAACGTTGTTCTCGTTCTTTGTAGTATGTATTTCATGCTTTTTATTAATTGTAAAATAGCTTTCTAAATAATTTCGAAAAATGTTTAAAATGCTAGTCTCACTGGGAAGATGAGGGTCCATTTTACTTTCTCGCTACCGCTTACGCATTAGAGAGAAAATTATGTAATGTTGTGAAAAAAGGCGAATTTTTTATTTGCGGTCTTTGTTCTATTGTTTAAAACGCATCCCAACCTTTTCTTTCTTAAATTGAACTCGTAGCATATTAATAAAGAGTAACATTTGTGGCATGAATGTTCAATTCAATTACATTTCGACTTTTTCAAATACACAAATAACAATATCTGCAAAATGTCAGTTTAAAATTTTATAAATTCCATGTTAAGTTCGAGAGAAAAATTGCTGTGGAAAATTTGTTTGTTTTGTCTTAACGTAGCATTTCAAAATACTGAAGAAAATTTAATTTCCCTGTTCGTAAGTCTGGAGGTAAATGTGTGTAACAAATTCGGTGTGAAATTGTTGTATCGAACGACAATTAGATACTTCTCAGTTCCTCATTGTGTACTAACTAGGGGAAGAAGAAGTGATCTCTTCCAGGTGAGCGAGTTCTGGAGTGTTAAACCACGTACACTAACTGTCAACAAATCTTCGGTGTACATTAATAATGCCACATCTTAACAATCGTCATTTTTCACTTAAGTGATTGATTGATTGATAGTGATTCCGAGCGCGTTAACTGCTGAGGTCATTATTCGTGTAATTATGGGGCATGTTTTGTATACCGAGAGTTATGGTCCGATTAAAATAAGTTGGTGATTGACAGTTGTGCTTCTGAAGCTGTAACTTCGTATAATATGAGTGTTGATTTGGTTACTTTAATAAGTATTTATTCCAAGTGTTTATTTTCTTGTCCCGGGAGCACGTTCTCAGTGGTACGCAAACTGTCAACGTCGCTCCTTTCCATTCCCAACTATCAATCACCAGCTTATTTTAATCGGAGCATATTGGTGACTTTCCCCCGCTGGATGGCGAGGTCCGGCGCCGACCTTCCCGTTGACTTGCGTTTTTTTCAACCAGATATCTCCCCAGCGGGGCACTGCCCCGAGTTTTAAACTCCCTACTGATCTCCCGACTTGTGTGGTCGTGTAAGTGTAAGTAAGGGGTGAAGATATGGCAAGGAAGAGGAAAGAAAGATCGTGCGCGGTCCGTGGTCTGTTTGGTAGGGTATTGCTCCCGCGTTCGCCTGGTGGTGGTCGGAACAACCATGGAAAACTACCGATCAGAGCAGCCGGCCGCTAGAATTCTACCCAGAAAGCAGCTGAACTCGACCTCGCTAATACGCTAGTGCGAAAGCCCTGCCACCGACGGGGACCGAACCTTAGGACGTCTCGGCCAGTGGCACTGCAGTGTCATCAATTCATGCCCTGAGCCACATAATGTGGTTTGATTTAAGTGAAGAGATATTCAGAAAATAGATTTTTCACAAATAAAATTGCATAAATATAATTTTGAAGACAGCTGGTATGTCCAGTAAAGGACTTCGTGTTTGGGCGCCAAAATAAATGGCTTCGCACACAACAAAAACTTTCTCCTGAAAAAATGACAATTCCTGAGATGTGCCACTTTTATTATGCACCTTGTTTGAAATACAATAAACGTGGCATCAGTCGCCTAACATAAAGCAAATTCCCGACGCTAGAAACTATGGAGGTTTCGTAAATTAGAACATGATTTTTTTGTTCAATGTTACACTGTCTTCTTTAGTAGTTATTTTTCTTTCTTATAAATAGCTCCCTTTAGAATTATAGACAGCAGACAATCTTAAATTATTTTATTCCATAAAAATTTAATTTAATCGTACACCTATTTTATCCGCTGTCTATAATGTTAAAGGGACCTGTTCTGTAAAAACAAAAAAACAAACAAAAAACAACAACAAAAAAAAACCCAGCAACAACATGATTTACCTCTATTCGCCGCACGCGTGTTCAGGGTCTCATCATCTACTCGAAAAACGTCGCGCCTGCCGAGATCTCTAAAGCAGTAGTACCGTAATGGTCTTGGACCGTGGGGTCGCGGGTTCGAGTCCTGCCTTGGGCATGATTGCATGTGTTCGTCCTTTCACCCCCTATCATCACTATATCGTGTCATCTTCATGTCATAACGTTACTCCAATAGTGGTCGCTAATGACCGAGTAGTTGATGCGACCTTAAATAAAAGATAAAAACCTCGCGCCGGCGATGCCAGGGCTTCTCCAGGAGGCGTTGGCCCGTCAAGAGTCACGGCCTCTCCCGCGCGTGTTCTAAGGAATCAGGAAGGACGATCCCTCGCACGCGGTCGGGGGTGGGGGAAGCGTGTGCGCACGCGCGAAAGCGAGTCTGCGCGGTGCGAACGGGGCTGCTGCTCCTCGCCAGTGAAATCAGACGCAATGGGGAGCGCAACTCTTACGGAACGCTCGCGGCGATGAGCCAAGAGTTGGAGAAGCTTCCTTGCGCTATCGTTCACGCGTGGGAACAACTTTTTATGCGGCGGAAATCGTGACTTCGGCGCGCAGTTTGATTGGAGTTCTGCATTTAACGGCTTCCCGCCAGCTTCCGTTCCCAATAAAAAGAAACAATGGAAAATCACTTAAATTATTGATTTGGAATTGTTATATTCTTGCAAAAAAACGCTGGCGCCATCGCTTTGGTGAAATGAAGAAGAAATGTTAACTATTCTTGTTAAAAACACTGGTGTCATCTCTTTTGTTTATTTATTTATTTGTCAAAAAACAGTAAAAACTGTATATGACGTGTGAGGAGAGAGATTTATCTGCGCACATTTTCTTGAGGCCCAGAATTAAAAAAAAAGTTCGAAAGAGATCACTGAAATAAATGAACTATTTGGTAAGCATAATAATGAAGAAATAAGTTTCATTTTCATTTCTGTAACCATTCTGCAATCATTCTTCAATCATTAGAAGCGTTTACTAAAAATAAAAACAAAAATATTAAAAATCTTGAACTACTTCCCATTATTTCCGAGTAAGCCAGATATTCGAAGGTAATCACGGTATTTCCTTTTGGCCTTAAAATGCAATATTCATATGTAACCTAAAGGTGGTCAATCTAACGAAAAAAACGTGGGGCATTCGTACATTGCGAGGTTATGAATGATGAATTGGAATCCCTCCTAAGGGATGTTTTCATTTTGGAATGTTGACACTTCGTGACTTTGGCAGGGTGAGCGAAGGCAAACCCTTACGTATCCCTTATAATAATCTGGAAGAATTATTCGCGATTTCGTACTAGCCAGTATCTTTTTATCTCAATATACTGTATTCTGTTGTTTACTGAAACCGCAGAGGAAAGATACGACGGTCTCTCCTCGATGCGGAAACTTTGTAAGGGTTAAAGCACTAGAAGAAAATGAAATGGAAATAACAAAAAAAGTGTTATGAAAAGAAAAAAAGGAGGTTAAAATGTTGCATACAGAAAGATCTCAAGTTATTTCTGTATTTTGTACTACCTAATAAATTTAAATAAATGCGTTTATAAAACCTTAGTTACGTTATATACATAACAAACTTTATTATATTCATAAATTACACTTTTATTCGATTTAGATTCACAATTACTCGAATTGATTCCATGATAACGAATGTTCTATGCTGCATTAAGTAACCTACGTGGCGTGAGGGCTAGGTGACGGGGCCAAACATATATTTTCTATCCGAGTAAATGTTGGATATAGTTAATATAAAATGTGCATGTTAAAAACATTGAAAAGCTTTTCATTTTTAACAAAGTACTCACGGTGCGTTTTCATGCTTACACCAAATCCATCTAATACTTGTACAACCCCTATATTATTTATTCTCTAAAATGAATATCTCTGATATCAGGTAGATTACTGTTGCTTTATTATTCGTAGTACGCTGTTCTCTAATTTACGAAAACACTGAATGTAGTACGGAAACAAAGTTGAAAATTATATACAATATTATCGAACATTAGAATTAAATCCACCAAGAGCTAAACGTTAAAATACAAAACTTGAGGAAATAGAAAGTTGGTTTCAATTTTCACGCAGTACATTACAGGGGAATAATTAAGGTCGTTGTGGGATTTATGGCTATCCGTTCGCGCGAGGGAACGCTCTCACCATGCCCAATGAGACAGGTAGCTGGCAGTCTACGATCTGTTGAAGTGCACTCCCCGGAGAATGCACTTACGCAATGCAATTACGCGCTTGTATGGGGGGTCGTGAATGGGTCCTTGACTATAATAAAGCGAAGTGCTGAGTTGCGTAATTTGCGGAAGGCAGGCAGCCAGCCGTTGTGCGCGGCGCCACACGTCGACGATGTCTTCCTGTGCGTCCGCGGGATTTCAGGAATGTGCTCGAGTTGAACACTTTATGTCCTCCATTGTATCAACGCACTTCAGCGAATATATTACGAAAACGGGTAGTATGTCTTTATCTTTTCTATCTCGTAAAATGTAGTTATGTGGTCCTTCATCGTTAAAACGCAGTTAAATTTAATGACATTCATCCAGTAGGACTTAGTGTTAATGTATAATAAAACATCTATCCTTCTGATGTTTCGTCGCTGGTAACGAAGTTAAGCTGATTACGCTGTTATGGACTAGATGGTTAATGAGTGTGATTTGCGAGGATCACGTGGACAAGAGATTAAAGTGACAATTAAGTACGAATATTTTCAATTTTATCAATCTCTCTGATACTTAAATCATTATCTCAGTATAAACGTAAAGATTGCCGCCATTAATGGTGCTACATGAGGTTGAATTAATTAAATTTAAAGCAATACTTGTACGATGTTTGCGTTGTGTGTGCAAGTCTGTCAGTCACATTGTTTTCGTAATAAGGTCTCTCCTAATGGCGGTCATTAAAACATATAATGTTCAGCGAGTTTCCTCGCGAGAAGCGCTAGAGAATGATCTCTGTAAGTTTTAAATATGTCGTAACTGTGTGTACGCGAAGTGTTTCTATTATGTATATTACAGCTATTATATGAGCCAACACGGACGGCGCCCTTACGTCTTCTCACAGTGAAATGGCCGCATGTTGCCATTTCCTCATTACGAATCTTAAGCATCTTCCCAGCCACAAACGGCTTCCCGTCAGCTCTCCCTCATCTCATGCCGTTTCCCGACATCGCCGGAGCACGGCCGTTTCCCGACATCTCCGCCCTCAGCGCCGGCCGGAGGGCGTCCGCGCCGGGCCGGCGTGCATGCTAATTAGGTGATTCGGCGATACAACGAATCGCGTGCCAAGTTTATCGGGCTGACGGATAACGGGCATTTACGCGAAATTATTCCCGAGAGGATTTTGGCGCGGCGGCCGCCGCCGCCGCCGCCTAGGGTCATTTTCCTGGCGGCCGTCGCCATCGCTCTTTCGTCCCGCGCGCGCGCGCTCGCGCTAATGACTTTGTTTGGCGCGAGGGCGCGCCGCAGGACTCTCTCGCCCGCTCTCTCTGGCGCTCTCTTCCGCCTCTCCCACGCTGCTCGCCCGTGATCCGCTGACGCGCCTCGCTGACTCTCGTGACCAGGAATGCATTCCCACAAATGTCATCACTAGGGAGCGGATTTTTTTGTGAGCGTTCATTGCTTAGAAAAGCTTGTCACAATTTTCTTTTCTTTTTCTTTTTTACAGATGATAAAATACTTGTACAAATGTAGGATATTTCTTGATATATGTTTTAAACGCGGCAGAAAATGTGAAAGAAGACCTACAATGTAGGTACTTCTCTAAGGTGCATATTTACTTCAATCATTTCTCCCGAGAAATAAGTTAGGTCCTAAAAAATCTTGAAATATGCTTTTTAAAATAAGTATTTATGACCTAAAAATTGTGAAGTATGCACTAAAATATTCATTTATGACCTAAAAATTTTGAAATATGCACTTTAATGTGCAATTAAAATTAACAATATTTCATTTGCTGTATAAACCATTCTTCAAAATTGAGGAGAAGCATGCTTGGAGTCACGAAAAAATGTGCAAAAATAATATAATCTAACTTATTTCTCGGGAGAAACGATTGAAGTAAATAAGCACCTTAGAGAAGTACCTACATTGTAGGTCTTCTTTCACATTTTCTGCTGCGTTTAAAACATATATCAAGAAATATCCTACATTTGTAAGTATTTTATCATCTGTAAAAAAGAAAAAAAAGAAAAGAAAATTGTGACAAGCTTTTCTAAGCAATGAACGCTCACAAATAGATTGTGTGAAAACATGAAACGTTTTCTCCATTTTAACGAAATATGCAAAATATGCTCCCATAATTACACGAAGATGCCCCAACAGGTAAAAACGATCAAATATACACAAATATGCACTAACAAATTAGACTACAAAGCATCCAAAACTAACCAAATGTCAAGAAATTTCATGATTCGTCGCTACGCCCTGAAGCAATGGAGAAAAATATACAAAATCATAAAAATCCGCTCCCTAGTCATCACAGTGTGATGACGAGTGACACTCGCCGGGGCCATTACCACCTGTCAAAAGGTCACGTGTGTTGCTTCTCCGGCTCTTTCACGAGGCTCGTTCGAGGTCTTACGTCCGCTTTTGCAGCTCCTCTTTCCGCTTGCACATGTTCCTGCCTGCGCAGACGCTTTGTACCGTCTCCCCCTGTGCATAAATGCACACAATGTGGACTTGTCACCATGACGTTTGTCACTCTCTGCAATCATACCATTACCACCTTTCAAACCTTCACGTGAGCTTTGCTTCTCCAGCTCTCTTTCACGACGCTCGCTTATGGTCTTTTGTCCACTGAAGCGATACACCCCCGCTCACGTTCTCGAATAACTTCACACTGAGACAGCAAGTTTGTTACTGCCATTATCATGATTGTCACTCTTTGGTATCATATTGTCGTCAAACCTTCACGTTGGCTTCTGATTCTCCATCTTTGCTGTTCCCACAAAACTTGACTTTGATACTCGCCCCGTTTACGTGGTCTGCCAGCGCTCTTGTCCACGAATAACTTCCCACAGAAAGTCAGTCTTGTCTTACAGCTGGCGCAATTCTCGCTTGTTGCCATTTTCCCTCACCGCCTTTCCCCCATTTTTTCTCTCACATTGCGAAAACGTTTCTGTCTTAAAGATGAAAACAACCCTAGAGATGAGGGTTTCCAGCCGCAGCTGTCTGCGCTATTTTATTTTCTTCCATCTTCCCGTTTTCTCTCCTATTTTCCGTCCGTTGTCTTTTCCCCTGTCGAACCGCCGCGGCGCGCCGTGGCTCTGCTAGTTGCATCCGACTTGCATTTTTATTTCCTTCATCTGCGTCCTCTCCTGTGCCGGGGCTGGTCCTGAGCACCCCTTGCCACACCGCCCCCGCATCGCATAACGAATGCTAATTTTGCGCGGTCGTCGAGTCAACCGTCGTCCGACCACCCGCCTCGCCTCACCCCGCTCTGCCCCGCCGCGCTCGTCTGCACCACGCCACGCTTCTCCCCTCCACGCTCGGCCACGCCCCATCATGCCACCCACTGCCCGCCCCAACCTTCCTGACTCCCCTCGCTACGCTCTCCCCGCCACTCTCCTCCCTGCCACGCTCCTCCCGGCCACGCCTCTCCCGGCCACGCTCCTCCCCGCCACGCTCCTCCCGGCCACGCTCGTCCCCGCCACGCTCCTCCCGGCCACGCTCGTCCCCGCCACGCTCGTTCCCGCCACGCTCCTCCCGGCCACGCACCTCCCCGCCACGCTCCTCCCACCCTCGCTCCTCCCTGTCGCACTCCTCCCCGCCACTCTCCCCCCGCCACGCTCCTCCCCGCCACTCTCCTCCCCGCCACTCTCCCCCCGCCACGCTCCTCCCCGCCACGCTCCTCCCGGTCACGCTCCTCCCCGCCCGCCAGGCTCCTCGTCGCCATCCTCCTCCCCGCCACGCTCCTCCCCACCACGCTCCACCTCTCCAAGCTCCTCACGTCACACCTCGCCAAGCTTCTCCCCGCCACGCTCGGCCACGCCGCGTCCTGCCACCCACCGCCTCGCCCCGCCCCAACCCTCCCTGTCTCGCCTCGCGACGCTCCGTCCGCCCCGCCCATCCTCCACGGCTGCGCCTCGCTCGTTGCTCAACTGCGCCTCTCCCGCGAGTGTTTTAAAAGTAGTAATTTTATTCCTTCGCCCTGTTTGCCAAAGTTGCACGGAATCACGGTGAATCCCTCGTCGCCAGGTTGCGCTTTTGAAGGAAATTAGAATTAGCGGGTTGAAAAATAAGAGAGCTACACTGCCACTATCTCTTCAAGCCTCGGCATCCGCGTTATTCGACGTAGATCGTGATGCATGCGAGGACTGCGTGCGCAAAACATTAGTGACCTTTTGGTGTGTGATGGTTTTATTGAAATAAAATATAATTTATCTCATTTTTCGCGTGAGAATTTCGAGGAATGCATATTTTGAAATGAATTGTGGTTGCGTTGACAGCAATACGGCATAAAGCATATTTAGAATTCCGAGCATGAAGAATTGTGCTTTTCAGCACATACCGCTGCTTATTATTGATGACTATGCGAATTCGAAATATTTCGCTGGTAGGTTAGCCAAACATTTCAATAAATTCTCTATGGACCTGTTTTTGTTGGAATATTATCACGCAAGTACAGAGATAGGCGAATTAAACCGTGGAAACGTGCATTCAATTCTCCCACACATTTTTTAAAAGTTAATTAAAACTTTGCCGGCTAGGATGACAGAGGTGATTATAGCGCGTAACGATTCAGCTTGCTGGTGATGTGCAGGACGAGATGTGCAGGACAGTGTATGTGCTATGACACCCTCAAAATATAAACGAACACTACATTTTCGGCTTCAACACTCATAACGTTAATACAATTTGTTTCTTCCTCAAGATTTCTCTTGTTTAAAAATTGTAACAAATCGCTTGTGAAATGTTTCTCGTTTGTAATATACTAGACTTCCAATAAGTTTTAGAAGTCTAGAAGTATAAGTAGTTACTTCGAGGAAGACAGGTGTGCACTTGAAAGGGATGCTTAAAAAATTCATAATCTTTGGTTCAGACTGGTAGGAATGTCGTTAATGGCGTTCGTAAACTATGTAGTAATTTACATTTCAATAAGTAATGGAACACATTTGTATCTAATTGTCCTCAGTTCATAGAACGTGACTATCGAGTAAATGCATCAATTAGTGAATCACTTCGAACACGCTCCCTTCATCAGCTAAATATGGTTTCAAGTTAATTATAATGTTCTCGTGTTCATCAAAATATTGATTTCAGTGGCGTTCCTGAGTTTTCATCTTATAGACTTTTTTCTATTTCCAGGCTTGTGCAATTGAAATTAATTCTGGTTTTAGCAACAAAAGGAATGTTGCATTTTCATAAAATCCACAAGATAGAGTGAATAGACGGTGAGAGATTGGCGCAAAAAAACAATGAGTGGTCTTGTAATAGCTCTTCAATTTAAAAAATACTATTCCGTTAATTACACAATGATTTTTTTAAATGCTTCATTAAAATTAATTTCGTTGAAATTAAAAGTACAAAATGTTCAAACCTAAGTACTTTTACGAAATTAAATAAAAACTTATGCTCACCGTATACTAATCGAACAAGCCATCTCTCCCATCGTTAACATTATAACCTCGTTGAAAACTCTTTCGTTTATTTTGTGGTCACTGGTTTCACATTATCATGTGAATTATGTTATTGAAAGAAATATAAATAGCATGAATTTTTTATGATTGGTTATAGTTCGTTTAATTTAGTTATTTTTATTTGTAAATATGTGACATTCTTTAAATAATTAAAACACGCCGTAAAGAGGGTGTGGAATATTTTTCACTACACGAATCTTCAGATAACAGTACTATGCATTTTTGGTCTCGGAAGCATCGAATTTTCTTGTTCGTACGTTGAATCATCTGCACCGCTGCAGGCAAAATTGGTAAACGGAGAGTTAAAATCCAGTCGCTTGCATTCTACAATTACCTACAACTAGAGAGAGCAAATTTGCCGTGCTTGTTCTGCTAACCCGAGAGGAACGTCCGATGTCTTTTAGACCAGCGAGGCACTTCTTTGACCGGCATTACTACAGTGAGTATAGCCGAAAATCGCCGTCTTTCCGCCACACAGATGAGCTGGGACCCCAGCTAATAACGTTACATCAGCGCATGCAGAAGCCTGCATGCGAAAGTATTACAATGGAGTCTGTAATAAGTAAATTAAATGTTATTATGATTAAATCAATACTTCAGCTGATTTTCAGTAAGTAACAATTTATTGTAACGTTCAGTATTACAATATGAACATATCTGTAGCAGTACATTCCATCAGCTGTCACTCTCTTTTTGAAACTAAAGTTTATAACCAGCAGGTACCCTAGAAGCTCAGAAAGAACATCGTTATATTGTTACATTAGTAAACATTTACATTGAAGTCTCATGATATTTATGTGCACAAATAATAACAAATTGTAGCAGTACATTCCGTCAGCTGTCGCTCTCTTTTTGGAACTGTAGTAAATAACCAGCAGGTACTCTGAAAACTCAGAAAGAACATCGTTATATTGTTGCATTACGTAATCATTTACATTGAAGTCTCAAGACATTCATGTTTACAAATAATAACAAGAGTGACGATGCACGTCGATAAACGACAAATCGAATATCATCAAAGTCATCGAAAATCAAACAGTCGTCTTTTCACACTTTCACAAAAGAGTTCACTTTTACCATATTTTCAATTAAGTCGCAGTCGGCCTACTCTTAATACATATTGTAAATAAATATTATTTCTTAAAAAAAGTAAAAAAATTAGTGCAATTTTCTCGATATCCATCAATGTAAATAAATTGCTTTCATGCGATCTATTCTACGGATTGACAAAACAACAGAAAGTATCATGTACGTTTTTCATGAAAGGATCTGTGACAATATAACAGTTCTTAGTATTAATATGTCTTTCACGTTTCTCTTTAATACTTATGGGGGGCAGCCACCAATCCTGCACGCACGATCTACGAAGTCGTATAATATTTCGCACGATCTACGAAGTAATATAAATTTTCTTTTTTATTTTGGCGATTAATTTTATTGTTTCATTTAAGAATCCGATTGTTTTGTGCAAGTCCTTCGCTAAGACACGAGAGTCAAAGTTTTACCTCAACGTCAATAATTTCACGCTACGCTAACGAAATTTCCTGCTTAAGGCTAATTCGTGAATTTCGTGGACATGCGCGTACATGCGTGCGCTTACGACACTGATGAAATATTACCCAGCCTGCGCGGCAAACATACAGAAATCATCCATCCGTGGTACCCGGAACCATTGCTCATGCTTGTAAGTTTAAACGGTTCAGTCCTTCGGGTATTTTGTCACATAAGAAAGGTTGACATGCCAGCTTCGACAGCTCAGTGGCAACGCGGGTATTGCTGCAAACATCTTTGACCAGAAGGTCCCAGGTTACTAATCGCAACGTTGAGAGATTTTCGACATAAGAACGTAGATGGGCAAATTCAGTCTCTGTCTGGAGGAGAGTTGTAGCGGCCGCCTGCTCTGATCGGTAGTTTTCCGAGGTTTCTCCGATCAACACCAGGCGAATGCCGGAGCAGAATCTTAACAAATGGGCCACAAACTGCGCGCGATCTTTCCTTCGTCAAGGTTGCCCCCGTCTCTATCCTGATATGTAGACACTAATGCACTAAACTACCACACTTGTTCAGAGACCAGTCGGGAGCTTAGAGCTTGGACCAACAAGCCGACGTGCAGGTCGGTGCCTGATCTCACTATCCAGCGGGGGAGGATCACTGTCAACTCCCGGGACACACATGTGCATACACACACACACACACACACATATATATATATGTGTGTGTGTGTATTTATATGTATATATGTGTATATATATGTATGTATATATAATACGTGTAACACAATCTTACTACACTTACAGGTCTAATGTCCCAGTGCAGTTTGACGAGCCCGGTCGGACTCATTCGACAACCGCTACCACTGTAACGAGCGACTAGTCGTTCAAAGAATGTTCACCTGTCGAATGAACAACGCGTAGCTTTCCCAGTTCCTGTTGAAGCGGGCGTCTCGTCGCGTCGCGTCGCGTCGTGCGGTAGCGGGCGCCTCCGCACACCGTTAGGGCAGCGTCGCGAAGCGCCGTCGTGCCGCACCTCAGCGTGCCTGGCGCTCCGCAGCGGCGCGGCGCGGCGCGGCGCGGCGTTCACACGCGCCGTTTCATCACCGCTGCCTCCGCGGCTTCGTTCGTTCCCTTCGCACGCCGCGCCGCGCCGCGCGGCGCCGCTGCGGCGTTGTTCTCGCACCGCCCCCCCCACCCCCGCGCCACGCAACCTGCGCGGCGGTAACGGCAGCGCGCACTCCGGGCAACCGCCTGGCTTGGAACGTCGACGAGGAGAACGGAAGGAATTTGCTTCTAAGCCAGGGGCTGGACATGGTCTCTGGATGATGTCTGTATGTTTGCTACGCAGGCTAGGTAATATTTCGTCAGTGACGGAAGCGCACGCGTATACGCGCATGCCCACGAAATTCACGAATTAGCCTTTAATAGGAATTTTCGTTAGTGTAGCGTGAAGTTATTGACGTTGAGGTAGAACTTTGACTCTCGTGTCTTAGCGAAGGGCTTGTATAAAACTATCGGATTCTTAAGTGAAACAATAAAATTAATCGCCAGAATAAAAGGGACAATTATCAATGATTTGAGAAAAAAAATGCGTGTTACAAATAATTTGTAGTGTTTTAAACATCACAAATGTAGAAACGTATGTGGAAGTTAATAAAAATATTTTTAGACAATACTATAACAAAAATTCTGTGGTCACGGGGTGAAAGTTCTTAAGTAAATTTTTGGCGAAATTGGGTTAAGTACTGAATCTACAAGTTAAGTATCTATATTTTATTTTACTAAAACGATCCAGTTCAAATATTGAATTGAATTGCCTTATTTTACGTGGCGAGACTCAGGCCATGAGGCCTGCTCTTCCGTCTGACCACGCAAATTTTGTTACACTCCTTTCACCAACTAGCGGAAAGAAGGTAGGCTATTACTGAGGCGACGAAACCGGCGATTTGAATTTAGCTCAGAGGCGTCATTTAGGCTTGAGGATCTTTTACATGCAAGTAAATCTACTGACATGGGACAGCCGGCTTTACTTCCCCTCCGAAGGAAGGCGTACGAAGGATTTTTTAGCCCCTAAAAATCCACGGCTTCAATCGGGTTTGAACCCGCGAACTTGGGTATAGCAGTCCGTTACGTTAACCTACACCACCGCCGGCTACACCACCGCCGCCGCAAATGTTGGCTCCTTAACGAGAAAAAAAGCGTTGGAAAATAGCGTTGACCATAGGAAAAGACGTTGGCTCAATAATTTAACCCTCGTTTTCTCCGAACTAAAATTTTTGACTTAAGAACTTTTACCTCGTACCCACGGGGGTTTACTTTAGTTTACTCATGCATTATTTTAGGAGGCGAGACTCGAGCCATCAGGTCCGCTCTTCCGTCTGACGTCGTCACGCAAATTTCGCTACGCTCCTTTCACCAACTAGCGGAGAAGGAAGGTATTCCTACAGCGACGAAACAGGCGATTTTGAATTTAGCTCCGCTTCTTTTAGGCTTCATGATATTTTACATGCTGTAAATCTAGTTAATGGGCAGCTAGCTTTACTTCCCGTCCGAAGGAAGGCGTATGAAGAATTTTTTCGGGGTGAGGGTCTGATATCTTCGATATTGCCCCGGGTTATACGAACTCGAGCTATGCCATTCATTGCATTCGTGGTTATTGCGCTTTTGGATAGTGAAAATGATTGTGATATCTGAACAGTATCACAAAAGGTCTGACATCGTCCACAGCAATTGTTTTGAACGTTGGCAAAATTATCTATCCCACTTTTAAGAGAATACTTGTAATATGCTGAATATGCTCTCAGGTAGAAATGTAAATTAGAATGTATAACCTACCGGTTCTACGATATTACTAATTTCTTAGTTGCTGCCGTCACACGCGGCACCCCATACTCGGTGATCGTACACGCCGCGGACGGTGCGTTTGGGCATTGAATGAAGAACCGCTCTTGGAAAGTACTGAAAGAAGAGGTTTTTTGCATCTAAGAGAAATGCAGACTTACTTTTACAATCTAAAGGAATCTAATTTCCTTAATTCGCTGTCAGTTGGAAATTTAAGTTATAATTAGTAATTACCTTTTTCTAGTTTTTTAAAACCAATTTTACATATCAAATTTATGATTTGCAAGGTTGGAAAGGTTCTTTTCTTATAAGTCAAAAATCTATTTGACAATAGTTTTCTCGTATTTCGGTGTAGATTTTTTACATCCATTAACTTTATTACGTGGACTATCGATTCGAAAATGAGAATATGATGGGGCTCATAATATTACGTGGATGAGGATTTTGTACTTTTATCGATGAAATATAAGAGAATGTAGACCAGTTCCTGGTTCAATATTTTATGTAATTTGTTTACTTGTCATTTGTTTTCAACTTGTCATTTGCTTTCAACTTGTTCTGGAAGTTCCCGTTTATTTTTACTTGGTGACAAATCTTTCTAGAAGAAAAAGAATACATGAACCATTTCTTAAAAGCTTCATTGCCTGCATTCATTGAGTTGATATGCTTGCAACACTTGAAACTCTTTTTTTAAATATTGTAATCTTGATGATTGTAATTTAGGTCGAAAATGGTTATTAGATTTTATAAGTAAATTATACCGTCAGGGAATTTAGGAAGAAAAAAATTAAACGTGTAATTACATCGAACATCAAAAAAATAATTACTCCGTTTTTCCATCAAATTCCCACACACTTCGTGATGGGGGTTTAGTCCTGTAAATCTCTTTGTTTGTCGTGTTTCCGAATACCACAGAGACGTACTGCTATATCACCACAAAACCCGTCCGCGCTGCTTTGTCTCGCAAGTAAAGCTGCTTCGACGCGCAAACGGAGCCTTGAGAATAGCACAGTTGCCCGTTAAGTCGCAACGGCAGTTGGCCGACCTCAGGCGTCGGTCGACTTCTGCATCGCGTGGGGGGCGCGGTGCGGCCCGCGCCTTCCAGTTCTCCACCACCCCCGACGCCAAGTCCTGTACGGCGCCCCGTCCATATCCCCGGCGTCTCCATACATCCCATACCACCGTATCGTATCCCTGCAACCCCCCGCCTTCCTCTCTACTCAGGGCGCGTCCAGAGGAAATCAGGACAGTTGATCATGGGGGTCCATCATTTCAAACAAAAAAAATTCCTCCTCTCCCAATTCATAATCAGAATTCGGAAATAACTTATAGCGTTAAATTTGGATTAGAGGTAAATAGATTTTTTAATTTCTTTTAAATGAAAATATCGGGCCCGCAATTAAATCGGGGCCTGAGGCAAGTTGCCCCATATGCCCCCATTCTGGCCGCCCTTGCCTCTTGCCAATCCTCTGCTCTCCAAATCCCCGCACCCTGGTCCCTTTTCTCTTCCACTTCCCACGTCCCTAGGTATCCATGTCTCAATTCTTCCCCTCTTCCTCGTTTTTACCATCCATCTGATCCCCGCACTCCCGTCCTTCGCATCTTCCGCCTTTCTTTTTATCCCAGGTCCCCCCTGACCCATGGCCCTGACCCTCGCCTCTTCCAAATCCGCGTGACCCGAGGTACCCATCTCTCTAACCCCTGCCTCTTCATGTCCACATCCACCTGATCTCCGCAATCCCTATCGGAAGAGATGACTCAGGGCATCAACTGATGTCACTCTGTGCAACGCCTCTGACCGGGAGGTCCTAGGTTCGAATTCTGACGGTGGAAGGATTTTCGTCACTAGCTTGTCAGCTAGGTCGGATTCAGTCGCTGTCTAGAGGAGAATTCCAGCGTTTGGCTGCTCTGATCGGTAGCGATTCGTGGTTACTCCGATCAACACCAGGCGAATGCCAGAGCAGTACCCTAACAAACAGGTTACGGACCGCGCGTGATCATTCCTTCATCTTCCTTACCCTATCCTCACCCCTTCACACACGCTTGTACTAACATGCACTACACTATCGCACATTCCTGAAGCGTAGAGCTAGTTCCGGCTGGGGTGGTGCCCTGCTAGTGGGAGATATCTGGTTGGGGAAAACCCCGCTTGCCGAATGTCGGCGGCGGAAGCAGGGTAAGATCACCTCCACCTCCTGAGGTAAAAACATGCACTACACTCACGGGATTAATGACAGCAGTGTTCGCGCCCGTAATCACTAACAAAAAATCAATCAATCTCTCCTGTATCATCTTCCGCGGCTCTTGTACCTCCGGATTCCTGTGTCCTCTGCGTCCGCGCTCCCTTCACATTCCACCCACTTCTCCTCGGCCATCGTATCGGCATTCTCGGTCCACCACGCCCCCGCGAACACGTCGCCCAACCGTCCCTTTCACTGGCCGTGCTATCGCGTGTCCCGTTCCTGGCGGTACCCGCCCCATTGTCTCCCTCGCATGTCCCGCGCCCTCGTTGTCCCCCGTGCCCTCGTTGTCCCCCGTGTCCTGCACTCGCTGCGTTCCCGCGGCCGCCGAGCACTTACGTAAAGCCTAGGAAACGCACTGTTGTTTAACTGCGTGTGAAATTGAATAACACGGTGTAATCTTGCCGGCAAATTCATGTATTTTAACTGTGTTTTTCTTTGTGTGTTGCAGGTATGTTTCGCAGATATTTCCTGCCCGTTACTTCACTGTGAGTAAGGTGCGTTATTTGTGATGTTGCTATTATTAGAATATCCTTTGCGCGCGCACTTGCTTTCTCTTCCGCGCGTCGACCGACTGTTGCAGCGTTGCTTTCACGTGTGTGTGTGTGTGTGTGTGTGTGTGTGTTGGAGACCCCCCCCCCCATTGTTCACTGCAAATGTTTTTTTATCGACGATTTTGGATTTGTTTAACTCTTTGATTGTACTGTTAAGAGGTTGCGAGATCACTACTAATTAAGTTTTAAAACGTTCTAGTTCTGTGTAGAACAGTGGCGAAGCCTAGTGGGGGCGGCAGGGGTGGTCTGTCCTGGACGGACCTTTTAGGGGCCGGCAAAATTTCACAATAAATAATAATAATAATAATAATAATAATAATAATAATAATAATAATAATATCTCTTAAAACTTTGAATCAATTTATTTTTCATTTTTGTCGGACATACGATTCGGGCCGATTGAAATGAACTGAAATTGAATGAATCTTTTATTACTTATTTTGTGACTACTTCTTTAAATGAACGTGTAGTGATTATTATATTGTTAAACATGTGATTATTACATTATAAAACACGTGTACAAAACTTTTTATTTGTAACCTGTACAATAGACGATACTGATAGTTCGTTAGAATTACTGTATATTTTAGTCGTTTAAATTGAAATAAATAATGGGCAGCGAAATTTTTCTCCGCCCCGGGCGGCTAACCCCCACGCTACGCCACTGGTGTAGATCAGTGTTGTCAAGGTCGATGCCACGAGCGGGTGTTCGTGGCACGAGTGCCACAACGAAATCGTCCCTCCACGCAGTTCATTACCCTGCCACCAGAGACAACGAGATCCCTATTGTAAAACGGCTTACTACTATTCCCAATAGTTCCCTTTCCCGACGCTAGTTGCGCAGAGAAGCTCGTGGCATACTACGGTGTCACGACGCGTGCACTGCTACCAGGAGAAGACCTTGACACCACTGATGTAGGCGAACAGAAAAGCGGTCTGATTTTATTTGTTTGGTCAGTGCATCTCTACTACCTGTAATCTTGCGTCGGCTGTTACAGCAGAGGTATCTCGAGGCGTTGCGCGTCAGTAGCTGTAAATTCGTGAGTTACGAAAGGAGGAAAGCCGCGTCCGGCGCTTCGTTTCCGCCCGTGGCGCCGCCGACGAGACGGAACGCCGGACGGCGGCGGAATCGTCGCGAACCGTTGCTCGCGACGGCGCCAAGGCCCGTCGCCTTGGACGTGCTGCTCCGCCGGCGTCAACGAAGTTCAAGGCACGCGGCTCAGAAATGCACCACGCTTTATGGTGTGCATTTGTTAGTCCAGACCAAGTGTCATGTATATAAATTGTTCGTGGTGTTCTCGTGTTTTCCCACTTGACATCGTATTTGGAAGCGAAACTTACATCTCTTAATAGAAATGTTTTTGTAGCTTCTCAGAAGTGTCGTAAAGTGTGTTTCTCTAAAATTGGTTGCTGAACATTTTGTCTGAAAAACATTGAATACGTACGCCTTTTTATTTCATCGGTGACCACGAAGAGTGACAAATTGTTTTTTTTGCAGTACGGTTTTAATCTGAGCAGAGGCGTTCATTTTGACGCCAAAGACAGCTTTTTTTCTCTATGTCTCCCGCTGTGATGTAGACAGATGTCTCCAGCTGTCTCGTGAGCTATCGTTATGAATCTTTTTTATTAGTAAAAACATGTTTTCTCAACATGTTTCTTCACCTTACTAAGCAACTCTTGACATGTCACCTTTCTTACGCTAATAAAAAAATAGATGTATCATCAGATTGGCGATTCTTGCTAAAGTGGGAACTGTGCATCGGTGGCCCGTGGCAGGCCGGGGAAGGCAGTGAAGGGAACAGCGCAGCGGGAGCGCCATCTGTCGCCTGCACCGGGCGCCGCCAGCGGTGCGGGAGCGGTACCGCTAAGTTGCAGATGGCGCGTCTGCAGGGAGCACCTGTTCCGTGCGGCCCGGGGCGTGGCGGGGCGTGGCGGGGCATGGCGGGGCGTGGCGGGAGCAGGTGTCGGCACCATGACTGGTGCTCCCCGCGCCACAGCCGCCGCCGCCGCCTCCGCCACCGCCGCCGCCGTCGCCGCCGCCGCCACCGCCGTCGCCGCCGCCGCCGCCGCCACCGCCGCCGCCACCGCCGCCGCCGCCGCCGCCGCCGCCGCCGCCCCCGCCGCCGCCGCCGCCGCCGCCGCCGCCGCCGCCCGTTGTCACCGCAGAGGCCTCCAGCCCCCGCCGCGCGCAGTAATCCTTCCTCCGCCGCCCGCCCCCCCCTGCGCCACCCACATCCGGGGCACGGAGCCTGAGGTCGGGGGTCGGGCGGGGGCCGCGTCTCCACTTTATTAATTGGTTGCCTGCCTCCACCACTCCGCCGCCCCCGCCGCCACTGACAGACGGGCCGCGGCAGTAATTAGCCTCGACCTCGGGGACCCGCGCTCCCCTGCCCCCCCCCACTCCGGGTGCGGGTGGGGGTCGCGTGGCGCTGGGCCGTCGCGCCGCGCCGCGCCGCGTCGCGTCGCGTCCCGCGGGCCCACTAAGCCCGGCGCGCTGAGCCGTCCGCCCTCAGGTGCGCCTCCGGGGGCCAGGGCGAGGCAGGCCAGACGCGGCAAATTGACGGCCCTGCTTTACACGTGCTGCTGCATCGACCGTCA
>JAHLJT010009436.1:37177730-37388689 GCA_031308135.1 Acheta domesticus | reverse complement strand
CCGCCGCCCGCCGCCCGCCGCCCGCCGCCCGCCGCCCGCCGCCCGCCGCCCGCCGCCCGCCGCCCGCCGCCCGCCGCCCGCGCCCGCCGCCCGCCGCCCGCCGCCCGCTGCCCGCCGCCCGCCGCCCGCCGCCCGCCGCCCGCCGCCCGCCGCCCGCCGCCCCGCCGCCCGCCGCCCGCCGCCCGCCGCCCGCCGCTCGCCGCCCGCCGCCCGCCGCCCGCCGCCCGCCGCCCGCCGCCCGCCGCCCGCCGCCCGCCGCCCGCCGCCCGCCGCCCGCCGCCCGCCGCCCGCCGCCCGCCGCCCGCCGCCCGCTGCCTCCGCCGCCTCCGCCGCCTCCGCCGCCTCCGCGGCCTCCGCCGCCTCCGCCGCCTCCGCCGCCTCCGCCGCCTCCTCCTCCGCCGCCGCCTCCGCCGCCTCCGCCGCCTCCTCCTCCGCCGCCGCCGCCAGCCCTCCCGTGCAACTTTTCCCGCGAGCGCGCGCGCGCGGGTGCGAGCGCGAGCGGAGTTGCCGGGAAACGAGAGTGTTTCGTCGCTGTTCGGAAGCGATGTTTCCGCTGCTCTCTGCTTTCTTCGCGCTGCGGGTGCCGCCGCGGGGGCGCCTAACGACGGCGGGCGGCCGGGGCGGGGCGGGGAGTGGAAGGGCCGTGCGCGGCGCGGCGCGGCTCGAATGACCCGGGCGGCGGGGGCGGGGGAGAGCAAACGGCCGAACGCTGCGGGCGGCGAGCGCGATCATTGCCCGCCCGAGATCGCCTCTTGACGAGGGCAAGGGGCGGCCAGGGGTGGACTCGCGCAGCTGATGTAGGGGGACTTTCGTTGGCCGGGTCTTCTTGTAGTTTGGGAAGATATTGGGCGTTTTGGGTCAATGAAAGACATTTTTGTCATTGTAAGTGTTAAATTAGGGTTTTTAGTAACATGTATGTTAACGAAGAGAGATTTTTGCTTCATTCATTCATCCTGTTAGTAACACCCAGTCAATATTTTCACTACATATCGTTCGTGAACGGAAATAGTGGCACAACTAACAAAATCAGGTGTTGAGATAAATGCGTATTAAGTATCCTCTTGTATTGAAACGCATCATACTTACATTTACACTTCGGCCATTTGTTGGTGGAATACTGTACTGTAAGATATACTGCTGTTGTTGTTGAAAGGTAGACCAGACTCTGCAATTCTGAAGAGTGTACGTAACTCGAGAATCGTATTTTTTTGTGATGTGCCACTGTTGTTTCCGACGAGCAAAATTCGTATTTTTTGTGCTTTGGTCCAATTGATATAATAAAGTGATTGAAATTTGGGAGTCGCTGAGGCTACGCCATATTAACCGTCTGACGCCGTACATCATCATCATCAATGGCTTAACGTCAGTACTTTACCTTTAAGAATTCACTGACGTGTCACGCCCCCAGTACCGCCGTTTGATACACTGATGCACATAGTTCAGCCTCTCTAACCTTCACACCGCCATGATCGAGAGACGGCTGAAGCGACCAGTACCTACACAACCGCGTGTAATCCACGAGACCGTAGTGACACTTTGACACTGATTAGGAGTCATCCATAAATTACGTAACGCTAAAGGGAAGGAAGGGGGTCCGAGGCAGGGTTACCCTGCGTTACATAGAGATAGGGAAGTGCGTCACAAAGGGGAGGGGGTATTGAAAATACTCGAAATTTGCGTTACGTAATTTATGGACGACTCCTTAAGAGTTGGGGAGGAAAGGAGGCGAATAGGTCACAAGCACATTGTAGTCCGTGGATTCATTGACTGCGCTTCACTCCCCTTGAATGTCGGCTGACCACCAACTTCTGCCTTTCCCTGCCTTCTTTTAATCTGTGCATTGGAAGAGGCAAGCAAGTAAGATTATTAGAGATGATACAAGGCGGATTGGAAAAAAACCACACCATGCCACTACAACAGATGCTAACATCCACGCCCGAAACGGGATTCGAATCGCGTCCCTCCCAATGGAGACCGCTGAGCCGCGTGCGCACGCGTTTCACACAAGCCAATCATTATTTCTTCTGATCGTGCTTGCTTATGTAACTTGGACGCAGAATTTTTCTACAGAATTTACTCTGAATCGTGCACATTTCGCGTGGTTTCAGTTTCACTTGAATGGTATGCATATTTTGTTGGTGGAATATGCATGAAACTTGTATAATTGAAAGTAACGTTATACGCATACTGTAATGATGTATGAAAGTTCCAAGTGAGGAGTTTTTAAAAATAAAAAAAGGTTAAAAATGAAGACATATCGCAGTTGCTCTGCATAATCGCGAAAGAATCTGCTTTATTACGTGGAATTCGAAACTGTATTATTTTATTAGTATAACTGTTGATGATGTAGATACATTTTTTTCAATAAAGAATGAGAGACGGATGTTGTCTGGTATCGAAAAAATGTTTTATTATCTGTATTATTTTAAATTTCAACATACATTTTATTATTTCACATTTTTTATTGTTACTAGTTTCTGTTCTGTTTTTTGTTAGAGCCTGTATGGGGGAATCCCGTAATTGCTCAGGATGCCCATCAAAGAAATATTGGGAATTTTGTTATAATAAGAAATTTATTAGGAGGTTGTTTGATTAGGATTGATGAAAATGATTTATTGTGAGAAAGTTGAATTGTCTTTTTTCCTCTACGTTTTCAGGTAAAAGATCATTGTCATTTGTCATCATGTGACAAATAAGAGAACTTTCAGCAACCACTTGCGGTAAACATTTCACTGGCCCAGATTCGACCTAGGGAAGCGACGAGTATGCTAAATTGAACCTCTGGAGAGTTACGAACGAGCAACAGCAGCACAATTCGAATGGACGTTGGGTCATGCATACCCATTACTCACGAAATATTGAGATAGTGTATCATTGCTTGAAGTACGCATTGTATTTAACAGAATTCCTAGTTGAATTATGGTCGCAGCGGATATCGCATTTCAATGAATGAGGAAAGAGACTATGTAAAGTTCCTGTCAGATCCGACGCGTGACTTCTCACCGCACAATATTGCGTGACGTCATGTGATGTTCCCGTGCACCGATTAAACAAAATCCTGTTGTGCTTTGTGACGTCCTGTCAATTGGCGCAGATAGGTGTGAAAATGCCATGCTGCGCTGGGAGCCGTATTGGGTTTACCTAGCGATTTGGTGGACTTTACGTGCACGGGATTTGACTCTTAAAAGCGATTTACGTTTTGTCGTTTAAGCGACGGTGAATAAATCTGATCCGTTCTGTCATCAGTGAGAAATCTAGGGTGTTTACTCCACTCGTTTAACCTTTGCGAAAGCTATATTATTCGCTTGAAAGTACTTGTTTTAATGCTACAATGGCGTGCGCGGTAATGTTATCCTAATCAAGTTTACTGAATAAAACCTCAAATTCCGTTAGCTTGTCGTTGGGTCGGTTTTAGCGACGTATGTATGTACTCGTGTGTACATGCGGGCGTACGTATGAACGTGACTACGTGCCCACGCATCTGCATGGTGAATGCGTTATTAACGCAAGCTAATTTCGTGACAGTCAATTTGTATGAAAGAAAGGAGGTGAAAGTATAATGGTTTAATAAAATAGAGTTATGGAGATGTTTAATTAAATGAGATGTTTACTAAATGTGTGTATACACAAATTTGTAAATACTGAAAGTTAACATAAAAAATATCGTTTTATGTGTGCAGAAAGCGTCTGTGGAGTATATATTGAGGAGGAAGATTAATTCAATTTAACACTTATTTTCACTTCTTAAGAAACTCATGTGAGATACCTACTTACTGAGGACATTTATTAGAGTTTACTACAAGAGTACTTTTGTAATATTTTGTAAGAAGTTCGTTTTCGTACGTCAGTTAATCAGATTCACATTACATCTTTTTTTAAGCTTTCTCTTTACGTGCACATTCAACATTAGTAGTAGTTGCAATGATGAGGAGGTTCAGCTCTGTTACACCACCCATCCCACTGGCGATGAGTCAATTTGTGTGTTTACATGGTCTGGGATATCCCGGAAGAACGGTTTAGGAAGATTCATCGGGAAGGAATGGGTCTTAAACAGGTATCTCGGGAAAGCGGACAATATATTTTAGGTTTGAATCTTCACTGCTTTCTCGTTCAACAAAGTAGTCACGGAGCAGCCTGCTTGTGTCCGTTGTTTGGGGTATTTCATGGCATGCACTGTAATGAAACTCTGTGAATTCATGTACTGTATTTCCGGCCTAACATCATTCTAAATTGATTCATGAGATTGACAGTAATTAAATCTAATTTGGTAATGAAACAAAAAAATTTAAAAGGTTTGTATTGATACATTTTCATGCAACTTTCAAAGACCGAGGATGGACGAGCTAGACAACTGTATTATGCTTAAACGTTTTTTAATTACGAACATGTATAGTACAGTTAAACATTTTGAATATGAAAATTCTTACCGGAGGCGCCATCCAAACAAAGCTACTAATGACACATTGGTACAGGGAAAAAAGTTAATGAGAGTCGAATAGTTTTTCCAATTGTAGAGTGAGATATAAACTGACTAATAAGTGATAGTGTCACTCAGTTGTACGCACAATACTAGAGTTTTAGGTAATAAATTCATAATTTTGTGGAAAATTGGTTTCTTAGATTGTATTTTAGTGTGACATTGTGTTTAATGATATTAATTTGCTATAAGAATCAGTCAGAGACAAAACGCACGTTAAGCATACATTACTAAAAGGATCTTCTGAAGATAAGATGCAGAATAATTTTATTTAAGCAGAAAAATGTATCTTGTTTGGTAAGCCAAATGGATGAGGTAAAAATTGACCAAAAGGCCACGATTTCAAGTTGAGGAAAGGTAATTAATACTGTTATCGGGTACTTTCGAGCCCATGCCAACATTGGAGGACACACTGTTGGAACTGTGGTGTTCGTATAAGGAACGTTTGTTACACATAAAGAGACGGTTGAAACGATGGTTCGAATGTCGCACGGAATCGTTGGTCGTTCATAATAGTGTATCGTAATGCATCAAACATTCGCTAGGAGTTCTTGGCAAATATCCATCTCTTACGGCGATTGCATTGCTTACAAGGTTACAGGAATGCAGGGAAAAGAAAATCAATGGAGAAACTATACGTATAGATTCCGTGCAATTCCAGAATATCAATATTAACTGGCCTTGGAAACGTGGTCGCCTTTGTGTATTATGCTCGTAAATAGCGATTCCTTAAGTGAACATATCAATTATACGTTACACAAGCCCGAAACTAAATCAAGATACAGAGGCGGTTGACACCTTGATAATATTATGCTTTCTAAAAACCATCTGAATTTTATTTTTTTGGGAAGACTGAATTATGTTAGCTTATGTAATTAAATATTTCAGTTGCACCTGGTATCGCAGACTAAATGGAATACAAAACTTTGATGAATTGATGTGGCAGTTTTTGAGTAAATAGGAAATTAAAGTCGGGAAGGACTTTGGTGATGATGATACTTTTCACATTCCACACTTCACAATACGTGTGGAAGTAATATAAGATAATGATATGAAATGCATCTGGAAGAACTTTGTTAAGCGTTTTGAAAATATTCAAGATACCTTTATAACGAACAAATATGTCCGATAAAAGTTTGAAAATGCCGATTCTTAGTACCCTTGCTGAGTATTTTTAGCCGAGAGTTAAATCTTTTAGAAAAACGTGATAAAACAGCACAAATTAGTAAGCTGATATTGATATTACGATTTTTCAACGTCATCCCACCGCACTTTGAATTACAGCATTGTCCATTTACTTTCGCGGAGACACACGTGTCTCCTTGCCACATGCAATCTGGGCTTGTCATTTCGGGAGCTTCGGCCGTGACTGCTCACCGCATGTACGATTGAATCCACAACGCCGGCCGGCGGCGATCCTGCCGCAGATATTTCGTGTACATTGTCCTAATGAACGGCGGCGGCGCGGGCAGAGGCGGCGGAAGCAGCAGCGGGAGTCGGGGCGGGAGCAGGGGCGGGAGCGGGCACGGGGCGGTGCGACAGTGGCGGTGGCGGCGATGGTAGCGGCGATGGCGGTAGCGGTGGCGGCGGCGGTGACGGCAGCAGTGGCGGCGGCGGTGGCGGGGGCGGTGCGACGGTGGCGGTGGCGGTGCGACAGTGGCGGTGGTGGGGGCGGTGACGGTGGCGGCAATGGCGGTCGGCGATGGCGGTGGCGGCGACGGGGGCGGGGGCGGTGCGACGGTGGCGGTGGCGGCGGCGGTAGCGTTGACGGCGGCAGCAATAGAGGTCGGCGATGGCGGCGGCGGTGGCGGCGGCGATGGCGACGGCGGTGACGGGAGCGGGGGCGGGGGCGGTGCGACGGTGGCGGTGGCGGCGGCGGTGGCGGCGGCGGCGGCGGCGACGGCGGCGGCAATGGCGGTCGGCGATGGCGGCGGCGACGGTGACAGGGCGGGGGCGGTGCGACGGTGGCGGTGGCGGTGGCGGCGGCGGTGGCGGCGGCGGTGGCGGCGGCGGTGGCGGCGACGGCGGCGGCAATGGCGGTCGACGGCGGCGGCAATGGCGGTCGGCGACGGCAATTGCAGCGGCGGTGGGGTGGCGGGGGTGGTGGTGGGGGCGGGGGCGACAATTGCTGCGCGGCGGTGGGACGGCGGCGGTGGCGGCGGGGCGGCATCGGTGGCGGTGGGGGCGGCGGCGTGACCGCTTTCTCCCCGCGGAACGTGACCCGCCGTTGTTCTCTCCCGGACCTCGGTCGGCGGTCCAGCCTTGGGGCTTTTAGCCGCCGCAGGCCTTCCTATGGCCTGCGGTTCGTCAGCTGCTGCGCTGCAGAGCAGATGACCTCTGCTTACAACGCAGGGATAGCAGGGGCGGAAAACGCGGCAGTGGTTGTGCGATGTCAGATGGATAACCCCTGGGCCAAGTTCTTGATGACGAAAAAAGGCGGCAAACGCTACTATGAGAAGCAAATGGACAAGTTGTTTTGCATCGTACGAGTAATGAACATATTTTGCCAAACCAAAGATAAAACAAAACAACGTTCCGGAAGTGCAGTATCTGCAAGTGTCAAGTTACAATGATGAAAACATTATGATCAGGGTATAGTTAATTGCAACGCTTTGCGCACTAGATTCCATTAAGTTAAATTTTTACTTAATGACTTTGCTGCTATTAGTTGCAGGCGATAAAAAGTAAAATATGACTAGCTTAGAGCGATTCATTTGGTGTCTTATCGATTGTGTTAAAAGTTGTGCGAAACTTAGATAGCCTGAAGAATGTGTTTCACTATCAACGTGAAAATATAACTTCCATTATTTCAAAACATTTCTAACTTCAGGAACAATAAATTAACAGTTTTATTCATTTTGTGTATAGTATAGGTTCGCATTATCGGCGAGAGCCAAATTATACATCTCATTAAAAGAAATAAATTTGGCTTTCTGAGTCGTACACAAGTTGAGTCATTACACTAGGGCCATTTCGTAAGTCAAGGAAACTGAATTACTACATCAGTAAAAACAGTGGCAGGAAGTCCACTATTACAGTCAGAAATTTCCGCATTACTTCAATGTAAATTACATTAAAGTAATTATCATGAACACATATTAAATTGAATGTGCACATTACATTAGGATGCATGTGTCAAAGCTTTGTGGTCATCTGGAAGGAATGATCCAATGAATGAACTTGATGGACTCGTGATTATCAATACCTGAGATGAATGATGAGAGGGAGGAAAAACGGGAGAACCTCTACATTAAACCTACCCTGATTTTAACTTGTGCATTAAATTTAATGTAGAAATATATTAAGCTCTTTTTAATTCACAATGTTACATTAATTTTCATGTACAATACATCAATCTACATTGAATTTAATGACATTTCTGGCAGTGTACGATAAGGTGTAACATCTGAATCGTCAGAACGTCACAGCTTACTTCCCGTTAACGACTTCTTTGAGAAAATAAAGTTCTCAATAACAAAAAAAGTATTTCCAATACCTCCGTCTTACTGTCCACTTATCCGTCTTACGATTCACAATTCCGTGGATCTGAGAATCTTTCGAAGCAGTCTCCACGACCACGCGAAGCATTCTGCTTGTTTATGTAGGATCTTCTATCATAATACCCCGTCGCTAGGAGAAGATAACTGACAACGGTAACCCACTACATTACAAAGGCAACGAACTCTCTCTCTCGCCCGATGCTTGTGGTCGTTCCGTCTCGAGCATTTCAGTTTCAGTCACTTTACTTACCTTTCTTGGAATACATAATATTTTAACATACTCAGTTTTGTGTGTGCTATCCACTCGTCACCAATGCACACAGTCGCGGTTAGGTGGTAACTCCTCGTGCAGTTTCAAACAGGTCTCCCAACGTACATAGTACATCACATTCCTGCTATTTTTGATGATACAACGTGTTGCCTTGGAATGACTCTCGTATTAATTATAATATGATAATATTTGTAGCCTTGTTGATGAAGGTTTTGCTGTTGGATGTGAGGTTGATGGTGATGTAGTGTACTTGCAAAATTGTTTATTGTTTATCTATGTAATTAACGAAGACTGCGCAGGAACGTAATAACATTTAATTCAAATAATGTAATTGATACCACATCTTTGGTATGTTCATACTTATTTATTAACTTATTTATTATGGAATTACTTAGCTTGTTTGCCATAATAATTTCGTAGACGTAACGAATTAGCTGCATTAAATTATTTCATGTTTCTTCAGCCGTCATTTTAGAATGTAACCTATCTAATATAAAAGGAAGTAATTGAGAGAGATGTTAACTAGTGATTAAATTTGACATGCGTGTTTTATTTTTTGTGGTTAAGTCTGTCGCCGTCAATTAATTCCATTGTAACGTCCTAATCGCGTTTTTCAGAGCAGAATGGATTCGCTATTAATACATATTTTTTATCAACTTGTGTTTGCGAGCGCTTGAATCGATTTGCGTCTCAATATAGGGAATGTGTCACAGGTGAATATGTGAGGCTGCAGCTCCGATACTGCAAACAGTCATTTTAAAGTGAATTGTGGTTCGTGAAAAAATGCGCGATGTGTTGAAAAACAAAACGAATAGTATACTATGTTTGTCAGTATTATATAACATTTACAGTAATTATAAGCAAAGAAGTAATTAACGTTTCAAATTGTAAAATTTAATTAAAAAATATTTACAGCGATGCATTGAGAGGTTGATTTATGTTAATCAATTAATAATTTTATTTAATACAATGTATTGCGCAATTATATACTTGTATTTTTGGGTACTAGGTTTTGGCGCGTTCTTTTATTAATACATTTACTGTAACGAATAATAATCAGCAGTCATTTACACCACAAAACTAAAGCGCATTTTTTCATCAAAAACAAAAATAAATTACTCCATTGGACAGATTTACATAGTCGTAAAAACAAACATCAAGCTCTGAAGCTTCACACGTACTTTTTTTATTTCTTTTTGTTTTGGTTTTTTTTTTGGTTTCAGAAGTAGAGCGTTGACATTTGAAATTCCACCCTATTCAGAATTTCTATTTGATTTCTCTCCTTTCCCTCGTATTTCTCCGGGCGGCCATTCATTGCTCCGGGGCTGCGGGATTCCCAGCTGGGAATTATTGCAGGCGCGGCCAATAATCATCTTTCGGGGATGCACGCGCGTCCATCACGTGGGTCCGGCGGCGCGGCGCGGCGAGGCGGCGCACTGTGGCGCCGACTGGCGGGAGAGGCGGGCAAAATGTTTTCAGGGTCATGGGCAGGCGCGGCTCGTCATTAAAAGCTGTAAGGCGGAGCTTCTCCTAAAGAAATCGTCCTCCAAAAGAAATTTAAAAATATGTTTATAAATGTATTTATTTATTAATAACGTATTTCTGAGTTGTATTATGTAACAATTATATCAACCTTTTTCTTTGTCAGTTTGTTACGACCGTCCGTAACGCATTTGAAACTGTTGACAGGGAAGAGAGAAGCGTTAGGGTCCCACTTCATTCCGCCATAAGGCCTGTGTAAAACGAGGAGGCGTGACGTCATGCATTCACTGCATAGGCTTACCGGCGGACGAAGGCTGCAGCCAGGCAGCCTTCAAAGGTGGGGCCTAGGGTCTGAAGAAGGGCGCGCTTACGAGATAACAATACTAGGCAGCTCAGCGAGTAGCATTGCGCTTCAACTAGTTTTCCCAAAATGCGGTAGGAGCGCTACACCCTTAGGTCTGTATCAGACTTATTATTAATACAAATACGATGCAGGCAATGCAATGCACTGTAATGTAATGTAATGTAATGCAATGCCTTTGCAGCCTTCTCCATTTATACAACCACGAGCCGCGACTGGTCATGGGTAATATTTGCTGTAGTATTAATAATAGCGCTTGTGTGTGTGTGGGGGGGGATGGATTAGGTGCGGGACTGCGAGCGAGTTTATGTGGAGTTTCATGAGATAATCGGTCCTGGTTCTATAGAATAGTTTGGAAACGAGGGGAAGTGGGTAGTGCGGGCAGAGTATGCAGGGTAGTCAGAGTGGGGGAAGTCTGCAGGGTAGTCAAATAGTGTAGAGCGGAAAGTATGGGCAGCGTGGGCAGAGAAGGGCAGAGTGGACAGGGCGGGCAGAGTGGACAGGGCGGGCAGAGTGGACAGGGCGGGCAGAGTGGACAGGGCGGGCAGAGTGGACAGGGCGGGCAGAGTGTGCAGTCTGGGGAAAGTGGGCAGTAAGCAAAGAGGTTAAAGTGTATTCGTCTTTTGACGACAGGTTTTCCCATCAGAGTTTTTTTCTTTTGTTATATCATACGGTCTCTTCACCGTGACTTCGTGGCATAGGTAGGCCTCTGCGAATCCAATGCGAAGAATCGTTTGGTTGGAAATACAGAGTGCTGGCTTTGTGTAGTGTGTGTCTTTCCATTTCGTATATCACCATTAATGACAACTGTAACGTATAAAAATAAGTGATCTTGTACTACGGCAGAGTAGATAGCGATGTTATGCGCTCCAAGGGTCTATGCGCAACCGCAAACTCAAAATTTACGTTTTGCAAATATCAGAATCGACCATTTCACGTCGATTTTTGAGTCCTTCAGCGTGGACGGTAATCATTACATTAATGAAAGCTGTTCCATCTTTTGACGGCGGTGTGTTGGTATAGCTAAATTAATCCCATATCTAAGCGAGCAAAATCCAAACGAAATAGGGAGTATTGAGTCCACAGGATGTGCCATTCTATAAATCTAAGGAAGTAGTGGGGTAGGGACAAAAATTTAATTTTGCAACATTAACAGTAACTCAGGAATATGATTCTAAAATCGACAGCATTTATGTATTCGGCTTCTCATTTATATTCGATGTTTGCGGACGATCTAAACCAGTGGTGTCAAGGGTACTGGTGGTAGAGACACGCTTCGCGCCACCGTGCCATGCCACGAGCTTCTCTGCGCCACTAGCGTCGGGAGAAGAACCTATTAGTAACCCCGCCGTTTTACAATAGTGATGGCGTTGGCTTTTGCGGCGGGGTAATGAACTGCGTGCAGAGGCGATTCGTCGTGGCACTCGTGCCACGGACTCCCGCTCGTGGCATCGATCTTGACAACACTGATCTAAATAACATTAATAATAATAATAATAACAACAACAATAATAAGCACCTGTTAATAGTACTTGAGTGTCTAAATATTAATTTGTCATAATCGATTGAATCAAGGTAAATTGTGCAGAGTTAAATTGTGCGAATTTTGCCCGCGAGTCACGTGATTCCAACCACCGTGCGCGGTCGCATCTCTCCCCGGCGCCGAGCAGCGCCGGCGCGCCCTCTGCGGAGCCCCGCTGAAATGAGGATGCAGAGCCCTGCGCGAAATGAAAATGCAGAGCCCGACGCGCAGCTCGCGATGGGTTGCGGAAGAGACGTTAATAAACTGGTTGGTTCTTGGGCGAGCCTTTAAAATTAGGGTACGAAATCCTTCACGTCGAGCATTCATTCTCGTTAGGTAGTAAGAGTGCGTCGAGAAATCTTCTTTAAACATTGGGAAATTTATAAATTAGTTTTCTTAATATTATTTAATTGAGAAACATTGGGTTTAGCGACGGTTTTCTTGAAAACGTTATACTTGTTTGTGATACCTGTGTGTCGAACACTGAGTAAACTAGTTATTTTCGCTCTAAGAAGAAACGAGATACAGTAATGTTGCTCATAAAATATTGTGTGCACGCTAGTTTAGTTTTCATTTGTTTCAGGCCAAATGGAAGTCACTATTGTGACAGTTTGCTTTTCCTTAGTTGTTCACTGTCACATGAACATCCTTTTCTGTCTAGATACTTCACGAGGAAACTTTGCGCAGCCTATTCGCCTGTAAAAGAAAATTCTAATCTGTTGCCACATGTTATTGTACCAAACAAAACAAAATCAGGAAGAGAATGTACAGGGTTGTTGCAGCTGAGGAGCTCCTAATTATTTTGGCGTACGCCCTCTCATGAAGTCGGTTTCGTGCTTCTTACCAGGACTCCGTGTTTGGCAATACGTGTAATCCAGCGATACAGGAATTGAATCAGTGGAACCGGTGAATTATAATATACGCGCTTACATGCCCCAGCTTCCTCTCTCTAAAAATAAGACTTGGGCACAGATCCCATTCAACGCCTCGGATGAAGAGGAATATAGAAATTTAATGTTCACCTCTTATGTACAGTTGGTAACAGTCTTGTTTGTACAGTCCATAAATTGCTCGAAAAATGAATTTTAAGTGGAAAATTAATACTAATGAAAAATATATTACAAGATAACTGAATAATTCCAGTTAAATAAAAGGGAACTTTGTACACCTAAAAGAAATGGCCGTGAGTTTGAAATTCACCAGCACATCTAGTCGGTCGGGAACTAGCCGCTAGAAAGGTTTCCAAGCAACAAAATGTGCTGGTGAACTTCAAATTCAAGGCCCTTTCATCTAGGTGTACAAAGTTACATTTTATTTATCTGGAATTATTCAATTATCTTGTAATTTAATTTTCATTAGTATTAATTTTCCACTTAAAATTCATTTTTCGAGCAAATTATGGACTGTACAAACAAGACTGTTACCAACTGTACATAAGAGGTGAACATTAAATTTTCCATTTAAAATTAACGATTTTCGAGCAAATTGTGGACTGTACAAACAAGACTGTTACCAACTGTATCCGTGATTAGGTTATTGTCGGACTTGCTGTAGCTGTACCGCTCGCAAAAAAATCATTGCGAACGTACCTTTTGGTAAAGTCTCAGAGGCTTCCCCACATCTGCGGCAGCTGAGATTTCCCCTCTCGGCGATAAGGAAGCGTGTAGGCGACAAGAAGAGGGGACTGCGACACGCAGCGATCGCACTGCCCGTCGCTCGTCATCACTACCCTCATCGTCAGAAGAGTAACTCGCGCTGCAAGGAGTGTCCAAAGATATGACTAATTCATCGACGTGTTGCTCCATCACATTATCCTGAAACCGTTCTTCAAGACACGCCAGATTTTCTGTTGATCGTTTGGGCAACCCCTACTGTAGAAACACGTAAGCTGCCTTTCGTTTGTTCCTTCTCGCTCATCAGTTTGTTATCGTCAAACTCGCAGTGTTGAATTACCGGGCGACCCACGAGAGAAAGACAGACAGAGAATCATATTATGACAAAGAGCGCAGGCTGGCGGAGAAATGTTTGTAGCTTTGGAGAGGGGAAGCCACGTTCGGGCATGCGCAGTAGAAGGTTTTTTTGAGTCTGGTAGAGCTGTAGTTATACTGCGATTTTCGTAACTTAGTCCCTGACAGAAATCGGCTGTTTCGCTGCCATCCAATCAAGAGCTTATATTTTTCGGCAGTGACGTCGCTATGGTGACGTTCAAGCTCCCGTTTGGATGAAACCGTGAACAGCTGATTTCTGTCAGGGACAAAGTTACGAAATTCGCAGTATATACTGTGCTTTTTTAACTTTGCCCCTGACAGAACTCAGCTGTTTCGCTGCCATTCAATCGGAAGCTTATATTTCGCTAAATTGACGTCACTGTGATGACGTTCAAGCTTCCGATTGGATGAAAGCGTGAACAGCTGATTCCTGTCAGGGGCAAAGTTACGAAAATCACAGTATATCTTGGGTAAGGACGCTTGAAACAAGCGCACCGCCCGGGCGTTCGCCCTCTCCAGAAATTGGCTGCTCTTTCGCCGGTGCGTCGGGCCCTGTGTGAAGAGCCCCCACTGCCGGTCACCAGCAACGTTAAAGCCAGGCGAACATGCAACCTGCACAACGGGGGCCCACGACGGCTACGCGACGTTGCTGGCCAGCAGCGGGTGGGTTTCATTACGCATAATATTGATACAATAAATTTGAGGCTCTTTTATTGTCCACGCGGGACGGTGGAGTGCGCCCTGCGACACGCTTTCGTTGCGTTTCTCTCCGCTTTTTTGTGCCCCCGTCCACTCTGCCCCCGTGTTCCCCCGCTCCTTTCCCTCTCGTCTCGTGCCAAGCTTCCCTGGGTCCGTTACCTCGCCATCTGTGTCACGGCCTTCTCGCACTTCTGCTTATTCTCCCGCATGCCTCTTCGTTCCTGTGCCACTGTATTCAATTCAATTACGCCTTATTTTGTGGCGAGACTCAAGCCATCAGGTCCACTCTTGCGTCTGACCATTTTGCTAAGCTCCTTTTACCGCTGCGCGTGGCCAATAAAAGAACCCCAAATTTATTGTATCAATATTATAGAGAAAAAAGGTACCACTCGGGCGACGATACAGGCGATTTAAATTTCGCTCAGAGACTTCTCGTAGGCTGGAGGATCTTGTACACGCAGTAAATCATCAACATAGGACGGCCGGCTTTTCTTCCCCTCCGAAGGAAAGCGTACGAAGGATTTTTTTGCCCTTAAAAATCCACTCTTTGTTCGGGTTTGAACCCGTAAACTTGGATGCATCAGTCCAATATGCTAACCATTACCGGTGGTGAAGCCGCAAATATCCTGAGTCCTCATGCCCTTCGCTCCCAATCGCCCTCTGCGTGCCCGTGGGCCTGAGCCACCACGCCCTCCGCCACATCCCTGCGCTCCGTGCCCATCTCCCCGGGTCTCCCCCCGCTCCTGCCGATTTTTCATATTCTGCCCGGCGTGGTTCAGAACCTAAATGCATGCAGATCATGTATACATTTCTGACTTTTACGCCTTTTTCTGCGAACAACATTTAACACTCATTGTTTCGGCGAATGAAAACACGCAACTTTATTTCTAGTTTTTTTCGAACTGAAATTCAGTGCGGCAGAAAAATTACAAATAAAAAAAATCACATGTCTTCCGAAGCATTAATCATTACCTACATAATAAATAGGTTTGAGTGCTTAAAAATTACATTTTGAAATGCGTGTAATAATGAGTTTAATATTGTAGATTACTTTTAAAATTTCATTTACGAAACTAGTTTGTAAAATCCATGTTGGATGACCCGCTTCCCATAAACTAGTTGTGTCTAGTGATACGAATTAATTCAGACACACTTTTAAATGTTTCCGAAGCATTTCTCGATTAAGCGTCATGCGCGTTCGCGGACTTTTTGGACGGCCCTCATATGAGCGGGCAAAAAGTGTTTAACAATTTTCGGTCTAACACCTAACGCATTTGCTGCGATTTCCCGTGAAAGCGCCGCGCAGGGCTTTCAGAGCCGAATAAAACATTTAACGCTTAACGCGCGGGTGGCCTATTTGTAATTAATATGGTCGCAGAGATTAGAGGCCAAGCGCAGTCTGGTCGTTGGAATGGCTCGCGCAGGAGCGCGGCCGAGCCCAGAGGGCTGAAAAGGGCCCAAATACACGCATTTACTCCGATTTAAACAGAGTGACAATTCAAGGTCACGAGTTGGAAGGCCAGAGGCATTGTCATCCAATCGAACCCAAAAATGTAAGTCATAACGAAGCTCCCCTCTCCGTCCAGGTCGTGACCTTGTAGTGTCACTTTATTCAAATCGGAGATAAGGACACGTGCCTATTCTCCCCTTAGTACATGAAACATATTTTTAACTGTTTTTGACTTTAAATAAATAAAACAAAGGTGTTTTGGAGGATTTTTTCACCGAAAGTCAAAGTTTATTTGGTGTTGGCAGACTGTAGTTGAAAATGGCTACATTGATTCAAAAGCAATTTCCACTCGAAGTTTAAGTATTTGAGAGAGAATGCAAAATTATATGCTTTTGATCAAAATTGAATGTTCATTAGAAAAAAATAAACAGATATTGCTGTACTTTTGTAACAAGGGAAAGAAGTTCTATTCCAAAGAAGCGTCAAAATTTGATGACGATTTAGTTGCAGAAGTTCATAAAATACAATTATTAATTTAATTTTCTTCTTACATGAGGTTCACAGAATTAATATATATTATTAGGGAGCGGATTTCTAAGAATTTGCATATTTTTCTCCATTGCTCCAGACCTTAGCTAAGAGTAATTTCTTGACATTTGGTTGTAATTGGATGCTTTGTAGATTAATTTGAAAGTGCATATTTGTGCATATTTCATCGATTTTTCCTGTTGGGGCATATTCGTGTAATTATGGGTGCATATTTCGCATATTTCGTTAAAATAGAGAAAACGTTTCGTGTTTTCATAGAATCTATTTGTGAACGTTCATTGTTAGGAAAGTTTATCACCACGAAGTCTTCGTGCTTGTCACCATTTTCTTTTTCTTTTTTCTTTTCTATAGATGATAAAATACTTTTGCAAATGTAGGATATTTCTGATATATTTTTTAAACCAGGCAGAAAAAATGAAAGAAGGCCTACAATGTAGGCACTTCACTAAGGTGCATATTTACTTTAATTATTTCTCCCGAGAAGTAAGTTAGGTTATATTATGATTGCATATAATTATTAAAAACCCTTGTAAGGCAACAACTGCCGATCAAGGAGAATTATAATAAATAATATATGATTGCATATCAATTTTTTTCATTCCAAGCATGCTTCTCCTAAATTTTATCAAGAAAGGTTTTTACTGAAAATGAAATATTGTTAGTTTTAGTTGCATATTATAGTGCATATTTCAGAATGTTTAGGTCATAAATGCATATTAAAGTGCATATTCCAAAATTTTGTAGGTCATAAATGCATATTTTAGAAAGCATAGTTCAAGATGTTTTAGGGTATAAAAATCCGCTCTCTATTTATTATTAAACAGTTGATTTTAAAAAAATGCTACGCGCGCATGTGCGCCCCATTCAGAGCCAATTGGCGGCGGCCGCAGCGCCCCGACGGCGGCGGCCGGGAACTTTCCGCCGCGCGTTTGCGCGCTTCGCGGAACAATCGTTGCGCTCTCTAATAAAGAAACGCACTCTGTAGTCATATAAAGGCGCGTAAACATCGCGTTTGTGGCCGCGGGCGGAACTGGTTATTGCGTTGTGTCGAGCTTTTAATAACGCTCGCGTTTTGTGTCCCTCCACGTCCCGGCGGCGGCGGAGGCGGCGGCGATGGTGGCTGCGGCGGCGGCGGCGATGGTGGCTGTGGTGGCGGCGGCGATGGTGGCTGTGGTGGCGGCGGCGGCGATGGTGGCTGTGGTGGCGGCGGCGGAGGCGGCGGAGGCGGCTGTGGTGGCTGTAGTGGCGACGGCGGAGGCAGCAATGGTGGCTGTAGTGGCGACGGCGGAGGCGGCGATGGTGGCGATGGCGGAGGCGGCGATGGTGGCTGTGGTGGCGGCGGCGGAGGCGGCGATGGTGGCTCTGGTGGCGATGGTGGCTGTGGTGGCGACGGCGGAGGCGGCGATGGTGGCTGTGGCGGCGGCGGCGGCGGCGGCGTTGGTGGCTGTGGTGGCGACGGCGGAGGCGGCGATGTTGGCTGTGGTGGCGGCGGCGTAGGCGGCGATGGTGGTTGTAGTGGCGACGGCGGAGGCGGCGATGGTGGCTGTGTCGGTGGGGGCGCTGATGGTGGCAGTGGCGGAGGTTGCTGTGCCGGTAGCGATGGTGTTGGCGGTGGCGGTGGTGGTCGCGATGTCAACGACGGCGGTGTACTGAGAAAATACTTACATGAACACTTATCGTATGCATCAACAACAGATTCCTGTATTCTGTATGCTGCGGTCTATTAAAAACGGACCAAAAATTAATCAGTTTCCTATAGGACGTTTATTACATATTCGATACACTTAATTCGGATTCAGTTCATTGTGATATTTCCTTCTCAAACACGTTCAGTCCAATCATACTAACGCTTTTGGAAAAAGTATATTTGTTTTCTCCGAGAACCGGTAACTGCGGGAGTGTTAGCGCTTACGGCGGTTGCTGAGGCAGTGGCAGTGGCGTAGATGGTGACATGTAGGGTTGGTGACGTGTAGGGTTGGTGACGTACAGGGTTGGTAACGTGTAGGGTTGGCGACTTGGAGGGTTGGCGACGTGTAGGGTTGGCGACGTGTAGAGTTGGCGACGTGTAGGGTTAGCGACGTGTAGGGTTGGCGACGGGTAGGGTTGGCGACGTGTAGGGTTGGCGACGTGTAGGGTTGTAGACGTGTAGGGTTGGCGACGTGTTGTGTTGGCGTTGATTGTGTAAGCAATGCCGGTGGTGAATCTAGTGGGGATTGCAATGGAAGTGTTGGCGTTGGCGGTTGAAGCGGCGGCGGTGGCGGCGGCGGCGGTGGTGTTCCGCGTTGGTCGTGGTGGTGGTGGTGGTGGCGGTGGAAGTCAGGGAGCTGGCGATGGCAGGGACGACGGCTATCACGGCGTGGGCGGTTGAGCCACGATAGGCTTCATTGCACGAATGTGTCGTGGCGCAGTCTAAGGCTTTGTTGTGGTTTTTATTAGAGCATTCAGGCGCAGCTCGTTCTGCGGCTTTTGTGGGGACTTAATGACAACGAATGAAATTCTGCTACCGGCGCGGCGCGATGGCAGGGAGGCGGAGTCGATGGCATTTATTTGTGGAACACGTTCCGCGGGGTCTGCTCTGTCGCTTGACGGTCTTTGAATGGGATAAGGGATGCGAGTCCACGATCACATTGATACTTTTGAGCTTTATGTATTAAATGTTGGAAGCATTTGAAAATACAAAGAGCTGTGTGTGAGGTGTGAGTTAATATTTTGTGGGAAACGTATTTAGTATTCTGTTGCTGGTTCCGAGGAAGCAGTGATGACTGTTCTCTCGAAACATGTTATTCTTACGAAAACTACGCTATTAGTGTATCCAGTGTTACGACAGTAGAAAGAGAGGTGAAAGTTTGTTGTCCTAGCTTTTGGTTTCGTCCTTCGCTACTTAATTTTCTTCCTTATTGAGGGTCCTCATGCGTACGATTCTCGTTGCACGTCAAGTTCATTGTCCTTGTTATCGTGGGGAAATCACCTTTTCCGCTTTTGTAATCTTAGATGAATGAGCAGCACGATCTTCATTAGCATGATGCAAATTGAGACAGGTTTTCACGCGGAGATTAGCTACTTATTATTTCTTTCTGAAATTTTAAATTAATAGTAGGCACTTGTATAGTTAGTGTGGAATAACTGTTAGAAATGTTCACAAAAACATTACTTCGTGGACGAGAGCTTCAGTTTATAAATCTATTCCAATATTTCGTACAATGAAGTATAAGACTGAATGTTATTTTTGCTGTGTGTTACCGCCGTATTTGCTTAGCTCGTGCTTGTAAGTTTTTTTATCTGGTAGAGTTGTATTACCAATGGCATGTAAACTTGCTCACAATAGGTTATTAAATGTGCGGAGTCGTACTTATCAACAATAAATATGTCTTAAATTATTACGCAAATAATATCTCCTAATTTGAAAAGAGAATATTGGCTAATGTATTCCAACTCCGAATACAAATCCTGTTGTTACATTTGTAGATTGCGAATATCAAACTATTTTTCCTAAACATCTCGTGGGGATACAGGAAATGTGACAAATCTAAAAGAAATATTTTCTTAATTAAGTGAACACTAGCTATACGTGTCGAAAATTGTGAATTTTTCCTTGTACGATTTCATAAAGATTGTTTTCGAGACGGTGTGAAATTAGAGTGAAACATTTTATTTTTTACTGATACGTTATTGCTTGTTATTTCCTTCGATGCGGAGCTCAATATACACAACACAACTTACCTGGATCGAAAGGATCGTGGTGACGAGGGAAATGTGAATACAGTTAAATGTTGCTACATGTTCTCTTACGGAGGGAATTATGAAAGGAAATTATGGGAGGGAGGTATGAAATCACAAACCGAGTCAAGTTAACAACTAGTTAATTAGTAAATAAGTAAAACTGAATCATTAAAATTACGTAAAAAATAAAATTGTGTACGTACCTGGGACGTTAACTGGTTCTAACGATCTCGAGTGACAAGAATCAAAATTACAATTTTTGAGAAATCTCACTTTTCTTGTTCACAGACAAATACTACCTAGGGATAGTAAATGCTGGCTAAATTTTTCTCAATTTCGAATTCAAATACTCCGTTGCCACTTGAAGACGACGATTCTCAACCTATTTTTCCGGAACGTGCGTCTACTCGGTATTCATGGCCCCTTAGCTGCGGGGCCGTCGCAGGGCGGTCCAGCGCAGCGAGGAAGAGCGAGAATGGAGGGGTCGCGGAAATGGAACGACGCCAGCGCCACGGTTTTCGATTTCGGCCGCTGGTAGCGCTCGTTGCGCGCTGGGATGGCCCCCAAAAAGTTGTTTTTAAAACATCGATATTTTCCACCAGAAACATTGATATATTAACATAAATGTTTTGTTTTCGGTGTTTTTTAAGATCGATATATTTCTCTAGAAACATCGATGTTAAAAAAAGTTTTTTTTATTATTTTTGATGTTTCCGTACCTGGTGAAATCGTTAAATTTCCTTTTGAACCTTGTCGGTATAAAATATTGATTAGAAAATTAAGGCGACAATGTTTTAAAGCAGAATGTACTGTAAACTAATATTCACAGTTATGAATATTAGATATACGACGTTTTACTTCGATGATTTAGGAATGAAAGTGATTAAATGGAATAGTTAAACACGATGTCATTTATTTTTTTATTTCCATCTTTACATTCGTAAAACTTTATTACTATTAACATATTACTTATACTGACCAACCAATAAAATATACCGATATTTCATTTAAATACACTAATGAAAAATGGAAACAGAATAGGGAAAATAAGCTCTGTTTCTATATTTTAAACATCGATGTTCTTTTCTCGCCATAGAAGACCTTTTGGTGATGTATCGATGTATGGATGTTTTGATGCAGTTTGCCATGGCTAGTTGCGGGCTCCCCTGCGACCGCGAGGGCAACGCGGGGGTGCCTGCCGGGTGGGGAGGGGGTGCGCTCGCGCCGGGGCTTCCTTGCGATGCGCCGCCCCCGCGCTGACCACAGCATGCGCTTCCGCGCGTGCTTTTGTTTTCTTAGGGTTCAAACCAGCGAGCTGTAGTGAAGACTGGAGACAATACTCTGTGCTCACAAATCGTGACGGTCCGCCGTGATGGTTAACGTCTATTTTGCTCTAGTTATTTCAGAACGAAAAAGCGGGAATTACCGTTTCATTCCAATTTTAAACATTTATTCTCTTTTGTGTTCACTAAAACTTAATAAAAAGAGGAAAGTAACCAATATTTAATACTTTGATATTGCAATTTATCTACAAAACTTAAACAAAATCCAGTCTTTCAATTCTTGGAGATTTTTAAAAATTAACGCGAGAGTTTTCTTTGTTTGCTCGTCTTGCATTATTTCGTTAGATCAACTTATAGCAAACAATAGTCGTCGCCAACCTACAAAAAATATTATAGAAGTAATGGCTACCAAATAATATCTCATATCATTCGCATCTAGTTTACAGTTTGTCGGCGTTCTTTGCAACCACATTCTACGCAATTCTTTGGCATTTTGCTTGACAGAAGATTATAAGCATCAATGCAACCACACACATGAATCATTAGACTCGTAAGAAAATGTGTGGGTAGATGTTCACCGCAGCCAACCTAACGAAAAACGACCGTCACGATTATCAGCACTTCAAAGCATTGCAGTTGAGCATCCAGCTATAATGTTGAGATCACTGGTTCAAACAGAATCACCCGACGCGACGCGACGCTACGCGACACGATACGACGCGGCGCAGCGTGGCAAGATCAGAATCATGTGAGCATAAACGCACAGCAAGCGGCGTGGTGCCACGCTGCCACTTGCTGACCCTGTCGCTTGGCAACATGCGGCGTTCTGTCGTATCTCAAGAGCCGAATTCAAAAACGACGTTTAGGGAATAAGGAAATTCTCTAGCAGCAAGTAATTGATTGAGGTATTTTATAGACGTTCTTCATGAACGTAGTTTGATTGCTTTCTTATGTGATCGGAGACGTGATATATCACGTATTTGCATCAGCTGTTTCGTGGCCACATCCAGTATTTTCTGTACGTCGAACTTGACTTGCGATATCAATATGGTTACTAATTGTGCTCTCTAGATGCCTTGTTCGTGCTTGTGATGTACTTTTTCGTAGTACGAATGACGTGTTCCTTATTGAATTCAAAATATTTTGCGAAATTATTGCATTTGTTTTCTGTAGTGGAAGTGAGTTCCGCGTACGCGTATAATACAAATTGATGAAAGGAGATTTGTATGTGTTGGTCGCATCGGCCGCTATCCTCTCTCTTTTTTTTGTACCCCCCTAAATTTTCTACCTGGTTTGCTTTATAGTTCCCTCGTACAGTTCATGTTCAATTCTATTCTCTTCCCCCTAACCTTTTGTAAATTGATTTCGTAAATGCTGAGTTAGTTTCCTTTGTATTTTTGGTATTGAGCCCAAGATTCATATAAGTAATAACAATTTTTGCATCTATTGTACGCGTATCTCACTCTCTCTCTCTTCCTCTCACTATCTTCAACAAGTTTTCTCTCTTAATATCGTGGGTTTTATTCTTCCTTCAGTGTGTTCAATTTTCATGCTTTCTCCAGTGCTGAATAATTTTGCCGTCGTATCTCTGCGTTTCGTGTTCATAATTGGGGGGGGGCGGTTTTGAATACTTCCTCATCTCTCATGAGCATGCCTAGGTCTTTCTTTCCATGCTGCTCATCAGTTATTTGTTCTCGCTGCACTTTTACTTCCATCTCCACCACTGTCAGTGTACCTACTAACAATAGTAAATACTGACTTTACTCCTCCACCGTGTTACATTCTCACCTCTTCCCGCATCCCTGCATTGCTATTTGATGCGCCGAGCCACAATTTGATCGTTTCTCCGATTCTCTGCCCCCACGCGCCTCGCCCTTCACGCGTCTTCCACTCACCCCGCCTCGCGCGACCGCCCTTCTCCTCTTCCATTAGTTTCTCCTCCGTCTTACCCCAGACGTGTAGATTTCTTGCTCGTCGGGCCCGTATCCGCTGCCACCGCCTCCCCCTCTCCGCCCTCGTCGCCGCCTCCCCCACTCCTCGCTCTCGGTCCATCGCACGTCTTTTGAGTCGCGAGGCGGGCGCGCGATCCCCCGGCCCCGCCCCCGCCGCGCGCCTCTCTGCCGGACGGACATGTTTCTTCCATTCCCCGGCTCGCGCCGCCAGCTCGGGCGGACGCGCGCGCGTCTGATTTCCATGATATTGGCGACGGCGGCGGCGGCGGCGCTGCACGCGCGGCGCCTCGCTCCCCCTCCCCTTTCCCCCACCTTACTCCCCCTCCCCGCCCTCCGCGTCTGCTTCCGGGCCGCGGCGCGCGGCGCTCGGCAATTCCCCCGCCCCTCCCCCGCCGTAAATTATTAATCTCGACGGCGTCGATCCTGGGGCGCCCCGCCCCCAGCTCCCGCCTTCCCCGCACCCAACTACACCTGCACGCGCCCTTCCTCTCCCCTCCCTTCCTTTCCTTTTCGGACGCCGCGCCGCGCAGCGCCACCTCCGCGCAGCGCTCTCAATTTCGCGAGGCGCCTGCCTGAGTCTCGGGCCGCGTGCCCGCGGGCGCGTCTTGTAACGAGGAGATTTCCCGGGCGGTGAATGAATGGAAATGAGTTCGCTGGCGGCGCCCCGTGGCTGGTGGCGCGCCGCGCGGGGGCGGGGGAATGTGGAGGGAGGGTGGCGTTGGGGGAGCGGCAGGGGCGGAGGCGGGAATTGTCAGACTGCTTGTGTTCATGCGCTCTATGTAACGCGAAATGCCGCATCAAAGTGCAGATGAACCATGAAGTTCCTTGATCTTGCCGGAGTTAATTATTTACCATCAGAGCAATAATAATAATAATAATAGTAATAATAATAATAGTAATAATAATAATAATAATAATAATAATAATAATAATAATAAGTGCAGTCATGAGAAGAGGTACGAGTTCCACGAGAAACAGATTCCTCTGTAATTTCTTCAAGAGTATTATAACAAAACCTGAACTTTAATTGATTCATTCAATAAAATCATCAAGCTTAAAGATTTTGCAAAATTTTTTGAACTTTGCCTTGCAAGGCAGTTCTCAATTTGAATCAAATGCAATTTGTTAATTTTTGCTCAGAATCAAATATAGCAGAGTAAAAGTTCTCGTCGAGTCACAAAATCTAACGGAAACTCACTTCTTGAAAGTGCAATGCAATTTCAATATCACTAGTTTACGAACTTTCTTACATCCAATTTTAAGAGTGACGGTAATTACGTATTATGTGCAAAATAATCTCGAAATGTTTACATATTTGGAACTGCGACATTTTCTACGAATTGAAATTTTAATGTAGGCCCTGTTAATACTGTTTGATGCATTAACTAAAACATTTTAAATTCATGAGCATTCATTATCGACAAACGCAATATTCATGAATGTTATTTTGAATTGAAGTACATTACTTTTAATTGTTCTGCTCAATTTAATTCTCACACTGCAAACCAGAAAAAGCGTGTCACAGTTGATGACCCGGGAATGTTGCTAATTGTTTGTTCTATTCATTTCTTTTCTCATCGTATCCATTTGTTATACGTTTTTTGTTCTGAATTTGTTTGCTTATGCTACTAGTTCAGCATAATCTGCTGTTTCAAAGTTGGAACCACTTCCATTATCGATAATGATGTTGGAATATATCCAATCTCGATATTTCTTAAACATAGTGTTTTCGCATGCACACAAGCTCCGAAGTTGGTGCTTAGCGAATATGATAATTTGCTTAATTGTGAGCAACATTTTTCTATTACTTTTATAGGTATCATTTCATTCAACTATCATCTGTCCCTTGGTTTCCACCGTGAACGTGAGATATTTTCGTGATCTCAGGAATGTATGCGAATTATGATCTGCGTATATTCGTGAAAGATATCCGGAGATACCTTTCATAAGGCACGACTTCTTAAGGCAAATTAATATGCGCAGATTTAGAGAGGATGGGGACGAATTCGAGAAATGTCGATGTATGACGAAATTCGAGTTACAAAATTTTCTGTATTTACACAATTCTTTTATTTTCTGTGGGCCTTAAAGTAGTATTCTGATCCAAAAAGAGATTAGGATCTATGGTCCGAATAAAAGAAGTTGGTGATTGAAAGTTGCGAACGACGTTGACAGGTTGCGTACCACAGAGCACGTGTCCCCGGGACACGAAAATACGCACTTGAAATAAGTACTTATTAAAGTAACCAAATCATACACTCATATTCTACGAAGCTACAGCTTCAGAAGCACAACTGATAATCCCCAACTTATTTTAATCGGACCATAGTTTCTAACGTAGGGTCTTGTTCTGTGGAGATATTTTATGTAAAGAGTGAAGGGAAGCTCGTTCATTTGGCTTGCGTTTATAAGCGTGCGCTGTGATGACACTAAGGAACCGTCGTCAGTTTCCAACAAGGCCAGTTTCGTCGGATCCCCGTGTACCTCGTGCCATTCCGTGTAGCTGCCAGGGCGGAGACGTACCGTCTCACGCGCCATCGGTCTCGCGCCGCGTGCGGGGCTGACGGGACGCGGCGCGCGCCAAACCGCAGGGCGACGGCCCCCCGCCCGCCCGCCCCCGCCAGCCCGCCCCCGCCCGCCGCCGCCCGCCCCGCCCGCCCCGCGCGCCCCAGCGCGCCCCCGCCCGCCAGCCCGCCCTTGCCCGCCAGCCCGCCCCCGCCCCCGCCGGCCCCCGCCCGCCCCCGCCCGCCCCCGCCCGCCCCGCCCGCCGGCTCTCGCCCGCCCGCCCGCCCCCGCCCCCCCGCCTGCCCCCCCGCCCCCCCCCGCCCGCCCGCCCCCGCCAGCCTTCACCCGCCCGCCCCCGCCCGCCCCGCCCGCCCCCGCGCGCCCCCCGCCCGCCAGACCGCCCTCGCCCCCCAGCCCGCCCCCGCCCGCCCCCGCCCGCCCCCGCCCGCCCCCGCCCGCCCCCGCCCGCCCCCGCCCGCCTGCCCGCCCGCCCGACGGGAGCGGGAGCGTGCGGTCGCGGGTTCGGCGCCAGAGGCGAGGCGACGCGCCCTCGTAGATTAGGCGGCGCGTGTCGCAGCCGGCGCGCAGGCCGCGATGCGGCGCCCGACGCCGCCCCGTCCAAAGCCTCCTGCCGCTCCCGCTCCGTCGCACAGTGTGACCAGACGGCGAAAACGTTGCCGAAAACTCAAATGGCGTCGAATTCAATTACTAACGTCTACCTAGGGTTTTCGAGGTCGCTATTTGCAATTATACTAATACTCTGCTGTATTTCATGAGCATCTGTAGACGATTCCATTTGCGTGGTTCACGGGTTTTGGTCCAAAATAATAAAATATGTCAGTTTGCCGACGTTTCGGAGTTTTTATTACTCCATCCTCAGGGCATGCTGTGCGCCCTGTGTATGTGTGTGTGTGTGTGTGTATATATATGTAAAGAAAATATATTATCTTTAATTTGAATATACCGCGCTTCCAACGCTTAGCGTTTCGTTGTTGACAGACGAAGTGCGATAATAGGTGGACAAAGGAATGCGGAGAGAAAGTCTATTATATTGTGTTGTATTGTATTTAAGATTAGTAAATAGAGAAGCTAGAGAAGCGGTAGTAATAAGGATTAATTCTCGTTTCTCTGTTTACAGTGAAACCTTTTGCCTTGATACTACACTAATATCTTATAAAACGAGAATTTTTTATTATAATGCCGCGGCGACCAGTAACTCTTGCATATAAAAGAGAAGAAGGAAAGAAAAATCGTCTCTGCATTGACTTTAGAGATCTAAATAAGATTATTGTACCACAAGCTCAACCCTTTCCACTTATAGATGACCTGATAATCAAAACTAGAAACTGTAAATATTTTACAACACTGGATATCAACTCTGCTTTTTGGTCAATTCCACTCCGAATTCAAGACAAATCAAAAACTGGTTTCGTAACGCAAGAAGGGCACTATCAATGGACATGTTTACCATTTGGTCTGAAAACAGCACCAGCAATATTCCAAAGAATCCTCAGTAGCGTATTAAAGAAACATAAATTAACAGATTTTACAGAAAATTATATTGATGATATTTTAATTTATTCACCAACGTTTGAAGATCACATCGGACATATGGAGCAGGTATTACAAGCTATTTTACAAGAAGGATTTAGATTAAAATTCAAGAAATGCTCATTCGCTGCAAACTCAGTGAAATACTTGGGGCACATTATAGAGAAAAACACTGTAAAACCAATAAAAGATAATCTAATCGCAATTCAGAATTTTCCTACTCCCAAAACTCAAAAAAATATAAGACAATTTTTGGGAAAGATCAACTTTTACCATAAATATATACCAAATAGCTCAATATTATTAGACCCATTGCATCGACTATTGAGAAAAGAAGTCACATTCATGTGGTCAGAAGAATGTGAGAAGTCTTTTGCGGAAATAAAGAAATTATTATGTTCTCAACCAGTTTTAGAAATATTTGATAAAGATTTGCCAATAAAAATTTACACAGATGCATCGCTTGAAGGAATTGGGGCCATATTAAAGCAAGTACAAAGAGATGGACAAGAAAAACCAGTAGCATATTTCTCAAAGAAGTTGAATGAAGCTCAAAAAAGAAAGAAGGCAATATATCTGGAATGTCTGGCAACACTGGTTGATTGGAAGAAACTTTGAGGTATACTCGGATCACAAACCACTTGAAAATCTGAACATAAAAGCGAGAACAGATGAAGAATTAGGTGAATTAACCTATTATCTGTCACAATATGACTTCCAAATAAAATACGTACCAGGTAAAGATAACGCTGAAGCTGACTGCTTAAGCCGAAATCCAGTACTAGAACCAATTGAAAACACTGAAGAAGCTCTAACAATAGTAAACCTGACACAAATAGATGAAATAAGAACGGACCAAAAACACAATGAAATAATACAAAAAATGAAACCAAAATTAATAAGAAAGAACGGAATATTTTATAAAAAAATCCGAAATAAAGAAAAAATAATCTTGTCAGAAGAATTCAGTATTAAATTGATACGAGATATACATAGCGAATGGTGCCATACAGGCATTAGACAAACTATGAACAGAATATGCCCTTACTTTACATCAAAGAATCTAACAGATAATATTAAAAAAATATGTAAAAATTGTGACATTTGTATAAAAAATAAAACAAGAGGCCAAGGCAAATTTGGATTAATGTCCCACTTGGGACCAGCTACTGAACCATTTGAAATCATGTCTATAGACACCATTGGCGGATTTGGAGGACGAAGATCAACAAAAAAATACCTCCACTTATTGGTCGATCACTACACACGATATGCATTTATTTTAACATCCAAGACACAGAACGCCACTGATTTCATCAAGCTCGTTCAGAACGTGTCGAAAACAGATAAAATTGGCATTATACTAACGGACCAATACCCGGGGATAAATTCAAAAAAATTTAAAGAATTTCTTGAAGAAATGAACATTAAACTAATATTTACAGCAGTTAATGCACCATTTTCAAACGGCCTGAACGAGAGACTGAATCAGACTCTAGTCAATAAAATCAGATGTAAAATAAATGAAACCGAACAAAAAAGAGCTTGGACAACGGTTGCTAGAGAATGTGTAGATAAATATAATAAGATTGAACACTCTGTTACTGGTTTTGCTCCAGAATATTTATTGAATGGAACGGACACGAGTGTCATACCAGACGAACTAAAAAGACAAAAAAACAAAGATGACTGGACCAATGATAGAAAATTAGCTTTCGAAAGGTCCACAAGATCACATAACTACAACAAAAATCTTTATGATAAAAACAGAAAATGTTATGAGTATAATGTCGGAGACATGGTATATATAGAAAACGGAAACAGACTAAATAGAAAAAAAACTTGACCATCTGAGAGTTGGACCATTTGAAATAATAGAAAAAATATCAAAGTCTCTGTACAAAATCAAGACTAATGTGAAGTCACAAATAAGTTTATTCCATATATCAAAACTCATACCAATAGGACAGGAAGACACAAAAGAAGAAGCAGGAGAAGAATAGAGAATATACCCGAAATCAAAATGCTCTTATATGTCTCACCCCGAGGGGGGAGGGGAGATGTAAAGAAAATATATTATCTTTAATTTGAATATACCGCGCTTCCAACGCTTAGCGTTTCGTTGTTGACAGACGAAGTGCGATAATAGGTGGACAAAGGAATGCGGAGAGAAAGTCTATTATATTGTGTTGTATTGTATTTAAGATTAGTAAATAGAGAAGCTAGAGAAGCGGTAGTAATAAGGATTAATTCTCGTTTCTCTGTTTACAGTGAAACCTTTTGCCTTGATACTACACTAATATCTTATATATATATATATATATATATATATATATATATATATATCTGTTTTAATACAAAATTCCGTACCGGATGCTTCGTTTCATTTCAGTAATGCAGGTTGTTGCTACGAGATCTACACGCTCATATGACATTTTTCGTGAAACATGAATCTGCAGCGACACGCAGCCAAATCTTCTTTTAATTGAATGAATATTAAATAGATAAAATTCTCTAAAAATTTTCAGGTGTTATATTCTGTCATAAATAACTTTTATGCTAATTATACTTTATACCTTATTACTTTGAATATACACATTAAATTAACTTAATTTTTGTTTTACTTACCACCAATAGGGACATCAATGATTGACAAAAAAAGTAAAAATATTTTAGAGCACGTTTTTATAAATATAAGAAACCACAGCCTACTATCTTCTCTGACGCCACAACAGTGATGACCGGGTATTCCAACTTCCAGCTTCCACAGCGTCCAGCAGGGACAGGAATTAGGCTTCATACTCTCAGAACAGATGTACGAAACATGCCTTTTTCGAATAGTATGGTCAGAAGTTCCGAAAATTAATTTTCATTTTTGAGGTTTTGGCCACGAGTTTGTCATCTGGTCACACCGTGCGTTGCTCAACTTCCCGCAACCTCAGCCCCCCCCCCCCACCGAGCGCTGTGGCTCTGGCGTGTGATCTCTCCCGCAAGCGAAGAGAGAGGGTTATTTCTAGCCGTGGTGTCCTGCTCGTGATACGGCTTTTATGCTTGGATTAATTGAGAGATGCACTTGACGTAAATCAGCTGTTACGGTGTCATCCAATCGGGAGGATGAACGTCACCACAGTGATGTCAGTGTAGAGACGTGTAAGCTCCCTATTAGATGACATCGTAACAGCTGACGTCCTGTCAAATGCAGCTGTAAATAAATCGAAGTATGTATCTGTGTTTATCTTATACAAAGCACTTGTGGAGTGCATCCATGTGCTATTCCCAAAAGAGACCGGCTGGGGTGGTACTGGGCATCAATTAATGCCACTGCTGGACCTAGGGTTCGCGTCCCGCCCGTGGCAGGATCTTCGACATTTGCTAGATAGGTCGAGTTCAATCTCTGTCTGGAGGAGAATTCTTGGCGCCAACGGCTCTGTTTTATAGTTTTCCGTGCTTTCTACAATCAACAACGGACGAATTCCGGAGCACCCTAATAAACGGGCCACGGACCACGCGCGATCTTTTCTTCTTTGTTCCGTCCATACCACTTATACTTACAAGCACTACCTGTCACACATTTCAGGAGACCAGTCGGGAGCTTAGAGCTAGTCCCGGCGGGGGCGGTGCCCCACTGGTGGGAGATACCTGGAATAGATGCGAGTGTTTTTACTCGCAAGCCAACGTGTTCGGTGCCGAGTCTTACCATCCAGCGGGGGAACAACACTGATACGTCCCAGATAAACATGCACTGCGCTTATGGAATTAATGACCATAGCAATTGACGCGCCCGGATACACGAAATAATCAATCAACCCAGAAGAGAATCCTGATGTATTGTTAAGACAGTCAATACTTGAATCACGACGGTGGCGGCAACGCGACATTTAAAATATGCTGGAGGCATTTAAAGATGTCGCCATCATTACACTAAGTAGGTTATCTCGCTGATTTTCCATATCGCTCCCGTATTCGTTCATTTCAAGTTTTGAGTCCTGAATATGTTTCCTAGTACTTCGTCTATTCAAGTAGTTCAGACAACTGCAGTGGCAACCGCTGTGCCAATCCCGCGTAAGACAGGATGTTTTCATCTGCTGATCATGGCACGGAAGGCAAAGGCGAAAACCATTGGCAGGCGTTATGATTATCCACATTATCGTCTCAAATATTATTGATGTTACAAATCGATGAAGGAAGCCACGTCTGAGTTCGAACGTCCGTTGTAAGGGGATGGCAGTAAAAGGAAAACAACGCAACATTTGATTATTCCTTTCACTCCTTTCTCTTTCCGCCGTCTTCGTTGTGCGTCCTACAACTGTCTCCCTGTGAAGCCGGAGCCGCCCGGGCGCCTCCCACGAATGTCTGTCGCGCCGCTTGATCGCCTGCGCCGCAACCAGTCATCTTCCCAGGCGCCCGGGGCGTCGCCGCCCACCGCCCACTTCCCTCCGCCCAACTCTCACTCGTGCCACTGCCCGCCATTTCGACCTATCTCACCCCCACCCCCATGTCCATTGTCCGGAGTCCTCATCGCTGCTGATGTCCACTGTTCACCGCCTACCGTCCACCCTTCATAGCCTCTCGTCTATCGTCCGCTATTCGTACCTCCAAACGCCCCGCCCCCTCCCATACCAACTCCCCAATTGCCTACCGATCCACACTCCATAGCCCGAACGTCTCCTTGCCGCAGCCACACTGCTTACGCCCAACCAGTAGTGATGCGATATCGACAACAGAACATCGATTTTGGCTATCGATGTCCAAAATTAAAACATTGACATTAATAATACATCAAACAAAATACATCGATATTTTTAAACATCGATGTTTTAAATCTGGTTTAATGACATAATATTAAATTTGTGCAACAAAATTTAATTTGACAGAAACCTAGTACGATATTTTTAATTAAAATTTAAGTTAAAACATAAAAACGCTTCCCCGTGTGCAAGGAAAGATGAAGGTTATTAGGGTATCAGGATCATCTCGGGCGAGGAACTGCTCAATGAAGGTAGTGCAAACAGCGTTCGTGTGGTTCGAACGCATAGTGGTGCCATCAGTTATTATTTCATATTTTAACTCTACGAAATTGTGATTATTGGAATTTTTTCTTACGGGAACGAAACATCTAAAACGTAAAAACATCGAGCACCAACCGTAGTCTTCAATACATCGATATTTAAAACATCGATATTTTTATAGAAACATGATGTTTTGAAAACATCGACATCAATGTCGCATCCCGACCAACCAGGCCTCTTCACAATGTGTTCCTCGTTCGCCTCCATCGCTGTCTCCACTCCCACCCAGGCTCAGGCGACGCGAGCGCTAGCTGGTGGGCGGGCGGACGGACTTGGCGCGATCTGAAATCGAAGCGACGGGAGCGTGAGCGATTGCTCGACCGGGCGTTCAAGGATTTGGGGAAGGCGTTGCTGGGCCGCGCGAGTCGCGTCGCGTCGCGATCGCACCCAAGGCCTCCCCTCGCGTGGCGGTGGGCGGCTTTGCGACGTTGCTGTTGCGACTCGACTCGACTCGCCCGCTCCGCGTCCTACTCTCTCCGGCCGAGTGATTGATACTGGCGCCGCCCGATTCCAGATGGCCCCCGATAGATAGCGCTGCCTGCTGGAAGCCTCGCCGCAAGGAAATGTGCACGTCCATTATAATCTCATCAGACACCCTCTGGAAAGATTGATAAAGCTAAACAATAGGGCCAAATGACATCTCTCCTCTCGTACGTCAAGTGCTTTTCTCACACGCCGCTAGATACACAATCAACTTTGTCTCCGTAGTTATGCAAGCCACGCCAAACTCTATTGTGGGAAACTTTCTACGAAAAAAAAAGTCGGGTATTTCTCAAATCAGGAAGAGGAAACAAAAGTTCGCACAAAGAAGGCTTTCCCATTGTTAGGCACGGGAGGCTGATAGCAAGTGCGAAATATCTGAAAGCGCATTGTGTGACCGAAGAAAAGTGTGCGAGTTTCTTGGGGGTATCTTGCCGATCGGGGAGGCGATAGGCGAACTTGTTAGCGGGCCGGAGCGGGGCCCTGAATGCCTCGTGGCCCGCAACGCGGCCTTCGACCCGCCGTCCTCAGCGCCTCTACCTCCGCCGCCCCTCCACCCCCTCCGCCCCCTCCGCCACCTCCACCCTCCCCTTTCGCCACCCTCAATCCAGCTTCCACTTTCCGGTGCGCCATCCATGCGGCCAGAACCACTATATACACGTTGCTTTGGTTCCAGTGGTCCTATCTCCATCGCGCCGTCTGGGTCCACCGCTTTTTAGAATCTATTCCCTTTTCAAGTCTTTAGTGCTCCTCTCTATCTCCTCTCCCTTTGGTGCTCTTTCCTCTCTATCTTCATTGCGTCCGTTATTTTAGATTCGTTTTCCTTGCTTGATCGCGTTCCGTTTCGAATGTATACTTGCGTTTTCCTCTCTGATGCCCATTCACTGCTACCTGCGGCATTCCAGCCATCCCATTCCCTTTACGACTCTCGCTTCCATCGTTCCCTCTTTCTTGCTCCGATGCCTTTTTTACATTTTGCTAATCACCTTCGTACTTACCTTACCACTTCTTTTCTCATTGTATTTTAATTTCCGTTTTCTTGTTTTCATCCTGCCTGCCTCTTGCTTCCTTACCTCTTTAGTGTACTGCTTCCTTTGCTTTCGTCGATGTCTCTTCGTTACCCCGCAAGTGAGTTGATTCTCTCATTCTCCCCTAATTTGTTTCTTTGCATTCGTTTTCGTCCTCGTATCTCCTGCGCCTTCTCCGTTTCCATCATTCTCAATGCCTAGGCCCTTTCCCGCCACCTACGACGTCCCTTTCACTTGCCTCTTCCTCTCGCCACCTCAGTTGCTCCCATCGCCCTCGCCACAATAAAGCCCTACTTAACGATCGCGCGCGGCCTGGATACGTGAGTCGAGCCGCCTGCAGCGAATAAACGACCTCGGCTATCTCTCCGGTCCTTACCGTCGCCACCGCCGCCGCCTCTCCTCCCTGCCCCGCCCTCGTCGCTCCTCTGCTCGGGACCTCGGGGCTAATGTATTGCCAGACCTCGATAAATGTCGATGCCGCCGGCGGGCGTAAATATGCGCCAATGAATGCTAGTTTTCTTCGCCGACTCGTTGGAATGACCGTCCCGAGAGAAGCGGAGCGATTGTACTTGTGATTGCTGTGCCTGTGGGATCCGAAGGAATGGTATATTACTGATAAGGGACATTAGAGTTGTTATGGAACGCAGAAACGATCTGATTTAGAAATATAGAAAGTAAGTGAGAATATTAAAGCAATATTTATGGAAGGAAGGGGGTTTTGTGGGAATGGAGATATTAATCAACGGGAGATAGGTCTCATTTAAAGAATATAATCTTTAATTTAGGAATTAATTGAATTAAATTAATGAAGTTAGGTGTTGTTGAGCATTTATGTTCTCTGATTGAAGTGACAGCGTAGAAACCAAAGAATTGACAAACTGAACGATCCAATATTTGATATTTATATTAAATATATATGCTCTCAAAACATACATTTCACAATATTCTTCATTCAAATCTTCAGAGATGGCATTCCACTCTATATTGCGTCATTTTTATTCTTGTTTCCTGAGAGTACTGATTTGTAACTTCTGAAGTCTTGCACATTATTTCGATGAATGCGATTTCCGCTCCATGACTGCTTTTTAACTGCCGTAAAAATAATTATGATTCTATGACCATAAAACGATGAAAAATTCGGGTCGCCATTCGCTAATTTGCACGCTTTGAAAGATTACCTGCCAATATCACACTTCATGACACTACAACGAGGACATTACTTCGAGCTTATCTGCTGCAGCTCTTTGCCTAGCGACTTTTTGAACACCTGCTGCGCCTGCTGCCAGGCAGATTTGAAGCGGAGCACTGCACTCGCTCCCGAAAAAAACTGTACCCGCTTTGGCGCAGAGCTGTCGCTATCATTTTCCTACTAGGCATGCGACATCACTGGCGGATCCGTGGAGAGGGGTCATGGTCCCCCCAAAGACTTTAAGTTTTCGTATACTTTCCTTTCTTTGGCAAAATTGAATTAAATATTTATCTTCGAATTATGTCATTATTTGAGCAATATTGTATAGTATCATATCTACAGTACTTAAATAATATACAATATGCTAATAACAATTATGCTTATTATTTAACAAACATCTAAGATACTCCTCCCAAATGATTGGCTGGATCTGCCTCTGTGCGACATCGATGTCGATGTTTTCAAAACATCGATGTTTCTATAAAAATACCGATGTTTTAAACATCGGTGCATTGAAGCCGATGTTTTTTAACATCGATGTTTTATGCTGGTTGTTTTGTTCGTGGATGAAAAATTCCCATAGTGACAATTTTATAAAAGTGAAATATGAAATAATAACCGATAGTATCATTGTTCTCGAACCACACGAATGGGATATGTACCACCTACATGAAAGGGATTCCTCCGAGATGATCATGATGTTTCCTTCGTCTTTCCTCGCATTTCGCACATGAGGAGTTTTTTTTAACTTGGTTTACAATTAAATTTTAATTTTAAAATAAGATTCACGAACATTCTCAAATTAAATTTTGTTGCGAATAAATGTAATGTTAGAGGCTCCTAAACATACTTTAGAACATCGAAAGAACTGTTTGGTAGATGCATTTTTAACATCGATGTTTCAATTTTGAACATCGATGCTAGGCAACATCCATGTTTTGTTGTCGATGACGCATCACTAGTTCCTACCCAGCCTAGGTCGAAAGAGTATATTTACATTAGTTAAAAAATAGAGACATTTTTGGGACGCGCCGAGGAAAAAAAAGGAGGCGCCGCCGCGAGCTGACCAAGGCTTAAACCCGTAACTTGCGCGAGTGCGCGCGGCTGTGGGAATAAACAATATCTGGTTCATACCCCGCGCAGGCCGAGCGTTGGCGGCGGGGCCGCGCTGGGACTGCAGTCGGCCGAGAGAGCGCCGGAGCGCGTTAAAATTTAACTTCAATTACTCGCACGCGGGGTGTTATTATGCGTGTCCGGCAGGAAGGGCGCGGATGAAACATTCAGCCGGGCACTCGCTGCGGGCGCCGGGCCGCTGTCCTTCCCGCTGTCGCCGCCCCCGCGCCGCCCCCGCGCCGCCCCCGCGCCGCCCCCGCGCCGCCCCCGCGCCGCCCCCGCGCCGCCCCCGCGCCGCCCCCGCGCCGCCCCCGCGCCGCCCCCGCGCCGCCCCCGCGCCGCCCCCGCGCCGCCCCCGCGCCGCCCCCGCGCCGCCCCCGCGCCGCCCCCGCGCCGCCCCCGCGCCGCCCCCGCGCCGCCCCCGCGCCGCCCCCGCGCCGACACCGCGTCGCCCCCGTAAACCCACGACCACCCCCGGGCGCCTCCCTCGCCATCACCCGCCGTCACTCGATCTACCTCTGCGCCTCCCCACAGCATTCATATGCCATTCCTTCGCCACCGCCGGGTTAATCTCACGTCGTCTCCTCCATCCTGTACGCCTGTCTCAACATCATTTCGGGACTATCTCTCTCATCTCGGATCCATCGAACAAATTCCACGTCGCTATCACATCGCCGCTTCCGATCTACCTCTGCGCCTCCCCAGAGCATTCCTACGCCATTCCCTTGCCACCGCCGGGTTAATCCCACGTCGCCTCCTCCTGCCTCAACATCACTTCGGGACTACCTCGTTCGTACAAATTCCACCTTCCTATCACATCGCCGCTTCCAATCTACCTCTGCGCCTTCCCACATAACCCTTTCTCCACCCCCACGCTATCTTCCCCTGCCCCGCCTCGCTTCCGGCCTACAAACTCCGCGACAACCTTGTGCGACTTCCCCGTCGTACCCCCTGTCCTCTTGCCGGTCACTAATCACCGTTGCGCATCTGCCATCACCCGTACGCCATCTCCAAGCCACAGCCGGGCTAATCCCACATTTCTCCTTGCCTCCTTCAGTACCCAATCACGCCGCCACCATCCATCACCCCGAAAATATCACTGCCCCAACGTTCAGTTCTCCCGCCGGCTGTCGGTGTTCCCGTGTCACCACCACATTACCCCATGACCAGTCCCCAAGGGGTCTCACAATATCCTCGTTTGCACGTTGTTGCCCTGCGACCCTCCTCATCTTCCACGAGTAGCACCTGGTTCATTCCCTGCACCGCCTCCCTGAAACATCCCACGCTAGCTCCTAGTCGCTCCCCGCCTCTCCAAAACCCAGCGTCTCTCCCGCAACGGCCCTGCGTTGCCACCTTAGGCGATGTCTCGTCGTCACTACGCTGCCTTCTGTGTGATCCTGCGACAATCGTTGCTCCTATGTACTTCTCCTACCTGGGTACGCTTGTGTCGCGCAAGTCTTCCTCCCCATCCACACAATCCTTCTCCCATGCCCCTTCACCACTTTCGGCACATCCTTCGACCATTTATCCCACTCCCTGTCACCACGTCTAGCAATCCCCGCTCACACCATTTCACCTACTTCATCGCACGACCATTTCCTACGAAATACATCTCCAGCAGGCCACCTAACCATGCGACTCCTGCCTCAGACCACCAACGTCATCCAGCGTAGTCTCCATACCTTTCGCAGGTCACCTACCCCACACCGTCTCTTACGATCATTCCACTCCAACTCCCAACTCCACACCCCCGTGCTACCTTCGCTCTCAATCTCGAACCATTGCCAACAGGCCGTGCGGCGCGCAATCTACCTCGCACCGCCCCGCCGCGCCGCGCCGCGCCACGCCACGCCGCACGGGCGCATTAAGAATACAAGGCCCGGCCGGCGGGCGGGTGAGCGGCCATTGCCATGTGCCGGACGATTGCGCTGCATCAAGCGAAATGGGATGGAGTTCCCGGGAGGGAAAAAAAACGCTGTGCTTTTTTAGTCACTGGAATTTCGGCAAATTCTCTCCCCACGGTTTCTTTCTGGGAGCGAGGGCCGAAATATTTCATTTTTTTGCGTTTATTCGTTGCATGTATTATGTTCGTTTTTATTTCATTTTATTTCTAGTCGCATTGTGGATAGCAATATGGATATTATTGTTGTAATTTTAGTGTCATTTCCCCCATTGGAAAACAACAGCTGGCCGCGGCTGTAGAAATAAACTCCTTTTCGAGAAAGCGTTGGAACTTATATTTAGGTGCTGAACGACCCAAAAAAGAAGAGTGGGAAAAAAGTTGGTTTGGAGATAAGCATCACTCTATGTGTGTTCTGCGTCGTCCTTCTTTTGCTTGTAGAAAAAAAAATCACATTGTCAAAAATGTTTCCAAACCCAAAGAAAAAAATAAAGTGTGTTCTTGGTAATATGTTCAACAAATATTATGAGTTCTCTGCTAGCAATTGTTAAATTATGATTGAAAATCAATATGCGAACATTATATGCCTGTTAATTTTATGTGTGAATTTCCACAATATACAGAAACGGTTGACTATTGTTGAAAAAGGTGTATTGCTTTAATTTTAAACGCATTTCATTATTTTATATGTGCGATGCATTAATTAAATTTTTAGGATGATGAGAGGAAGACTTACATGGTTATGAAGGGAGCAGGACCGGATTAATGGCTTAAAGAGGCCAAAAGCATTACAACGCTGAAGATTCCTATAGTAATACTGAAATATTGAACATGTGAATTCGAAATTAATAAGGAAAAACCTATACCATATGCATTAAAAATAATATTAAAATATTTTACTTACTTATAATCCAATATTAACATTTGTTGAAACTTTGAGGTCCCCTATCCTTCGAGGGTTCTAAGTAGGTGTGTAGTCTGTCTGTCTGTCTCTCTTTCTCTCTCTCTCTCTATACATACATACATATATATATATATATATATATATATATATATATATATATATATATATCTGGAAGGTAAACACCAATATTGAAGACTTAAAATATCTTACCGTTATTCATGCTATGTGTCCTCCAAATGAATGCGGACAATGGAGATAAAGTTACACATGAAAATTATACCTTCACTCTCAGTGATTTAATAAAAATATTGTTATTAATGTTTTTTAGAAATAATTGCCATTAAGATTTCTAAATAAAATTATTACAATCACTAATCGGTGAAGAAGTTACGAAAGACGAGCGATTCAGTTCGCTTGTATATTCCGTTTTTCCGCCTGAATTCTGCGATGTCGACGCTAAAAGGAGTCGAGTTATGAAATGGCCATCGAGAACACGTGAGCGCGCGTGCACGTCCCGCAGTTTCTGGAGGAGTAGCGTGATGCAGCCTCCTTTAGTGGCTTACGTCACCGCCCAGAGACTCCGCCGCCGCCGCCATCGCTGTCTCCGGAGCGACCGTCGCGACGTCAGGGGAGGAGGGACCGAGCGGCCCTTGTGCTAATCGACGAGATGTCGTGTGTCCTCTGCGCCATCATACAAAGGCTGGGAGGTATAGAGGAATCACTCTAAGAAGGGACCGTTTTTACATGCCGGGAAACAAATGAACGTCACAGTGGCGTAGCTTCAGTTGGTGTCACCTGGGGCAAAGCTAATGGTGTCCCCCCCTTAAATTAAGTACAAAATGTCTATTGCTGCATTGATTGTACATTATTTTATTAAAAATACAAACATATGTGCACATGATAGTTATTTATCATACATTTTAAAATTAATTTTAAAATTGTTATTGAGAATAATTGCAATATAATTGCAGTTAAATCATAATCTATGCTTCTGATTTAAATGTGTACTTATTAAATTAATATAAATAATTTTTAACTAAACCATAAAAATTACGTAATTCCAACAATAAAATTTTCAAACTACTAAAACTAAGAAAACTTAATATATACAATTTTTAGGTAAATGATTGAAATTATATAATTCCAATTATAAATAATTTAATTGGTGTCACCCCTAGAATGGTGTCACCCGGGGCGCGCCGCCCCCCCTGCCCACCCCCCATGTGGGTCGAAGGTAATGGAAGTGATGAAGCCATTTACAAATGAGCTAACTGTAGACGAACGCACTGACAAAATGAGTGCATGGACATAACCTGCAGTTCCGCTTCCAGCGGTGGCCACGCAGTGGTTGTCAAAGCGGTCCCTTCTTATAATAAGCTCTCTATATTCTGATATGGTGGGCGACTGTTTGTCTGGTGCGCACACATCCTATGTACGTCTTCGACGACAAATAACTGATTCGAACGCAACGGAAACAGTAAACAATTAGTTGAGCGAGACTCTTAAATGATGTATATTGTGACGCATATTATACGGAGCATGTAGTTACAAGTGCGCTACCGAAACTTCGTGGTTCTTGAGATCATTGGTTGGTGTTCCGACGGTGAGATTCTTAATATCTGTTTGTTTGGGTATAAGTTGACCATTGCATTCTTAAGAATTTCAGTAAATTAAACCTGGTGTCCCTAAATGTTTGCTACCAATTCGATTATTTTACAGTGCTCTTTCTGACCATTTTTGAAATTTCCGCTCAGTAGGGCTTCTACGCTTCATGTGGCCCGTCAGTACATCTCGTCACTGTCCAGCTGAAAAATGCCCGGGGTCTAATTAATATGTTAAGAAACCCTAGGGATGTTCTGTGGGGCCTCTTAATAATTTTGAAATATCACTTCTACCCTAAGAAATTAATATGAAAATATACAAAATCTTCGCAATATAATAAAGTGTTATTAAAATAGTTTGCGTACTTATACATGTTAAATAAATAATAAAATTAATATAAAGTGTTTATTTAAAATATTAGGGCCCCTATTCTATGGTGAATCTAAGGGTATGTTAAGTCTGTGCATTTATTCACTTCTGCAATACTCATAGGCGAGCGCTGCTTAAAATGATAGGGGCAACTATATTTCTAGGCCCTCTTTTACGTTGAATTTTTGTATTTATTTATGAAAAATTTTACGAGTAAATATATAAAACACACTACAAAGAGAATTGAATTATAAAATTTTTGATAAAATTAATATACTCGAATATGATTGATTTTGTTATTTACCATTATTCCATCGGCGTGTCTTCCAGATGGCTTGGAATGCCTCTTGCCCCAAATGATTATACGAGCTTTTTTTTTTTCTATTAGAAGTAGGAAAACGGTTAGAACATGCGTATGTCCCATCAACTTCGGTGCTGACCAACCATCATTTTCTTTGCACCAGTCTCTCCCTCCGACTTAACCACGATCCTATAGCAGCTAAACACGGTTTTAGGTGAAGAGTCGAACCGATGCAAGTCATATGTACACCCTGGCGTGGCGTGTACGATGCTTTAGCGATCATGAATAAATCGTCATTTGGCATTCAGGAATGAATAAACTTGCTTATATGTTTCGTTTAGGATGTTTCAATAAATTGAAGAAATAAATTTCGCAAATTAAAGTACACAACATCACCCAAGAATGAAAAAGATCTATGGTCCCCCAATTGGGGACCATGACTGTTAATGGGTCAACGTGCACAAATTTCACTTCTCCCGATAGCTCGTCACACACAGTTTTTAACTGTTTTTGACGTAAATAAATAAAAAATAATAAATAACGTGTTTTATTACGTAGGACTACGATGCCCCTTTATCAAGGGGGCAGGCTCCTTGCCTTCTCGTTGCGCACGCCTGCGACATTTGTTCATTCTCCTCGTTGTGCCGTGGCAACGAGTCATCGTTCCGCCCGCGGCGGCGAACGGGACAGTCCCGTCGCGCACGCGAGTATCTCTGGCGGCGGCAGCGCCCTTCGGCAACGGCTGCGCATTGACATGACGCCGCTGGAGGCGGAGAGCACCTCATCTCTTATGGATGTCGCTGGCGCGTGGCGTTAACGCTATTCGATCTCCCGCCCCGCCCACCCCGCCCCGCCCCGCCCTACCCTGCCCCACACCGCCCACCCCGCCCCGCCCACCCTGCCCCGCCCCGCCCACCCCGCCCCGCCCCGCCCCCTTCGCCTCGGCCCACCCCGCCCAGCTCCACCCCGCCCATCCCGCCCCACTCCGCCCCGCCCCGCCCCTCTTGGCCCCGCCCCGCCCGGCCCCGCCTTATCGACTCCCGCTGCAGCTCGATCCCCGGAGGGCGCGACCCGATTCGCCCGCGCGCTCTCTCGCGGCGCTTTTCTCGGGCGAGACGAGACGCACCGCTCCTCCGTCACTGGCTGCTTTCGCCCGCGCACCACCACAGCCACAATAAGGGTGCTGCCCAACTACAGGACTTACTGAAAACCGTGGAGAACCGCAAACTCTTTCTTGATATTCAATTAAAGGACTTCCAAAGAGCCGTGAAGATCAGTAAACTCTGTCTTGATAAATAACTATAGAACTTTTGATGAACCGTGGAAATCAGCAAACTCCTTCTTGATAAAGAACTAGAGATGTGAAACAAACTATAGTGTCTCATTTTCGGATGAATGTGATAATTACATTCGGTACAATAAACGTATTCTGTGGAACGTCGATGTGTATGAGATAACCCGTTGTGTAGTGGTTAGTGCGGTGACTTTACACTTCCGAATACCGGGAGTCAAAATTATGTGGAATTAATGGTGAGCAAAGCTGATTAGTGACATGTTTTCTTGGAATTATCCCCGTTTCCCCCTGACATTCATTCCACCGTTGTTTCATCAATCATTATTAACATTAAATTACTGCAATCAACCAACAAAACACTGATCCATCCAGATATACCCCTATAAGGGTAGGTACAGTAGTCACAATAAGAATCTATGTCGAAACGGATAGAGAAAGGAACGAATAGAGAGAACGTACAGAGAAAGGAACAATTTTATGTTATCGACTTTTCGAGATTCAAGAACCTTGGGGAAGAATTTAGATATTGGACGTTGAGAGAACCGAGTAAATTTGACGGCATCGCTTCTCGCTGCCCGTTTAGTGCGTACAATTAGTTTAATATAAGCGTATGGATGATCATTGCCAAAGTAAAGAACCGTTATAACACTTTTTGAAGCTCTTCAAGAAAACATCACCGTGTCGCGGACAACAGGCCTATCCAGAACTGATTGTTTCATATGGCGTAGTATTGTTATGAAGAACGAGGTCAAAAGCACCAAGATGACGTTAGTATTGCTTACAAGTTCCTACGCCAACACAACTAATATTGTCATCACCGCCTTAGGTAATCAGTGCCAATGCTATGTAGCCTTGATAATCGTTTACTGTCGCTATTCTCAATCGAAGACCTTTGCTATCGGATGTTTTTCCTACCAGTCGTTTTGCGTCTTAGTCATCGTTATTCATCGTCCCCTCTCAGTTTTTCCATCACGCCTGGGGCCTTAGGCATACGTCAGCACTACTCGCAAATTGCCGTATTTTTACCACCAGGCGACTTTGTCGCTGACACTTTCGATACGACTGGTACTTTAGGTCGATGACACCGCCGTCTCGTCCTCGCCTTCCCCCTCTCTCCATCGCATCCCCTCCTCCAACTATTCCCCTGCCCACGACACTGCGTTCGGAGGTTTCTTCAGATCCTTGATCTCCTGCCTTCGTCATCTCCCATGTTGTCGCTGACACCTTCGATCATACCTCTCACCTTAGTTCAGTGCCAATGCCACATGTCTCATTTCCGTCGTCACCTCTCCCACCCAGTGTCATCCCAAGCTTCTCTTGAGCCATTGCCCTAACAAACGGGCTACGGACCGCGCGCTATCTTTCCTTCCTCTTCCTTGTCCTAGCCTCACCCCTTACACACACACTTACCCTAACATGCACTACACTACCACACATGCCGGGAGACCGGTCGGGAGCTTACAGCTTGTCCCGGCTGGGGCGCTACCCCGCTGGTGGGAGATAACTGGTTGAGGGCAAAACTCCGCTAGTCGACGGTAGGTCGGCGCCAGATCTCGCCATTCAGCGGGGAATAGATCATCGCCACTTCCTGAGAAAAAACACACTACACTTACGGGACTAATCACGTAAGTAGTTGACATCAATCAATCAATCAATCTGAGCCATTGCTATCACTACCGGATTTTTTTCCGAAGCCGCCGTCTCCTGTCTTGGTTATCTCCCCCCCCCCCCGTGCAGCGCGGTCACTACCTTTTCATTTGCTGTTGCTACTGCCACCCTCGTCCCATCATCCCCTGTATCCATTCGCCAGCAATCAGCTCAGCCATTCGCAGCAGCCGGCCTCAAACTTTCTCCAGATGTACGTCGTTCCCGGATGCTTCGCCGTGCGCCCCCTCTCCGAAGCCTTTTTCTGTCTCTGATACCTTCGATCAAGGCTAGCAATCCTAGCGTTGCGCCACCGCCGCCACGTCACCTCCCCAAACTCCGCAGGCCACGCGTCCAGTCATTCCTCATCCAACGTCAACTCTCCCAGCAGGGCCGTTGTAACTTGCTTTTGGGCCCTACGCTGTATACTGCGATTTTCGTAACTTTGTCCCTGACAGGAATGCGCTCTTTCGCTGACATCCAATCGGGAGCTTATATTTCGCGACAGTGACGTCACTATGGTGACGTTCAAGCTCCCTATTGGATGAAACCGTGAACAACTGATTCCTGTCAGGGACAAAGTTACGAAAATGGCAGTATAAAATGTAATGGGCCCTTGGACCCTAGAATAATTCATGTACATCCCAACATAATCATGTCTTTGAATATTTATTTTATTAAAAATATTATTATTAAATAATAATAATAATAATATAGTGTGTATATATTATGTAATAATATATTAAATTTGAAATTGTAAGTACAAAAATTAACAATCATAATATATTGTTTTAAAAACAATATGACAATGCTTTATTCAAACGATGTGGACAACTCCTAGAGGCAATGAAGCCATTAACATATATTTTTCTCGGTGGTTTTCACCAGTCCTATGCACACATCAGATTTTCTTCCAAATGAAAGGCCCTTGATTCAGAAACGTACTTTCTTAAAAGTACTCTTTTTAAGTGTATCAGTCTATGTTAGCATAAAAAATATAAATATATTGATATAATTTATGTGTATTTATTTGAAACAGAGAAAATGTGTGTAAAGTTTAGAACATTTGCTTGTAAATCGTATTACGATTAAAATCCTATAAAAATTGACAAAAAAAAATTCTACAAATTTGTGGGCCCTCAAAAGATCCGGGCCCTAGGCTGCAGCCTAGTCAGCCTAATGAATACAATGAATGGCTATGTCTCCTAGATATTTCTTCGTCTTCGACATTACACCGTTATTCTCCGTCGTTCCCCGTCTTCGTCATGTCCTTCGTCGTTGACACCTTCGTCCGGTACCGCCACCTCTAACGTAGTGCCTCAGCTCCGACGCTCACCTTTGTCTCGTGCCACTGCATCCTCATCCGAAGCCATCCCTGTTGGATGTTTTCAGAAGCCGCCATCTCCTGTCTCGGTCGATTTCCGCGCCGTCGGTGATGCCTCCGATCCCGCCAGGCACCTTACGCCCGACGCCTCTGCCGCCTCGTCGTCACTTCTTTTTCCCCCGGCAACCTCACCCACAGTCATTTCGCAGACAACACCGTCGTTCTCGGATGTTCTCCGACGCCGCGCCGTAGTCATTTTCCACGCCGTCGCTGACACTTTCGATCACGTCTGGCACCCTACTCCTTCACCTCCGCAGTCTCTCCGTCGTCTCCCCTTTCTCCCCCTTTCGTGGCCACGCCCCCCCCCCCCCCAAGTCACCGTTCCCGAATGTTTCTCCGCGGCCTCCGTCTCTCGCCGTCGTCATTCGCCGTGTCGCCGCTGACACCGTCGATCACGCCCTGCGCCTTGGGCCGGCTCCACCTCGTCGTCACCTCCGCCTCTCTCCGTCACCGCCGCCCCGCCCCTCCCCGCTCCTTCCGCCCCGCCCCGCCCCACCCACTGCCTCCGCCTGATCCCGGGAGCCAATTTCCCGCCGTCGCTCGCGGCGGAACTCGATCTGGAGCGCGCGCGCCGGCGAAATTGATATCCCAAACAAAAACAGCGATTTACCACCCGAGCCTATTTATATCCAGCTAATAATGCTGTAGGGACGTAAAGCGATTTTAAGGAAATTTAAACGAGATAAGGATGACGTAAAACGAGAAGTAGCTGTAATTTTCTTATGCATTTATTATTTATTGAATTTACTTTCTATTCAGTATCATGCTAAAGGTTTTCCTGCACTTTATTAAGGTTTCATTGCTTTTAGATCATAGCGGACGTAATTAATATCGATCTAGCGAAATGGATCTTTCCTATTCGACCATGTAGTGCAATACTGGGTTCCATAATAACGTTCGGTCTTTGTTCCTGTTTTGTGCAATCACGTTCTGAATTTCAGGGTAACAATCCTTTAAAAAAGTTTCACAGAATATATTTATTTTCTATAAAATATAATATATTCAAGTAATATATACATACTGACGAAACTATTACTCAATTAAGGTTTTAAAATCACCAGAAACTGATTTGAAAAATTGTTTTGTAAAATTATCAGAAACTGTTGAGAAAAATAAACTAGTTAAAAGAAAGAAAAAATAATTGAGAATTTATTAGGAGCAACCCAAGACGAAAATACTTTACCTCATAGAACTCATTAAAGTAAACATCATGACAACCATAAAAGACAATGATGATAGTCACGCCGATTTACGAAAGAGTAATGCTCCTGACCGACATTAAAGATACGATCGCGACAAAATAGCTTGTTTCACATTTTCAAAGGGCTTTACCCAGAAATTGTATACACAATTTCTTCAAAATTTGTTTTCGAATTACATGTGTATTAGCCACACTCCAAACAGTAACAGGCTGTACAACTTACACGTGCACCTCTTGTTCACTCTGCGTGATAACCAGAATAAGGACTTGAATAATGCAAATAAAAATATAGCACGTGGACAAACAGTTCCACCGATCGCGTTTTTTTACCACATTCACGACAACAGAAAAGTACGGCGCCATAGTTTTGCTTATACGAATAATATTATTACTACTATTATTATTACCACTCATATTATTATTATTATTATTATTATTATTATTATTATTATTATCGTATTTTCATCCTAGTTGTATTATCTGTATGCGGTTCTTGATTATTGAAAGTGAGATTGCGACAAGAAAGTGTATTGCGTGTATCATCCGTGCAAGGAGTAATAGCTGAAGTACTTAGCAAGTTCGCCGAATGGCCAATCGCGCGCTGAATCAGCACCGGCAAGGTTGTGGGCGCTGCATCGCACAGAGCTTGCGCAACAGCTGACTGGGCGCAGCTGGCGGATCCGGACCTGCAGCCTCCGCCGCCTGCCCCGCGCCTCCATCTCCTCTCCCTCCTCCTTCTCCCTCCTCCGCGCCCCCACCTCCGCCATTGACACCGCCTCCGCAACTGACACTGCCTGCGCCATTGCCACCGCCACCGCCGCCGCCGCCACCTACCTCACACTACCCGCCCAATACAGGTGAGCGTAAGACCGATTCGCGTTGCAGCCTCTGCATCACGCGACGCGAAAGTACGGATTTATTACATACTTCACCCAAACGAACTCAGAGAATTTGTGCTACATTATCGATAAAAAATGGAGTAACAAACTACGTGTTGCATTCATGGATATGCTTTGCACCCTTTCTGTATGTATATATGAAGTTACGTTAATAAAACCTAACATTTATCTTTCTTCCACCACTCCACACATTGTTTTTATGTGATGAGGCACACCTGGTAAAAAAAGACTCCTTTTTCTTAGAAAAGCCTAATATATACGTTCATCATATCAATTCATTTTTTACTATTATATCTACATTTCTAAGTGAACATCGACTCTTTTTATTTTCTGGACGATTTCACACATCTTCGCTTCGTGCTACTTTTATTTCAATTGTCAATTCAATTGCTCATTCATTCATGTTTTCCAATTCAGTAATATGAAATCAAGCTGCTTTTCATCGTAGATTCTATATTCTCGGAATATACTCAAACATCAAAAGTTAGTCCGGTGTTAAGTAACAACACACTTGTCTCTTGGTTTCATTACTAAATCTATTGCTTAACCATTTAAATAAAAACATGTTGAGGGGTCGTTTTTTTGAGGGAGGGCTCATGTTTTTAGAATAAGTAATTAATAACACGAAGGAACTAATAAAAGTTACTGAACAAGATGTAAATCAATTTCACACAACTTATAACCTTCGTGATTTACTCGCGAAATTTCTAACATTTATGACATCAAATACATGAGTCAAATTCATTTTAATCACACTCTGCTTTTAATGTCTATTCTTTGTTATCGCTGAGTGGTTCCCATGCAATGAAAATAATTATTTAGAAAGAAATATGACTCGTATTTGTATAACTTCAGGCTGATATATATTTTTGATTCAACCCTTGTAAGGCATTCCAAACCAACAAAACTTCCGTGATGCATTTATGAAATTCATATTTAATTAACAAATTCCTTTTCTTCTGAAATAGAAGCAACGTGCATAGTGCGTTTGAGGACAACTTGTGTCTACAGTCTACTCGTGTATGTGCACGCCTCTCCTTCGTAGCCCACTTCATGCCCCCGGCGCCGGCGAACCGTGGCAGCGGCGGCGGTGCGGGCGGAGAAAGTTTTTTTTCTCTCGCAAACGCAGCAGTGCCGGCGGAACGGACGGGGCTTGTGGAAGCAGCGGCTGGCAAGCCGAGGAGGAGAGGGGCAGGGGCAGTGATGCGGGCTAGCGGCTGATGCACACGCGCGCACTCGACGCCGCTGCCCCCTTCCGCCAGCCCGCTGCGCCGCCCACGCCGCTGCCGTTCCTCTGCCATCGACGCTGCCGTCTCCACAGCCGCCACCTCAGCAGCAGCACCCGCCGCCGACTCCGTTCGGCCTCCGCCGCCGCCGTCCCTGATGCTGCCTTCACCTCGATCCCGTTGCTCACCCCGTAGCCGTTGCCATCTCTGATTTTACCGGCGGAGATGGCTCAGTGTATCAACTGATGCCACTGCAGTCCCTCGGACCGGGAGGTCCTAGGACTCCACTCCCCATGGCGGCAGGATTTTCGACACTAACTTGTCAGCTAGGTCGAATTCAGTCGCTCCCTGGAGGAGAATTCTAGCGGCCGGCTGCTCTGATTGGTAGTTTTCCGTGGTTTCTCCGATCAACACCAGGCAAATGCCGGAGCAGTACCCTAACAAACGGGCCACGGACCGCACGCGACCTTTCCTTCCTCTTCCTTGTCGTATCCTTACCCTTCATACACACACACACACACTAGCACGCACTACACTACCGTACTTGCCAGGATACCGGTCGGGGGCTTGGAGCGTGTCCCGGCTGGGGCGATGCCCCGCTGGTGGGAGATACCTGGTTGAGGGAAAACCCCGCTAGTCGACGGTAGGTCGGCGTCGGATCGCGCCATCCAACGGGGAAAAGATCACCGCCACCTCCCGAGGGAAAACACACATACTACACTTGCAGGACAAGTTATCTCTAGTTGACGCGCCCGGAATCACGATCAATCAATCAATCATCTACCGACTAATCATACAACCGACTACTGTCCCTTCCTTTGTCCTTCACCGCTTCCGCTGCCACCCCCATCACCACCGCCGCCATCCCCATCTCCACCATCGCGTACACCCCTCTCCCGCCTTTACCATCATCGTTATTACCACTGATTCCTCCAATGCCACCAACCTCGCCTTCGCCGCTACCACCATCGACACTAACTCCAGCGCCCACGCTAACACCACTGTCTCAGATTCACCGCCTCCTCCATCACCACCACCACCACCGCCACCACCATCACCACCACCACGACCATCACCATCACCACCACCACCACCACCACCTTCATCACCACCACCACCACCACCACCATCACCACCCAACCACCACAGCTCTAGTACCCTTGCTGTTACCGCCGCCCGCGGCGTCCCCGCCGCCTGAGCCGCCGCTGGCGTCCAATGCAAATGTAGCGGGCGGTCGCGCGTCACGTGCCCTGCGCCCGGCGACGCACAGCCCCGGGCGACGCGCGCACCCGGGGCGGGAGGGGAGGGGAGGGGGTATGTTAATTGGCTAATTTTTAGGGCGCCGCCGGTGCTTACACGCAGGCCTCGCTGGCTGTGTTTTCTTGCTGAAGCCTCCACTGTGAATCTGTTTGACCCTTGCTTTAAGGGGAGCGCCTGCACGCAAAAGCGCCTCTCGAAATATAAATATAACTCAGTCTATTAAAATCTACGTTATGAGTCCAGTTTATGTCATATTTTGGAAGTTACAGATGTTAAGCTACTAATTTTACATTTGCAGTCATAAGAGAACCACAAATTGTTGATATAAAATTCTTTCACATAAGATGAGGGGGATGAAAATGAGCCCAAATTTCGTAATTTTATTCATAAACAGAATGTTAGTGTACTGATCTTCAGTTTAGTCCATAATATATTGAAGTCGAACGTTCTTATGTCGTCCACGAATTGAACTCCCCACGATGGACAAATCTAGTCACGACTGTAAGTTTAATTCCCACGAGGGAATTTTGAGATAAGTGCCAAGTTCTTTTTTGAATTATTTTCTGTCCAAATTTTAATGTGTTTGGTCGAAATGAATTATAGCGTGTGTTTCGTTGTGAATTTAGACCCCCTTGCATTTCAGAAAGATTATAATTTAGAGATTAAGACGTGATGGCCAAAGGCAAACTACCAAGTACCATTTCTAACCATATACATTACGATGTATCATTTCATTTCCAAGAAAAGAAAGGATCAGCATTCTGTACTCGATCGCCAACCTCTTGTTAGAGGCTTAACATTTCTAGACGATTTTTTAAACAAATTTTGGTATTACGTTTCCAATTGTCCGAGCATTGGTCTGTTCTGGTTTACGTTCGAAACCCATATTCGGTTATGTTTTACTTTCCTGTTTTCGTCGACCTAGCTGCACGCGGACCGAACCCGTATCCCCGCCATAAACAAAAACCGAGAATTAAATTTGCGCCATAAAGGATTGTTCATCACATGTCTCGGAATAATCTGCAAATCTACTTGTGTATACTTTTCGTTAAGAGTTGATTTGTTTTTGGATTACTGGGGCGCCGCGCCGCCCGCGCTCTCTGGGTCAGGGCTCGCCCTCGCGCTCCCGCACCCGTTCACTTTCTCGTTTCCATTCAGCGGTCATCGATCATGCAAACACGTGCCACTGGAGCGCGCTGCCATCGATTCTGTTCGAGATATTGTCCGATGTAAGCGGATTGCTTGTTACTCGCATCAGCAGATTTTGAAGAATGCTTCGTGTTGTGCGTATTGGAGATCACACCCGACCGATGTACACTTTAGCCTGGATCAGGCATTCGTAATGCGTAAAATGTTAAGTAAAATTCGTGGGATTTGTGGTTGCTAATCAAATGATATTATTATTATTATTATTATTATTATTATTATTATTATTATTATTATTATTAGCCTATACAATCCCATGGAGGGCTAAGGCCTCCTAATTTCTCAGGGAAGATTTGTGCTGTCAGCTACTTGTGGCCTTGTACATAGCTAGTTCGCTGTCTGGTTATACACTTGTGGTTATATTCAACTTCATTAGTTAACTGACGTAGTTCACTATTCTGACTACGCTTGTTATTGGCAATTTTCATTTGTGTAGCTACTTTAACTTCTTCTTGAAATGATGTTACGGAGTAGTAAAGTCTGGCTAAACTTCCTTCATCAGTAAATTTTCTGATACCTCTGAACCTCTGATACGATTTGAATTCTTACGCGAGTTGAAGAACGGTATAGAATACTTGAATTACAGAACTGGAAAATATTTTAATCGTGCCTACTGTAAATCTGAAACAAAATAAGCAAAAAATTACTTACGTATATTCCATTGGAAAATTTTGTGATGAATAAGTAAATGTGTGATTCCATTCTTGAATGAACTACCACTTGCTTCCAGGAACGTGGGTGCATGTTGCTAATATTTGTCATATCCCCCATTAATACACTTTCTTGACATTAACATTAGTAACACTTGAAATAAGTAATGTGTGTGTTGGATTTGCCTTAAATTTGAAAAGAATTTTAGTTTAGTAAAGTCAGTACATATTAGTATGTACACAGTATCAAATATGTAACACCAGTATGAAATATAGTAAAAAGAAACGTTTCTTTCACCAAATTCTTCAGAGGATGAGTCTGAAATATGTTTGTGATTTGGAGACACTTACCCTTTCGAGACGCCGCTAGTTAAGTAAGCAAACGAGTAGCAAGTCCTCGCAGCCAGATGAAGGCCCCGTAACTCGTGCAACATGGCCGTCTGGACCCCCCTCCCCCGCCCTCATGCAGGAGCCGGTCCTGCGGCGCGTGACACGCTTCTAAGCGCGAGACGCTGCAGCGCGCGAACCGGATCGGCGACTGCGGTTGCAGGCTTTATGCACTCCGTGGGGGAGGGGGAGGGGAAGCAGCAGACCACACGAACGGAGCTGTCGAGGGAGCTTGAAGCTGAATAATAAATGAGTGAACTAACACAAAAATAGAAATATCACGAAATGCAGGGTTGTCCAACTCAGTGGCGTAGCGTCAGTTGGTGTCACCTGGGGCGAAGCGAATGGTGCCACCCCCCCATAAATTAAGTATAAAAATATCTATTGTTGCATTGACTGTTCATTATTTTATTAAAAATGCAAACATATGTGCACATGATAGTTATTTATAATATATTAAAAAAGTCTGTGTAATTAAGAATAGTTGCAGTATATTTGCAATGAAATCATAATATATGCTTATGATTTAAATGTATACTAATTAAATTAATATAAATAATTTTTAACTAAACCACAAAACATATATAATTCCAACAATAACATTTTCAAACTACTAAACTAAGAAAAATAACTATTAATATATAACATTTTTAAGTAAATGATTTAAATTACTCGTATATAATTCCAACTACAAAATAATTCAATTGGTGTCACCCGGGGCGCGCCGCCCCCCCCCTGCCCCCCCCCCCCAGCTACGCCTCTGGGCCCAACTGGCAGCTCGCGATGCCATTTATTCTGGGCCGCCAAATGTTACGATTCAAAAATGGAAGTCCTTTTCATCTAGGCGGGCGAGAACATAGCGCCTAGCGCGCCCAGCCACTTTGATGTAAAAATAGTTTAATATTAGATTTCTGGAGTTTTTCAAGTAAATTCAGAAGTTAAATATCAACCGAATGTATTTCACTGCGTTATGCATGCTACGGCGTATATCACGCATGGTTACATTCTCCCCTTCCCATTTCAGAGCATCCGTGCAAAATGCCGAGATCAGGAATCCAGAAGTGGATCACCCGAGTAATGAAAATAGGGCCCACAACCATATTAAAGGTTTTAGTTGTGGTCCTTAAGGTCTTGCATGTTGGGCACCTCGAACTTAAGGAATGTTTGATCTATTTTATAACAATTGTTTTTAAATAGCGATTGTCCGTAATAAATTGTATTATTAAAATATAAACTTTCTTGGATGCGGTATAATCCAAACTCGTAATGTTATTTTTGTTGCTACTATTGCTGTTATTGAAACTATGAAGTGGAACCTTTGTATCTCGAATCCTATAGAGAAAAAAATAGATATGGAATTATTCCTCGTAACTACCCAAATGCGTATTTTGAGTCTTGATCTATCGATAGATCGTGGGTGTTTGTATGATGTATGATGGAACTGAACAAAAAAATGTATTTGGTGGGAGTGCAATATCAGATGCATGGTACCACGAACCCAAAGAATCAGGATATGGTAAAAGAAAAGTTCTCAGTCATAACGAAGGTCAATAACGATTTTCTCAGATAATTTAAAAAGCCAATAATTAAGGTAGGAAAAATACAGTATTTGAATATTTGGACACAGCAAGTTTCAAGAGACTAGGTACCAGGCTATTTAATGGAATTTGAATAATCGATGTTTTACTGTATTCGTGAAATTAAAGTAGGTACCAGATATGGACAAACCCTACTGGGGATATCATTGGTCAGCGTGCTCGCTTCCCATGACGCGCCCCGGGCTCGATTCCCGGCCAGGCAAGATTATAGTGTGCGTTTTGCTTGCAATGTCTCAGTATATGTTGCTGTGTGACGATCAGAAAACTCCCTTTTGAAGTTGAGAAGACCAGAATACGGCGTAGGGATGTCTTGGTGCTAACCACACGTACCCCTTAAGCCAGTGTTGTCAAGGTCGATGGCACGAGCGGGAGTCCGTGGCACGAGTGCCACGACGAAATCGCCCCTCCACGCAGACCATCACCCCGCCCCAAGAGACAACGCCATCACTATTGTAAACGGTGGGGTTACTACTACTCGTAATAGTTTCCTTTCCCGACGCTAGTTGCGCAGAGAATCTCGTGGCATGCTACGCGTGCCACAGTCGCCGGTAGAAGACCTTGACACCACTCGTCTACCCCAGTGTTGTCAAGGTCGATGGCAGGAGCGGGAGTCCGTGGCATGAGTGCCACGACGAAATGGCGGAGTGGGGGCTGGTGCAAGAGAAGCGGACGTCGTGTGGCGGAGCGGAGCGGGGGGGAGCAGACGGACGCGGGCGGGCGGGCGCGTGGCGACCGCGGACCGCAGGAGAGCACTTTCTCGGCTGTCGCGGCCGCGCGTCGGCGGTGCCCGCGGGGCAGGGCAACGAACCGCAACCGCCAGCAGACCGGGCGGAATTGCTCGTTAGAGCGAGATGGGACTAAAACCGAAATCAAGAAAATACTGGAAATGGAGAAAAAAAATCAAAGGGAATGGCGTTCAATGGGAATTGTAACAACTGGCGGGGAGATGCAAAGGTGCCGAATGTGTGAATGAAGTTTATATGTTTGACCTTTACTTTGACATTTTTAAACTTTGCAAGTAAGTACTAAGGATGTGTGTATACAACGGAGGAAAGCAGTGGTTAAAGAGATTGAAAATTATTGGAAAATAAAACATATTAATTTTAATACATGCGAACGAAGTTTTAGAAACTTATACACCGAAAACTAGATACTAGTTATGAAATATGTATATATAGTTGACTCATCAGCATCTGAAGAATGAAAAACAATAAACTCGTACTCAACTGTGAGGTGAAATACTTCATGAAGTAGGTTTTCTAAAATATGCTATTAATAGTAGGCGACTGCATCAAAGGAAGATATTATGGCCCATATTCATATTGAGGATAAGTGATATGTTGGAGAGGAAGGTAACCATAGTTCCATGACTGTTAACGCTCCTGCGCTCTTTGCAACGGGGCGTGGGAATCCGCCGTCGTTTACCGCGTGGCCCTGGGCGCGGGCGCGGGCGCGAGCGGGGGCGGGGGCGGGGGCGGGGGCGGGGGCGGGGGCGGGGGGCACTTTCCACGCGGCCGCGCAGCCACTTTCTCGGCGCGCGCCTGCGTTGTGCGTCGGGTCGCGGCGCGGCGCGTCGCGGCGGTGCGAGCGGTGCAGCGTGCGGCGCCGCGGGCGCGGGCGCGGGAGCAGGGCGCGGCGCCGGCGAAAGCGGACCCTCCGTCCCGCTGAACTCCAACACCGCCTCTGCCGCCGCCCGACAAAGGCAGCGACTGATGTCGCTGCAGTGCCTCTCACCGGGAGGTTCTAGGGGTCGAGTCACGGCGGTGGTAGAGTTTTCGACACTAGCTAGATAGCTAGGTCGTGTCCAGTCGCTGTGTGGAGGAGAATTCTAGCGGCCGACTGTTCTGATTGGTAGTTTTCCATGGGTTCGCTGGTCAATACCAGGCGAATGCCGGAGCAGCACCCTAACAAATGGGCCACGGACCGCGCGTGATATTTTCTTCCTCTTCCTTGCCCAGTCCTCACCCATTACTTACACACACTTACAAGCCCTACACTGCCACACGTGTGAGGAGACCAGTTGAGAGCTTACAGATTGGGGCGGTGCCACGCTGCTGAGGGATACGTGGTTGGGAAATATTCTCGCAAGCCCATGATGGTCGGCGTCGGATCTCGTCGTCCAGCGGGGAAGATGATGACGCGCCGCCACCTCTCGCGATAAAAACGTGCACTACAGTTATGGGACCAACGTCATTAGCAGTTGACGCACCCGGGATCACTAATCAATCAACCGCCTCCACCGCCTTGTCACCGACGCCCCGCGGTCCCCACTTGCTCCTCCGATTGCACACGTCCTTCTCGACCTCCACCGACTCCTGCGACTTGGCATTTCGTATCCTCCGCCTCCTCTGCCGTCTCCACCAAAAACGACGAAACAACGCCGCTCGCCACTTCGGGCCAGCGCGCCACTCCGGGACACAAGCAGCTGCTGCCGCCGCCGGTGTGCCCGTTCCCGCTCCCGCCGTAGGTGCCGTCTCCTCCTCCGCTAGCTCTTTGTCGCCTCCGACGGTGCGTCCGCAAGCCGGGCACCCCGCCACGGAGGATGAAGTGTGAGATCAGCAGAGGCGGCGAACGCTCGCCAAATGAGAATGCGGGAGGGACTTTTGGATTTGATGGCTGTGCGAACGCACCGTGAAGTTGTTTATTATAGTAGCTTAAGTAATTGAATGTCATTATGATATTGTTCGATCTTTATCCTGTAATAAATGAACCTTATCGTCTGTCTCGTACCTTATACACAGTGCATTATGCGAGCGAAGAGTGCTTCGACTTGTAAATTGAGTTAGATGTTCAACTTGGTTTCATCAACTCAAGAGGACAGTGTGAATTAGGCTTCTTTGACTTGTAAAATGTTATGTCATTTACCGTATAATACTTTTCTAACGAATGTTTTCTCGTAGTACCAAGTAATTCCGCATAAAATTATCTTTTGCTTGTATTGTAATCAGGTGATAGTAAGAAGAATAAAGGATGAGACTCTTCACACAAATCAGGATTGTCCAACTGGCGACCCGCGGGCCTCCTGCGTGCCGTTTATTGTGTCCCGCCAAAAGTTATGATTCAAAAGTTAAAGTCTTTCCATCTACGTCGGGCGAGAACACGGTGCGCCTAGCGCACGCGCCTTGCCAGCGTCATCACCCCTTTGACGAAAAAATAGATTAAGATTAGATTTCAGTATTTTTCCCTAAACAATTCAGAAGTGAAAAATGATCAGAATGTGTTTCACTGCGTTATCTGTTGTGTGGCCTGATATCAGGTATGGTTCCATTCTCCCTCATTCAGAGCAGCCGTGCGGAGTGCCGAAATCAGGAATACGGGGATCTCAGATGTGGATCGTCCGAGTAATGAAAATAGGGCCCAGAACCATATTAAAGGTTTTAGTTTTGGCCCTTAAGGCCTTGCACGTTGGACATCTCTGACATAAATCATACGCGCAGAATATACAAAACTGACTAACAACTGAGAATATCATAATAAAGGGACTAATTTATTGAAACCATCATTTTTAGTTAAATTGTTTAAGGTCAAAAGAGTCTCCTAACAAATTAAACCAAAGATAACCCATTCTTTAATTTTTTTCGTCGATCTCAATCATCTAGTTGGAAACTGCTGCTAAGGGAAACGCGTGAAACACACTGAAAAGGTTGTACGTGGTTCGATGTAGCAGCGCACAACTTTGCGTAAAGTTGCTCTGGGGGGTAACGCGTATCGCTCGGTAATTCGCTATAATAATAGATTTTCCACCGATTTCCGGCGACGCGACGCGGGGCGGCGCGCTGGCGCGGAGTGGCGGGCGGCGTTGTTTCGCATGGTTTGTATGTTGGCGGAATCAGCTACAACGCGCGAAAACAGCGCCATATTTTAATTTCCCTTGTTCGCCGGGGCGCGCGACCCATTGTGACGGCTCATCGCGGCGCTCGGAAATAGGCTGTCCGCGGCTGCGAATGTAGCGCCGCCGCCGCGCGCACACACACCGCGCGTTGTGCGGTGGCGAGGGCCGACAGCCGTGTTGCGCTCGCGAGTGACCGCGAGGCGGGGCTGGGCGGATGGAGCTGGATGGACCGGGTGGGGTGGGCCGAGGTGGGGCGGGGCGGGGTGGGGCGAGGCGGAGCGGGGAGGGGAGGGGCCGGCGTGGTTGCGTGGCGTGGCGAGGCGTGGCGGAACGTGGCGGGGCCTGGCGGGGCATGGCGGGACGAGCGGAGCGGGCGGGGCTGGGTGGCCGAGACGGGTCGGCACGGGACGGGGCGGGCCGGGCCGGGCTGTGCGGGCTAGGCGTGCTGTGGCGGGGCGGGGCGTGGTGGAATGGGGCGTGGCGGGACATGGCGGGGTGGGGCGTGGCGGGGCGGGGCGTGGTGTGGCGAGGGGGTGGGGCGTGGCGGGGTGGGGCGTGGCGGGGCGTGGCGGAGTGGGGCGTGGCGAGGCGTGGCGGGATTTGGTGGGAATGGCGGGGCGTGGCGGGGCATGGCGGGGCATGGCGGGACGGACGGGGGCGGACGGGCTGGGTGGCCGAGACGGGTCGGGACTGGACGGGCCGGAGCGGGGCGGGGCGGGCGGTCGGGTCCATTGGAACGGTCTGACGGGGGACGGGCGGACGGCGCCCGCGTATGCGTATTTACTGGGGGGGATGGGGCGTGCGGGGCGGCGGGGAGAGGTGTGGCGTGCGGGGAGGGCGGCGTGGGACGGTCGTGCGGGGCGGGCGGGGCGGGCGGGGCGGGCGGGGCGTTCGGTCGGACGGGGGACGGCGTGGGACGGGCGGGGTGTTGCGGGGCGGGCAGGGGGAGGCCGGCTGGGCGGGCGCCCGCGTATTTGCTATGGTGCGAATTTTCCGTGCCGGTGAGCGCGGTGCGATATGCGGGGACGGGTAGAGGAGGATGGTGAATTCATGACGCGCTGAAAGGTGACTGTTTGAGGTCGAAGCGGGATGAAAAAAATACATTGGTAGAAAAAATAGATTGGTTCGATGTCTAGGGCGATAGAAACGGAGGTTGAGAGAACTGAGGGATTCAGCAGAGCTGATGAAACGACGGTGTAGTGCGTGATGGAATTCACGTGTAGAGCAATGATGAGGGGGGGGGAAGATGTGATGGATGGGACTTGCTGAAAGGTGACTGAGAGGGGTCAGAGGGAATGAAGTGTGTACGAAAAGTCGTGGCGAGGAGTTTAATTGTCTTAGAAGACAAAGAATGATGAGGGATTCAGCAAAGCGGATGAACACGAATGGTCGAAGAGGGGACGAAAAGCGTATTGGTGGGGAGGTGTTAAACAAACACAAGAGGTTAAAATAGTGTTGGATTTAGCAGTGCGGATGAGATGATGTAGTGTGGGATGGAATGAGATTGTGAGAACAGTAGCATTAGCGGCGGACCGAGGGGAGAGGGGAGTTTGTGTTTACGGGTCGCAGCGGGAGACAAAAATGTGTAGGTGGTGACGAGGTATTAAGTACCTAGGAAAACAGAAACATACAAGATTCGTGTAGTGATGCATTCAGCTGAGGGGGTGAGAGAATGATGTCGAAGAAGATGGAATGGGACGGTGGACACACGTATTGAGAGGATGATTGTTGCTGCTCGCGGGGAAGGTGACTGTGTGAGGTCTAAGCGGGGGGCGAAAAATGATTTGGAGGCGAGGAAGTTCATGTACAGGGAATCAGAAACTTTATAGATTAGAATCGTAACGCATTCAGCACAGGGGGTGAGGAGGAGTTGTAGTGAGGGAGGAAAATGTGACGGACGCTTGTGAGGACCCATTATCCGATGCGACGATTAAATATAATCCAGATCAACATTTCCGCACCTTTTGATAACCGTTTTACCTTGGGACTCCCTTGTAGACAGCACTTGTTTTTTGAAAGGAATAAGAGAGGCGTGCCTTGCTGCCCGTATGAAGGAAGATATGGCTTTTCCTCTAAGTGTTGGAAGTTTGAGAAATAAGTTAGAACAAGCTGAGAGATATAGATGTCAAATAAGTAACCTAGTGCTATGAAAGCAGTGAAGTGTTGGTCAGTGTAATTCAAAGCAAAAGTGTAATGTAGTGAAGGTGATCAATGCCTTTTAAAAATATAATTTAGCCAAAATCTATGTAGCTTGTATTGATTTTTACTATCACCAATATATAGTTGTTCTATATTGTGGTAGTGTTGAAATAATTGTTATAATACTTAATATTAGTGATAGTATGATTATCACATTCTGGTTTTGTATTGTACTCTTTTATTATTTTTTATTATTATTGTAATTATTGTTAATCGACTGTCACCGGTTGCAGTTCAAATAAATGTACGTATGCATGTTATCTGCTTCATATAACAGTCCTCTGTGTGCTCAGGTTTTGTCCGTGCGCGTTTGTGCGCTTCGTTTTGTTTAACAGTACCCCGAAGCACCGATAAGCGCCCATTTTCGCCAATCATGCTTTACCTCGTCCCCTGTTCTCAGCTCAGCGGCTGCCCGGCTGCGCCTGCTTCCCCCTCTCTTTGCCCCATCCATAGTTCCATTTGTGTGGGCGAGTTGCGCTTTTGACCGTCACCGGTTGCAGTTCAAGGGAGCGTTGCTGAGGGAGGACGCGTCAGTACCTGCTCCATTAGAAACTGCCACTGGGAGTTACGCGCGGACCTTCAGGATGTGGGCTGCAACGGACACACACATCGAAAAAACAGAGATATCACGAAAAGAGATTATCAAATGATGACATAAAAAAGTAAAACTGAGGAATTCAGTGAAATATCGATAACTTGAACTCAAATGACTTGAAATTTTTCAATTTTGTATTCTTTATCTACTCTTCCTATTAATACTCTAACATCGGTAATTCGAAATAGACGATAAGTAAACGATATCTTCTTGAAATTCGATATGTCGATTTCTCTTTAAGAATAAGAAACCGAAGTATTTTTTGAGCTTTCTTCAATCATAAATCATTAATGATTAATCAAGTTCAGAGAGACGATTAAAAATGTTTGGTAACAATCAAGAGCACTGATTTGAAAATTGGATTAAAGGGAAATTATGAATGTAGGCCACAACATTTGACTAGATAAATAACAAACAGTCTGTTGTAGTTCGCTTGATTGCGTTGTGTAGATGAAAGATAAAGAAAATGTAAGAAATAATTCCATACTTTCAAAGTAGCGAGTTCTAGTGTAATATGACATTAGTACACCTCGAAAGAAGCACTCCAATTTTCCTGTTTGCCGATTCGGCTTAGAACGTGGCAAGAAGCCTAGAAGGAGAAAAAAAAAAGTCCCGTGCGAGGGAAAGAGGATCACTAACTTGTGTTGTGGAAGGTGGTTGGGAGCAGAAGTAATTTAAGCCACAAGGCCGAGGGAGCAAAAAGAGCACCGGGGTGGAGAGCGTGCGCTTAGAATCGCGGCGGAGGGAGGGGGAGGGGCGAAGCGGTAGGCAGAGGAGCGGCGAAAGAGCCCGGCTCCATTCCGCGATCTCGCTCGCTCGCTGGCGCCGCGTCGGGGGCTGCAGCAGCGCGGCGTCGCGTTTCGATTCTCGTTACCGCCGGCCCCGCCCCCTTCCCCCAGGCGGGCGCGGTAGAAGGAAGGTGTTAAGGAGTTTGTCGAAGAGTATCGGTTCCCCGCCGCGCCCTCACGCACGTCTCAGCCCGCTGCCCGCCCCGCCGTCCGCGGCTGGGGCGCGTTGGTAAGCGCGGGGGCGGTTCGGGTGTTGTAAAGAGATAACAACTTTTTTTCTCCCTCCTCGTCCTCCTCCGAGTGAGCGAGCGAGCGGTTCCCTCTCTGTGAGCAAACAAGTGAGAAGGGACACCTGACCCCGCGCGCCGTCTCCTCTTCTGTCGCCGTCGCGGGGGTCGCGTATGTGCGGCCGGGTCCCCGGTGTTTGCCGACCTTTTAACCCGACGGCGGCGTCCCGCTCGGCCCGGGCCGCGCCGCGCCGCGCTGCGCCGCTGTTTGCGACCGCTAGCCTTCCCGCGCGGCGCAGGTGAATACAGGTGCGTTGCGTGCGTTTGGGAAGGAGTCGGGCTTTCAGGTGACGTCCCTGCAGGACCGGGTTTGTGTAAGGATCCGGGGAGCAGCGCGCTAAATTTCACGACGATGCGAAAAGCAATAAAATGTTATTCGTACTCGTGAACAATGTAACAAAGTGATATTCGTCGCTCAAGAAGTGCTGAAACGTTGGAGTACGACGAATGCGGCGAGACCCCGACAGCGAGCATCACGACACTTGCCTTAGAAGCCTAATCACTCGACAGAGAAAAATGGTTTAAATTAATGATTGCGAGGTTTCCATCAGTTGGGTATTGACAAGTGATTTGATGCATACTGAGCTTTTCAAAACATTCGTCATGTCGCATTTATGCAGGTTCTAACGGGACTTTTTTCATGGGTGTGGTTGAATTTATTGATACACGAGACATGTGTTACCCACAGTTGACTGTTCAGTGAACTGTGAGACATGTGTTACCCACAGTTGACTGTTCAGTCAACTGTGAGACATTTGTTACTCACAGTTGACTGTTCAGTCAACTGTGAGTAGTACAACATACGTAATAGTCTTGATGACCAGTATGTACTAGTCATCTTGCTTGACTTCACCTCTGAATACCGAGTGGAATTTCTGTTCGACTAAGCGGGTTCTTGAAAGGTTATCACGGGGTTCTCCTGTTTCCTGGCCTCTCATTCGACCATTTTTGGATCGTCATTCATATCACGTGATATATTACTGGGGAGTCCTCTCCAATATTAATATGTTTCTGGTGGCGTTGATACCTTCCATTAAATTAAGAAACAAGAATTGTCTAGATATCTATTTTTTTTGCTTAAGATCTATTCAATCGCCTAGCGATCATCAGGGCTGAAAATTATGTACAATAGTTATTTATGCGCCAAGGGTTATTATGGTTCTAATGATCGACCGGCGACAGAAAGCCCGAAGGTCTTTGACCCCTACTCGATCATTAGAACTTTTATAATGCCCTGGTGCATACACGATTTTATTTTTTACCCAACATTGATTCAGATTTACTTATTTACTAATTAACTAGATGCTAGCTTGACTAGGTTTGTCTTTTCATATTGACGTCCCATAATTCCCTCCACAAGAGAACATGTAGCATTATTCAACTTCCCTCGTAACCACGATCCAGGTAAGTTATGCAGCGTATATCGAGCTCCGTATCGAAAGAACAGCAAAGAATAACGTATCAGTAAAAAATAAAAGAATTAATCTACTATTCCTTCCAATGTATCCCGTATGCCAAAAAGTATTCGTTCCCCCTTCCTCCCAGGGAGTGACGCCCATGAAGCAGGGCAGCAGGCACTCTGAACGCCTGCTCCCCGCGACAGCGTTCCTCGCACGCCCGCGTTGGAGTCCCTAGATACAAAGAGTAGCGCATTCCATTGTTCCACCGATCCCGCCATTTTATGTCCAGTTGTCACGGACATTGGAACTGTGTAGTATTCGGTATGTTGACAATCATGAATCTACCTCAACCCAATATAAATATTCTTGAAATCGTCGTATGTCACCAATTGTTATAATTTCTCTTCAGTTCCTGATTGCTATCTAGCGGGGCTATCGGGTGAGAGGATATTAAATGGCGGCGTTTGCGCTACTCTCTGTGCCTAGGGACTGTATCGCGCGTTTCCCGCGCGTCGTGCGGCCCTTTCAGCCGCCGCCGAAGCGGAGGCCGCGTGCGAGAGGCTCTGTGGCGTGCCAGGGAACGTGCTTCGAGCACTCACCCGGCGCGGCCTCTGCAGCGCTCGTTTGCATCTGATTTTTCTTTATCGGCCGGGAATTTCCCGGCTGCAGGGGCATCGGAAACTCGTTGACTTAGAAATTACGCTCTCGTTTTCTCTCTGGCGAAGCGAAAGAAATACTTAGCCGGAGAGAGGAGAAGGGGGGTTTTGCTTTTTAAAGGGCCTTTCTCTAGTATTACTCGGAACTCGGCCAAATTGGCCGCAGCTTCCAATTATTGTTCGGTTAGCGGGGGCCGCGTCGAGCCCTTTTCGCTGTTGAGCGGCGGCGGCGGTGGCGCTGTTCGGCGGCCGCGCCAGGAAGGAGCTGCCAACTTGTTTCATCCGCGTGCGCGCGCGCGGCGAGGGGGAGATAATGGTGGGGGCCGTGTCGCCAGGTAATTGGCGTGGCTCGGTGGCCCCAGCGCCGCGGTGCGGCGGGAGGATGCAACCACCGCTCCACGCCCTCCGGACACCCCACGGCGTGGCCCCGGCCCTCGCTTTTCGCTAACGTTCTTCACCCAGCGGTCCACACCCAGCGCGTAGTACCCATGGCCCCTCACTTACCGCCTCTCACCCATCACTGACATTTTTCTAACTTTGCCCCTCAAGGCCCGTCTTCACGATGGAATATGTCACGGTATTTCGCGAAGTTCTCAGTCGTGCCGCCAGGTATCGGATGATCGCGACTATATCAAGCAGTGGTTGCGATCATGCGACTTCTAGCGGTACGACAGAGAAAGACGCGAAATGCCGTGTGATATTCCATCGTGGCCATAGGGGCTTGATGAGCAGAGTTAGAAAAATCGCACTATAACCATTGATCCTCCCGTATTGCAATTTAAGGCTTCTCTCCCATCGCTTCTCAGCCAGCTCTAATCAATTACGCCACCTCACTTACCGGCTGTCACTTCACTGTTTCTGACCTATCTTTCCCCATCCACGCTTTCACATTCATCCCATTTCACCTATTTCCTCTCATCAACCGTGCCTCACCCACCTCTCCTTTATCGCTCCTGACCCCTTGTCGACCATTGTATCTCCACCACTTCTCCTCACTCACAGTTCTTCACCACTTCTAGTCATTACACCGCTGCACCACACACTTCTCTTCAGGCCGCTCAATAAGGTTCCTCAGGACGCTCGTCAATCCTTTTACCCTCTTCACTCTCTCATCTCTTTTCTCTTATGTCCTCACATCCCGTTCCAGTACTCCCATGATGTTACGTCACCTTTCGTTTTACATGTAAGGAAAGTTCTTTGACCTCGCAAATTACTCCGTAACTCCGTCCTTCTCGTGGCCTGGCCCTGACCATAGAGTCTATGCCCTGGCCGGCCGTCTCTACATCCGTCATAAGTCACTTCCCACTCAGCTCGTCGGTTTCCTATTTTTCCTGGAACCCCACCTCGATCCGTCCCCGGTCTAACGGTGCTAAACCTTTCCATGCTTTCCTCCCCGCCGTGGTTCGCCTCTGGCCCCGCCACGTCCCCTCCGCGTCGCACCCAATCCCAGCCGCCGCCGCCACTCCCGCCGCTGCCGCCTTCCCCGCTGCCGCCCCCGCCGCCGCCACCGGTGCCGCCGCCGCCCCCGGTGCCGCCGCCGCCCCCGGTGCCGCCGCCGCCCCCGGTGCCGCCGCTGCCCCCGCCGCCGCCGCCTTCCCCGCTGCCGCCCCCGCCGCCGCAGCCCCTGCCGCCGCCCCCGCCCCCGCCTCCTCCCCCGCCGCCGCCCCGCCACCCCCGCCGCCAGCCCCACCGCCACTCCTGCCGCCCCTGCCGCCTCCGCCTTCGCCGCCGCCGTCTTCCTACCGCGGCCGCCCCGCCGCCCCACCGCCCCCCTCCACACCCTGCTGGTACCACTACCGCCGCCTCTGCCGCCGCGCCCGCCGCCGCCCCCACTGCTACCCCCACCCCTACCCCTGCCGCTAGCCCCGCCGCCGGCCCCGCCGTTTACACGGCGCGCAAATGCTTTCCGCTTTTGTTCGCTGGCCGCCTCGCCGCCCGCCCGCCATTCTCTCCGCCTCTTTTCGGCGCAGCCCGTCGTGTAACTCGTGTGGGAACGGGCTTCTTTTGTCTCGCATGTTTCGTGTCTGCGAGGGAAATTTCTGTTGCAGCGTTGAGAATGCTGCAACTGTACGTTAAATCGTGGGTTTAATTTTGAACGAACGCTGTGCCGTTGGTATCACGGAAACATTGTATGTTCTCTAATGAAAATTGGTTTGTTTTTTACATGCGTGGGTATTCTCATAGAAATCATAACAATAAACATAACGGAGTTGGACTTTGTCTTCTTTTTTTGCCTGCTGTTTTTACGATGAAGTCTGGGGTACTGTGTAGCCTACTATCGTTGTGAAGGAAAAACAGTTTTCGAAATTAACAGGATGTAGATGTTTCTCGTATATTCCTTTTCGTAAATGAGCCATTCTTAGAAGGGTGAATTACCTCTGCTAGTTTGGAAGACTATTTATGTAGATAAAATATATTCACTGTATCTAATGCTTTCATTTTGTATCAATAATGCAGCAAGTTTGTTTTGGTATTCTAATGATGACTAAATATAGATTGTCGATAATATGACTGAACGTCGGGGAGATCGATTGTAATGAGATGTGAAAGTGAAGTCGGAGATATTTTGTAATCTTTCAATTTTACTTCGCATTTAGATGTCACTGGTAGCATTTCAAAAATCATGCTGCTGCCTTCTAATTGACACAATCCATTTGATACATAAAACTGAAGCCCCTATTAGATAAAACACAAAAATATTCTTTTATCGGAGATTTTTCAGATATATTCTGTAGCTATGTTCTTGAGGCTTGTAGCGGTTCTGGTTGCAACTTGAGTCATCTTCACATGACTAGTTTCTATCCAAATAATGAAAAATCTGCGAAAATGATTTATGCAGAGTTGGCAATTGGTGACCTTTCAAAATTTGGTAGACAATAGTCACTAGAAACATGAATAATTTAACACTACTGAAGAAGAAGAAGATTAGGCTAAAATGAATGTCATGTTAACCTAACGTACCTATTTATTGATATCCAACATCCCATCCATCGTCGATCTACGTCAAGGATACTGCACCAAAACACGAAAATAATGCCTTCAAACCATGATCTCACCACGGAGTGGGATGATCCGGCATAAATCCAATCAAGATCAATTTCATCGTCTTGCAGGGCACCCCTCCCACCTCTTCCTCCCCTCGCAGCGCAGGCGCGTGTAACGGCCCTGGCGTGTGTCGGCAAGCGAAAACGAGGGCGAGGCGCGAAAACTTTCATCGGCGCGGCGCTGCACCGGCCCCGAGATGGCTCCTGGGCCCCGCGTGTCGCGAATGGGATGGCTTTTCCCCGGAGCCGAGGCGAAGCGAGGGCGGCGGGGACGGGCGGGGGAGGAGGTAGTTGGGCGCGTTCCATTAGGTCGGCGAAGAATTTCCGGCGCGCCACACCGCCCCTCCCCGCCCCACCCTGTCCCGCCCCGCCCTGTCCCACCCCGGCCCGGCCCGCCCCGCCCTGTCCCACCCCGGCCCGGCCCGCCCCCGCTCCGCCACACCCCGCCCATGCCCCCGCCCCGCCCTCGCCCCCCGCCCCCGCCCCCGCAAGCCCCGCCCGCCCTGCCCGTCCCGCCGCGCCCCGCCATGCTGCGCCCCGCCTCTCCCCGCCCTGCCCCGTCACGCCCCACCCCTCCCCCGCCCCACACCGGCCCCCGCCCCACCCCACCCCGCCCCCGCTCCACCCCACCCCGCCCCCGCCTCGGCGGGCCCCGCCCCCGCCCCGCCGGGCCCCGCCACTCCACGCTGCGCCCCGCCCCGCGTCGCCGCTCTGCGCTCCGCCCCGCCCTTCCCCACCGCTCTCCGCTCCTTCCCGCCCGCCCCGCCGCGCCCCGCCCGCCCCCTCATGCCACGCCGCGAAGGCTCCACGCGCGGCGCTACTGTATTAAACGCTCCGCCGTGGAGCCCTTAACGCGCCGCTCGCGGATGCAAACGATCTCGCGCTAAGGTATTAACTAGCGGGGAACGGGCGCCCCCTCTTCGTCCCCCCCTTCGTCCCCCCGTCCCGTCCCCGGGCGTTTAGACGCTGTCTCCCGCTTATCGCCCTTCCCACCTCCCAGCCCCCGCGCCGCTGCGTCGTTAACGTTTCATAGATAAAGGATAAGAAAAGGGCGGCCGCTGCGAGAGCGCCCTCGCGATTGGCCCGCGGGAAGGGGCGCCGAGCTCTTCTTCACGCTTAACGAGACGGCTGAGATGGCACGCAGAAGCCGATTGCATAATTTTTGGCCGTTCGCGGGGTAGACGTCGACTCGAGAGCAGCGGCGTTGAAATTTACTTGCAGTTGTTTCATACCCCCCGGTCGAGGCGCTTCCGCGTTAAACAAGCTGTTGTCTCTGGAAGTGCCGGTGACGCTTTGTCTGCGTTCGTGAGCTCGCGATGTGACGGCCTTTTCTGGGGTGGGCTTTGCGCGGGGGCGTCTGGGATCAACTGCCCCACTTCCCTGGAGGAAAGCGGGATTGCCGGAAGTTCAGTAGGACAATGCTACCTTGGATCACTTGCTGACTACGTTGTGTCATTTGATGTTTTCAGATTATTAACTACGCTTCCATTCACAGTGAATGCTGAATACATTATGTTTGCGGTATTCAGTCAATACACATATTTTTTAACAAAATGTTAATAATATGTTGTATGCGATATCTTTGCCTTTCGGTGAAACGCTTTATCTGTTCATTTTCTAATGAGTATGCAATAAATTCATATAATGCTCATAATTCTTTTTATTTTATGTTTTCTCTCTGCTTTTTTAACTAAAAGGATTAATATAACAAATACTACAGGCAGAATAATATTTTTAATATTTATTGTCTGTATTGAATTGTTCTTCTGTGTATTTCGTGAAAGTATGATCATATCCTGAAATTGCTTTATTCTCTTTAAAACTAGAGGCATTCCAAAGAGCTTGCAAGTTTAAGTTAGATGCCGAAAATATTTGAATTTTATCATTTAGGATTTTTTAATTCTGCCAATATCTGAAGATTGCGGTTGATTTACTTTGCTTTTAGAGATTATCAAATATTTGAAAAAATTACGGAATGGAACGTTTCTGCAAATATCTCGTTTAATCGTAAGCTAAGCTAATGAGAAGCTCGTGGGTAATTAATATTTCCTTTTCGTAGTTACAGTCATTTTCTTACAACTCCTTTGTGTGTATATTAGGTATTTAAAGCAGCTTGAATACTTACCAAATTTAATTTAACGCAAAACACAACGTAACGAGAGATCTGAGAGTTTTAGGATTTAATTGCAAAAAAAATCATTGTAATTATCCGTTAATTTCGAGAATATCATGAAAAGGAATATTTAGGAAGGATGGAATGGAGCGAATGTCTGGTAATAAAGCAAACCAAGAACATTGTATACAATTCACGATTTGTATTGCGTATTTTCAGTTGCAGTCTTATTCTCTTTTGCTTGGAGACTGAACGACGGTGACGGAGTAGTGGACAGCGAACCCACAACGAGTAGCCTCCCCGAGTACCCACTGAGTCTGGCTGTAAAAGAGTCGTAAACAATAGCCTTGTATGCAAGGAGGCACATAAATGACGGTGACGAGAAAGTAGAGAGGGGGAAATAGGATGTAATGAGTGGGGGGAGACATTGACTGGAGGTCTTTTCACAGACGTGACTCATGCTCCGAATACGACGAGTCTACTGGACGATGGCAGCAAATAGCGTATTGAGGGGTACCGGACCGAGTTGGCATTGACTGGGTGACAGGGAACGGGGCATTGCAAACGCCACGGGTTCCACTCAGTGAATCATCTGGTGGACGATGGTGGGATGGTGGAGCGAGACAGGGGTAGCAGCTCGGGTGTTCTGGGCGGCTGGTGCTGGGGGTGGCGGGGAGGAGCAGCAGCAATGGAGCAGCGAATGCTGCCGAGGAAAGGGTGGTGGGTTGGGCAGAGGAAGGGGGGAGGGGCGCGGCAGGAACAGAGTGACCGGCATATGGAGGGGGGAGGGGCGCGGCAGCAACAGAGCGACCGGCAGAGGGAGGGGAGGGGAGGGGGAGGGCGCGGCAGCAACAGAGCGACCGGCAGAAGGAGGGGAGGGGAAGGGGCGCGGCAGCAACAGTGCGACCGGCAGAGGGAGGGGAGGGGAGGGGGAGGGGCACGGCAGCAACAGAGCGACTGGCAGAGGGAGGGGAGGGGAGGGGCGCGGCAGCAACAGAGCGACCGCACGCGCCCGCGCGCGCGTTCCATTTATCGGCGCTGCAGAGAGCGCGGCCATTATCCCACACATCGCAAATAAGAGACACCGCCGGCTGTAAATAATTAACGCGAATTAGTGCCATTCTACGGGGTATAAAGAATGATAATTACCATAAATGTAAAATGAATTAAATCACTGTATGCGGCGGTGGTGGCAGCGGCGACTAAAACGCCTGAGCGGCAGTGTTTTGTTGTTGGCGCCGCCCCATCCTGCCCCACACCGACCACTCCGCTGTGCTCGCCAGCGCGCCGCGCGGCCCGCGGACCGCAGGATTATCTTCTCGCGCGGCACACAGGATAATCTGGGTTTGCGACGCCTCGAACCATCGCCCAGCACGAAAACTAGACCAGTCTTAGAATCGGTGGTGCCAAGTTGAAGTATTTAACAGACACGACAGAAAAATGAAGCAAAACAGATTAGAGGGGTGATAAAAGTAGTATAACAAAGCCAATATTTCGTCTATTTGTGGAATTCCTTTCCAAATGAATGAATTCATGACCCCCCGCCCGTCCCCGCCCGCCGCCGCCCGCCCTCGCCGCCCCGCCCGCTCCCGCCCGCTCCCGCCCGCTCCCGCCCGCTCCCGCCCGCTCCCGCCCGCTCCCGCCCGCTCCCGCCCGCTCCCGCCCCGCTCCCGCCCGCCTCCCGCCCGCTCCCCCCGCCCGCTCCCGCCCGCTCCCGCCCGCTCCCGCCCGCTCCCGCCCGCTCCCGCCCGCTCCCGCCCGCTCCCGCCCGCTCCCGCCCGCTCCCGCCCGCTCCCGCCCGCTCCCGCCCGCTCCCGCCCGCTCCCGCCCGCTCCCGCCCGCTCCCGCCCGCTCCCGCCCGCTCCCGCCCGCTCCCGCCCGCTCCCGCCCGCTCCCGCCCGCTCCCGCCCGCTCCCGCCCGCTCCCGCCCGCTCCCGCCCGCTCCCGCCCGCTCCCGCCCGCTCCCGCCCGCTCCCGCCCGCTCCCGCCCGCTCCCGCCCGCTCCCGCCCGCTCCCGCCCGCTCCCGCCCGCTCCCGCCCGCTCCCGCCCGCTCCCGCCCGCTCCCGCCCGCTCCCGCCCGCTCCCGCCCGCTCCCGCCCGCCTCCCGCCCGCTCCCGCCCAGCTCCCGCCCGCTCCCGCCCGCTCCCGCCCGCTCCCGCCCGCTCCCGCCCGCTCCCGCCCGCTCCCGCCCGCTCCCGCCCGCTCCCGCCCGCTCCCGCCCGCTCCCGCCCGCTCCCGCCCGCTCCCGCCCGCTCCCGCCCGCTCCCGCCCGCTCCCGCCCGCTCCCGCCCGCTCCCGCCCGCTCCCGCCCGCTCCCGCCCGCTCCCGCCCGCTCCCGCCCGCTCCCGCCCGCTCCCGCCCGCTCCCGCCCGCTCCCGCCCGCTCCCGCCCGCTCCCGCCCGCTCCCGCCCGCTCCCGCCCGCTCCCGCCCGCTCCCGCCCGCTCCCGCCCGCTCCCGCCCGCTCCCGCCCGTCCCTGCCCTCTACCGCCCACAGCTTCAGGTCTCGTCGCGTCGCATTGCAGGATGAGACTTATTGCGTCACATCGCAGTATGAGATCTCGATCTGCAAAATATTATTATACAAAACATATTATATATTGTATACAAATTTGGATATTCTTTTGTTGCCCTGATTAGCCAAGATCACAATTTTGAGAAGTGAATATAGAAAGATAAAGATAAAATTAAAAAATGCATATTTTTCCCGGACCCTATTCATATTACCGGGAATATTTTTTTAACAATCCGGACACTATTCATTAATATCTCGTCGCGTAGCAACGCAGTGTCAGATCGCGTCGCACCGCAACACATCTCATCGCATGGGTCCCCATCGCAGCATCAGATCGCGTCGCGTCGCATTGTATCCCATCGCGCCACATCGTGCAATCTTGCGTCGCGTCGCGTTCCGCGTCGTATGACGGAGCAGTGGCGGCGGCGGCGGCGGCGGCGGCGGCGGCGGCGGCTCGCCGTGTTGCGACAGGCCGTCAAGTGTGTTAACAAGCCACACGCGGTTCGCCCGCCCACCCGCTCACCCGCTGGGCTGCGCAGCGCCCGCCGCGCGCGGCCCCCATTCACGGGCCGATTCCCTGCGGAGATAGGGTGCCGCTGCCGTCCAGACGCCCACGTCGCGACGCCACGCCGCGATGGCTGGCGGGATGCGACGCGGTGCACGGCGGGCGGGACTGCCTGTCGCGTCCGCCAGCGGCGCGTTGCCTCCAGTGGCTGCTCCTTAACTCTTTGAAGCACTTGGACATTGGAAAATATTTTACACCAGTTCCACATCACGGACTTCGGCTCACACCGACAGCTGATAAAAAAGGTCTGGTAGGCTTTGAAAAAAATGCTTCTCAGGTGTTCTGCAGGCATTTATCATGCCCACAACATCTTTCTGTGCTCCTGAGAACTATGTTGTGCCATCTTTAGCGGTGGTTGTCATGAAACACGTACGGGAAAAAAATGATGGTTCAAATTTTGTACTCTGTGCGGCCAGTTCATTACGCACAGTGGTATATATTTTGTCCCACCGTGTTGCAAAAAGTTAAAAGCTCTAGGGTGGCGCCCTCCCCAGATAAACATGCTCGGGGAAAAGTTACAGAAAGTACTAAATCGACTTATTAATTTGTGCGTACCATCGGAGCAATATTTTAGAACGAATTTAGCCTTAAGCGAAAAATAAATGTTTTTGGAATTGGTTTGCACCTCGAGTCCATTCGTAGCTGGTGCATGTGAAGCAATGGAAGGTTGAGGATAAGCGCGGGTACTAGGGATTGGGTGGGGGTAGCGTGCTGTTATTAGGGTTTTGTTCAGTAGAGTCCGCGCCTATTAAGTAAACTATGAATACCGACCCTTTCATCTGATTTCATAAATTAATGTTCTGTTTGCTGGAAATATTTTAAAAAAATCTCTTGTTTTCCTGTGAGCACTATTGTATCTTCCGTTATCATGGTTAAATTGTCTTAGTCTAGGATTAAAATTCCGATTGGTGCAAATCCGTTGTACACTACATGCTATAGTTTTCCCTTCTTTCAACAAATAATTTGAAGAGGTAAAATGTACGGGATAGTTGGGATATAATGCCCTTACTCCACCCCCTAGTTTGCAACCCACTAGCCGCCACTGGTTGATATGCCTTCGATTCTTACAGAACCGATCACAGTTGTACCCAGCCTAAAACAAGAAAGGGTGAAAGTAGGCATCTCTGGACCCTCTTTCCCATTCAACTTTTTTATTTACATACGGCATATTTTACTAGAAAATAATGAAACGTGCTACAGTAAGATTGGAAAGAATAGAATTATAACTCCAATGAAACAATTAATGAATATAAATGATTTTGGGTTGAACCATTTACCATATATATTACCCGTGAATTGCCATATGGCTTGCAGAACCTCGGACCCGAATATCGTGTATCGGTTCCAGATATTATGTGTTAAAAAAGAGGGTAATAAGGAGTTGATCATATTTACAGAAATAAAAATTTTATAACATGAGGCTTCAGGGTCCTTTTTCGAAATGTTTAGAGGGGGGACACGTTCCCCTTGACTCCCTGTGCGCACGCCTATGGAACCGATATCTTTATTTTAGACATTTCCAAGATGTATATTAGCTGCGAAATCGATAATAATGCAGTAATTCCTAAACTAAAGCATCGTTATCGGAAAAACAGCATTACTGGCATGGAGGAAATTGTTTCAATGTTATTCTAACATGACATTTAAATCGTGCTTTCTTTCTATTCTGGCATTTCATTTGACATAAATTCTTACGGAAGAAATAGTGTTTAACAGATTACGAAACAATGAATCTATGCTTTTTGTATGTTAAAGTTGGTGTGTACCACATTCAACTACAGACCGATAGAAGGGGAGAAACTTTACTTTAAATAAAAGGAAAAATAGAATAAGCATTTATTGAATAACAACAATTTGAAATATAATCGTATTAAATGCAAAAGGTATTTTTTGCGATATTTTTCGATATTATCCTTTCCCAATAAACCCCTTTCGATATTACAGCAAAACTAGATCATATATGTCCTTAATGAGTTTTTAAAACACTTTTTGGCTACATCATATTGTATCTTAGTAAAATTTGTATAAATTTACGTTTTTGTGGAATATGTTTATTAATTGCATTCTGTTTTCTCTTGCAGGTGAGTTAGCTGCCTCTATCTCTCAACGAAAATGTATAAAGGGTGAGTTTGTGAAATGCTTACAGAATTTTTATCTAGGTCTTATGAAATGTATATCTTTGTAGTTATATGTTTTTCTTATCTACAAATACTATTTAATTCCTTCATGAGGATATTGTCAATAAGTTACTTTATAAATAAACACGCGATTTTTCGTCGATGTCTTAGTCGGATGAAAGTTCTTGGAATGAATAAAACTCTTTCTTAACGATGGAAATATTTACTTTGTCATATGCTGAATAATTTCATCTAATTTCCTTAAAGAAAGCATTATCGAATAATACTGGTTAAAACTCAACGCCGTGGTGGCGATTTAATTGAAATATGTTACCTAGCAGTTAAAAATTATAATACATTTAAATGTAGACCACGAGAAAGTCTATTGTATGTTACAAAATAGTGTATCTTCTGTTTCTTTTATAAATTGATGTGAACTCGAAATCGACTTGAGATTTAATGACACTTTAAAAGTGATACTACCTTTTTACTAATTCCAAGCAAAACTTTAGGAATGAAAATAAAATAAAAGTAAAAATAAAATTGACAATCGTTAAAACAGGAATGTGGAATTGTAAGCAGTGTTTTCAAAATTTTGGTGGAAAACACTTCTCTAGCATTAAGTGATGAGCTAGTGTTGTGTTATGGATGTGGAAATATGGACCGGATGGTTCGGTGTGAATTGAAGTGCAGTGATAAATGCATCGAATAGTGTTTTTGTGAATGATGAAACGCTACGTCAGAGATTCAAAATTTGAAGTTATTAATGGCTGACTATTATTGATGACAAACAGTTTAAAAGTTTCCGAATGGAGATCTAGCAGTATTTTAGTGACCTAAAAGACAAATTATCGTATGAACAGTGATGTGATAAAATACGTATTTTGGCTTTATTAAACATATATTTAAAATGAATTACATTCCTCCGTTTTGTTAGGTAACTTATAGCATCCTAAATAACTCAAGTGCTACACAAATCACTACATTTATCGCGGCTACTACCTACTAACATGCCTCTAGTTGTACACATTTTTCGACACAAATTGCGTGAAAAACAAAAAAGTAATGATCTCTAAAGCTATTATTGTTGAATTCGTTTTCCATGATTGTTTCCATGATTACCATTTGCCGAGTAAAATATGCCAGAAATCGGAATATTATATTCATAAACAATGTAGTTAGCACATGAGCAAAGTAATTCAAATACTGCTGCCATTTTTAGAAGGCATTACACGTGAAAAATAAATTCCTGAAATAAGTGCAGTTAAAGGAACCGTACTTATTAACGGATAAAGCCAGAATACTGGTTTTATCCATTACGTTTATGGAGTTTGAAATGCTATGTTAGTCTTATGAACCAATAAATTCTCTAATAAAAATCTTCTCTGATCAGATCGTCTCAGCTGATTGAAGGTCCCGTGGACCGAAAACCGTTATTTTGTGTACTAGCGCGGTATTCGTAAGGAAATAATAAGAGAAAGCACGGGAAATGACTATGTTACTTGAGTCGCGACCTGAACTTAAGACGTAAAAGTTTGGGGGTCTCCGAATTGATGTCACTGCAGTGCCTCTAACCAGAAGGTCCTAGGTTCGAGTCCCGACGGTGACTGGATTTACGACACCAGCTACCAGCTAAATGGCTAGGTAGAATTAGATAGCTGTGCGAGAGCAGGAGCATTCTAGCGGCAGGCTGCTCTGTTCGCCAGGGCCCGCGGTTTCTCCAATCAACACCAGACGAATGCCGGAGAAGTACCCTAAGAAACGGACCAAGGGCTTCGCACGATCTTTCGTTCTCTCCCTTGTCGTACCTTACCCCTTATTTACACACACTAACAGTTCCATGGACTACACAACCACACATGCCGCGAGTCCGGTCGGCAGCTTACAGCTTGTCCCGGCCGGGTGATCCCCCGCTGGTGGAGATACCATGTAAAGGAAAACCTCGCTAGCCGACGGTAGGGCCTCACTATCAGTGGTGGAAGATCACCCCAGCCACCAAACCAAAAATAATGCACTGCGCTTGCGGAACTAATATTCTTGTGTAGTTGATACGCCAGGAATCATCAATTACTCAAAATTAGGGTTGTTTTGAGGAACCGTTTGTTTTTCATTTACTGAAACCTTAGGCTAGGGTACTCCTAGAGCGGAAAATTACGAAAAAGTAAAACCGGTCAAATACATGAGCCTATTAAACACAAGTGCGACCAAAGATCTTTTAGCAAATAACTCCCGTTTATTTTGAGAAAGTACCTAGCAGAACATGGAACACATACAAGCATTGACATGCCACCACGAAGTCTCTCTCACTCTCCTTTCTCTCTCCTGCGAGTGGAACTAGACCATGCTGCGTCTCTCGCACCCAAAGCTTCATCTTCTTCTGTCTTGCCAATCTTCTTCGTTGATGTAGCGATTTCTCCATGTCTATCGCACACCATCGTACCATGTAAGTCTTGGTCTACCTCTCTTTCTGTGCATTGGCTCCTACCACCTCCAAGATTTTAATGGCCATCTTTCCTTCGGCATTCCTCTAAGACGCCCGTACCATTTTAACCACGAAGGCGAAGGTGTTAGTGTTGTGCGATGCAGCGCCGTTGAAATTCCTGAGCTCCGAGGCGTCCCAAGGTCGGGGCCCCGTTACGTGGGAGGCGCGCGCTGCAAGTGGGGCGTGGTCGCGCTCGGCTGCCGCCCGGGCGCACCGCCCTCGCCCCGCCCTCGCCCCGCCCTCGCCCCGCCGCCGCCGCGCAGGCAGCGGCCGTGACACCCCGGCTGCGCTCCGCTCGGCGGGTGCACCGCGTGCCGTGCGCGAAGCGATTTCATTGTTGCACCTGCGCCCAAGTGACTTCCACTGGCCCACTCTTGTGCTTTGTTTTGTGCATTTTCAAACTTAGGCTGAATTGTGTTAAAACGTCTAAGTGGTTCAGTCCTATCCATTGTCAAGTGTGGTTATGTTCTCAACAACAACAACAACACCAACAATATAAATAAAACGTGCGGCAACATTATGTGCAGTTTTTAATAATTTGAGTATATTTTATGAATTGAATTGTAAGAAAGTACGAACTCTCTGTCTCTCTCTCCCTCCCCTCCCTCTCTCCCCCTCTCCCTCTCTCCCCTACCTCTCTCACTCCCTCTCTCCCCCTATCTCTCCCTCCCTCTCTCACCCCTCCTTCTCTCTCTCTCCCTCTTTTCCTATCTCTTCTCTACATACGATACTAAAATTCAAGTTCTCTCGATTTTTACCAATAGACCAAGGTGCTAATTCTAACAGTGTCAAAATGTCTCTTCAACTTTGTGTATCCTAGTACTACATCCATGAAACGAATCAACAAGAACTGAACCAGTCAGTTTAGATGTAAGGATGAAGCCAAAATTAATAATAGTCCCTCCACTTCGCAAACTATTTCAGTATTTTTGTTTTAATTCAAATGTTCAATTGCGTGTTTTCCTGCAATTCAAAATGTCCAAAGTGAATCTATTTTTATTTGAAGAATCTTTCGTTGAAAGATTGTATTATGCAATAATACATACGTGTTGTTTCCTTCTTGTTAATAATAGGCTTGTTTCACATGACTGCTACACTTTTATGTGTAATAAGAAAATATACTGTAATACTCCCAACTATTCTACGTACATATCGTATTCAGAAAGGATGTGTGAAACGCGTCCCTATCCCCGTGTTTCTGAGGTTACCTGGAATATTCCGATCTGCGCGCGTCCTCGATGCATCACCGGAACCGCCTCGTCGCTCCCTCCCCTCCCCTTCCCCACCCGCCCGCCACCCCTGTGAGTGGAAGCCCGGGCGGCGCGGAAGTTGCGGGTCCGATCGCGTATCGATTTGCGCGTGGCAAATTGAAAACTTGTGTGTGTTCTTCGGAGAGCGACATGTGTATCACGCTACATAAAAATAAGCACGTCCGCGCGCGTATTTGTTTGAGAAGATACGCGCGTGTGTGTGTGTGTGTGTGTGTACTCACTCAGTCCGGGTGTTTTATTAAAAAAGTACACTTTTTGTTGCTTTTTTTTTTGTGTGTTGCGTGCACAGGCACTCCGCGAGCCCTTTCGTATAAAATTAACCCCATGCTTTTGATATACGTGTGCACACGCTCCTCTCCAGGGTCGGAGGGCAGACTCGTGGGCTTTGGGAAGGGTTCAGCGAACGGCGTTTTCCAGCGTTTGGGTAGCGCTGGCGCCCAGGAAACGTAGACTATGACGTGATGTTCAGGGGAAATAGCTACCGTAGACTAGGCCACTATGAAAGGTGAATTTGTTGAAACAGCATAACCGCAATATAATGAAGATTTTATTTAATTAATACGTATAAAATCTTATATGATTTTAGAGGGAGTTTTTTTCATCATCAGTGATGTTACAGAAATGACCTTTAGGTAAAGAGGTCAATGGAATATTGAAAGTAATTAATACCAGACTGAACAAACCAACATTTAACGATAGCCCAGTCAGATGTTACGTCTGCTCCTGAGATTTTTTGTTTTAATTAAATAAAATTTTAATTTAAGTTGGTGATGTTTTTTTTCAACAAATTCATCTTTAATACGAATTACCAAGAGATCTCAGCTGGAACTACTAAGTTATTAAATAGACAACTATTTCAATACGTCGTTGTACGTCAAATGTTAGTGAGTGTTCTTTAACACGTTCTCGTTTATTAATTGTACAAGACTAGAATAAAAGGGGTTCCAGAAGGGATAATGAGTGTACGAGTAGATGGTAGAGAGAGAGAGAGAGAGAGAGAGAGAGAGAGAGAGAGATATGACAATGAATGTGGAGAGGGAGCAATGGTGAGGGTGGAGAAACTTAAGGGAGGAAGCAGGAAGATGCTGTTAGCATAGGAGATGCTAGAAAAGAGTAAGAGTAGTAGATATAAATATGAATAATTTATGTATTCGTCCGTCTTTTTTTAATTCTAACTTTTTACATTAAGTTTTGGTTAGTGTGAGCTCCACCTTCTGCCTGTAGGTATCTCTCACATTGTATTGGCAACATTTTCATGTCAGTCTCGGAACGTGGTATGGAAAAACGAAACGGAGCAATTCTGCCTGAAAATGAGGTTATACTAATTCCCGAAATGTTGAAACACTGAAACAGTTTTTTTCAAGTTTTTGACAAATTTATACTGATGTGAATTTCTGTTGACATTCTGTGTTTTTAATGTTTTATAAATTGTCCGTCATTAAACCAAAGAGCCAAAACTTAATGTGTAAATGCGAATAAGTTTAATAGGTAAATGTGGTCAATATGCAAAGAGGGAAGGGTATTGGACTATATCTTAGATAATAGAATAGAATAATGGGTGAATAAAAGAAGAGGAGACCGAGAGAATGGAGAGATAATTGAGAAGAATGGTAAGGACGAGTCTGGTCGAATGGAAGTTTTGCATTTGTCCCTGGAGGGTGGGAAGAGAGGTAGGAGAGAGGCTTGATGAGTAAATGATAGGTGGGAGGTTAGGCTGCAGAGATTGTATAAGAGATGGGAAAGCAAATGGAGAAATGTGAAAAAGAGGAAGGAAAGCTCAAGAAACAAAGGGAGAGAAATGTATGAGGATGGGATGAAGTTTGGAATGGGAAGAGGTTTGATATGATTTTTATCAGTTGTGCCTGAAAAGTGAGTTGAATAAATGAAAGGTGATAGTGACTAGATTCATACATTTTATCTTACTGTTCTGATACAGTCCAATACAAGCCTTGGCCTCTCATCGCAGTTCTTCTAGACGTGGGAATAGGCCATACGAGAATCGGGGGTCAGACTCTAGCTGCTCTAAGGATGGAAGAAGGAATATGACAGGAAAGGAAAAATCGCATCATTAATGGAAGTTTAAGATACTCTTCCAGCTTCTTCTAAAATTGATTGTAGGAAACTACGAAAAAAAAACAGCCTCTAGGATTCCAATCCACGCAGTAAAATTGACCTGTCCATTACTGAACAGATGAACAGGAGAAATCGGTCTCGAAGCAGGAACGTGTCTGTCTACGAAGCATCACTACTACATACGCTTCCGCATCTGGTAGAATATTGCACACGGATTTCTTTTTTGGCAATTGATTATGCATTTTTTAACTTAATATAGTGAACGTAATTGAGGGTTTACAAGTAATAATTCTTCACTTCTCAAAACACGAAAAAATATATTGGAATTCACAGGCTGGTATTTGATGTAAGCTTTGGTTGCTTTAAAGGTGAACGTGCTGTTCGCTGACTTTGCAATTGGCACGAACAAATTGAATCACAATAAAGCATTTAATGAAATTGTCAATTTTGAGCTTCTCTGCGAAGCACGTATTCCATAAATGGCTCGCCAATGGAAATTAACTAGCGATTCGTAAAGCCGTTCCTCGAGCAACGATTTTGCTTCGACGTAATGAGCTTAGACGGGGGGCAGGTTACGTGATCGGATTGTTTCAAATGTGTGGATATTATTTTGTAGTTGTTGGTCCACGGAGGCTGTAACCAAGTTAGCTGGCGGGGGAGCGTCGTTGGCGGCAGATACGTGCGGTGCTGCAGAGCCGGGAAGAATGGGGTGAGGAGATAGGACTTTGTAGAATGGGACGGGATAGGTCATGGAAAGACGAAATAGGAGGCGAGGCAGGGGAGGGCGAGGGGAGGAGCAATATGGCTGGAGATGTCGGCTGAGAGGGATCTGGGAGGGGTCGGGCAGGGTAGGATGGGACGCGGGGTAGGGTAGGGTGGATGGGAGCAGTGGAGGCCGATTGAGAGGGTGCGAAAGAGGGAGGAGAGGGTGGCACGGGAGGTGAGGCAGGGCAGGGCGGTTAGGAGTAATGGGGCAGAGTAGGGCTTGAGGGACCAGGCAACCAGAAGTGCTAGGATGGACGGAGCCCAAGAGAAGTTAAGAGAGGAGAGGACGGGTAGGGACGGCAATCGGGTGGGGCGGAGAGAGGCGAAGTGGTAGGAGAGAGCGGGGAGGGGGAATGGGCGGGGCAGGGCGGGAATGTGACGGGATGGCAGGGGCAGGGGAGTAAGAGGGCGGAAAGGGGGGACTATGGCGGAGGTGTGTCTGTGTGAGAGAGACGCGGTGTGGTGTGGGCGAGGCGAGGCGAGGGCGGCCGTGCTCCGAGGTTATTGCGAACGGCGCGCTATGTGACTCGCATGGGCGAACTAACAGGTCGTGGGCCGGAGCGACGCGGCCCTCTTTGTCGCCACCGCCCACGCGCTCGCCGCCGCCCAAGGGCGGGCCCGTCGCCCCGCCCCGCCCCGCCCCTCCCCGCCGGCCCTTGCCCCAGCGGGCACTTTGAGCGGCCTATGCCGAGCGCTGGCTAGGAACGCCGAGAACGCTAGGCCAGAGTGATCTCGGCTGGAATAGTCAATCGTCCAACGATGAAAATTCCTGGCGCGTTTTCAAGGCTGACATAGCAAGCGTTGGACAAGGTTAGAAAATATTTTTAATTTCTGGGAAGATTAGGTCCTTTGATTTTAAAGTATCTTTTACAAAAACTATGAATTAATTATTTGCTATACTTACATCGTATTCTTCGTGAATGTAGCTAAATTTATTTTGTTTAAAGCTGCTTTACCTCACGTAAGTCATACTCGACCACAATAGTTTTAGTGTGAGTACTTATGACAATATTTCTATAAATTGTTTCAGTTTGCTTATTGTCTTCCAATTAATTTAAGTCCAAATTAATATTCTTATTAATAATAATTAAATTAAACAAGAGATCCTGATGACAAAGGCCAACATGCGTCAAAATGTTAAAAATTCTGTGTTAGATCTGCGTAATATGTAAAAAGTGACATTTTTAACACAAAATCTCATTTATGACTTAACAAATTTAATTTTGTTGTATGTCTGCATTAAAATCAATGGACCTTATCTTCCTAGGAATTAAAATATACTCATAAGTCAGTCTTAATTTGAATTTCATTTTAACCTTCGTAATAAAATACTTTTATTTCATTTTAAACAATAAACGTAAATAATTTTGTACGGCAATCTTTTGTGTAAAGTAAATTTTGGTCCTGTTCGTACTATCTTGAAGCTATATGACGGTCATTTCTGAACGTTCACATCGTCAGTATAGTGTGAATTTTATCTTTTCAAACTCTTCTCCTTAAGTTTACATTCCAAAGCTTTCATACCTATGATTCCTTATTTCTCTCTCTCCTCAGTATCATATTCTAAAACATTAGTCTTCTCGATTTCTTCTCCCTTCATAACCACAGACCTTTTTGTCGTGGCCACACACGTTCCCCTTTTCTGATACCGCCCCCCCCCCGACACCCCTTCTGCCCATCACCTGCAGGGCGCACTCGTTTTTGCCGTTTCCATCTGTCACATTTGTCGCATTGTCTCCTCATTTGTTCCAACAGCGTCTCTTTCACGTCGCGTGTCGCATCTTTTACACTCTGATACCCTCGCCCCAGCCGCCACTCCCCCTTCTCATTCAGACGCCCCCGGGCCGCCTCCGTTCCCCTTCCTTCTTCTCGCGCCCCCTTTGTCGCTTTGTATCTTCCTCGCCCCCCTCCCCCTCAACCTGCTTTCTCCCGGTGCGTACCCCATTACCGCTACCGCAGCCCTCTATCTCGCCTGGAAGCGGCCCCCTTATTTCTCCACGGCTCGGCGTCTCCCCTCGAAAGGCCGCCCTAACTTCCGGTCTCCCGCCTACGGCCCGTCCCCCCGCCGCTTCTTCCTGTCTCGCCTCCTCCCTCGACTTTTCGACCCCGTTGGTTTCTTCCCCCTTCTTTCCCGCCCACCACGCCCCCTTCTGTCTTCTTCCGCTTACCTCTCCCACCGACGCTTGGCTTCCCCAGCTACCCTTTCGTGTTTTCACTCCCGTGCCCTCCCCCTCCTCGTTCCCGCGACGTCCCCGCGCGCGCCTCCTCCGCTCCCCGATCGCCGGGGCACGTACCGTGAAATCGTAACGAACGCCGCGACGCCCGCGGAATTTATCGCCGCAATTAAATAATGGAGCCACCCGGGATTGTTGCTTTAAGTTTTAATGTCTTCCCGGCGCTGGTTTATCGCGGCGGCCGCCCGCCCGTGATTTCGGATCGTGCCGCCCGCGGTTCGAGGCCGCCCGCCCCGCCCGAGCGGCCGCCCGCCCGCCGGCGCTTGGCGCGGCCGAACCTTCCGATCGCCTTCGGAATCTCCTTCGGGTGTTTCGGGGTGTCAGGCAAGTTTCGGTGTTTGGCTCTGATTTGTGTCTTCTAGTCTTCTGAAGCCCATCATCGACGGTTTATGTTAACGAGAGCCAATAGTTGATTCCCAATAAATTAGCTGAGAAAATTTGTAACAACAACAACAACAACAACAACAACAACAATAATAATAATAATAATAATAATAATAATAATAATAATAATAATAATCAATTGCCATCATCGACATGTGCAACATATTGAAAACATATTTTACGGTTTTTCCAATATGTTCAATAATTGTTCAATTAATCGTCTCTAAGCCCACATCCCCGCACGTATTTATGTGCCGATATATTATTCTGTGATTTAATAAAAACAATAAAAACAAATGTACTACCATTTCGTGTTATTTACTTTCATTTCATCAAACACATTTCAGAAAAATATTTCTAGAAGAAAAAAAGTATTAACAGGATAAATTAATTTTTGCTCTCAGTTGTCGTTAGTAATTTAGACGAAACCTAATTTGGACGAAAAAAATGTGGAAATACCTCTCATCAAAGTTTTACTTCCGCCAACATACTTTCGTGTCTGCCGTTCGCGTTTGAACTACGAGTGTCGGAATCGCTGATGAAAGTAAGGATAAATGTTTTGCAGATTCCCCTTCACTAGCAGCTCTACAGCAGCAACTGTACACAGCAACCTCTGTGTAAAATTAAAGCAGCCTCGGAACCGCCAGCGCGTTGCGCGAAGCGCCACCGCGAGCGCGTATCCGCGCGCCGCCCATCTCGCCGGTTCATGCCCTGCACGTGTCAACGGCGCCGAGCGCGCTCGTTTCGGTTTACAGCAATGCAGCGGCGGCCCTTCTCGGGCGAAGACCGCTCCTCTCCCCGCCCCCTCCCTCCCTCCCCTTTCACCGCCCCTCCCCTCTCCCCATCCTGCCCCGCCCCTTCCCATTCTCCCCTCCCCACTCCTTCCCGCCCCTTCCCAATCTCCCCTTCCCATTCCTCTCCGCCCCTCCCCACCCTCCTATCCCTGCCGCATCCCCTACCCACCCCTCCTCAATCTTCCCTCCCCACTCCTCCCTGCCCACCCCTCCCCAAATCTCCCCTCCCCGTTCCACCCTCCTCTCCCGATCCCTCTCCCTTTCACCTCCTCTCCCCACTCCCCATCCTGCCCCAGCCTTCCCACTCTTCCCTCCTCGCCCCACCCCAATCTCCCCTCCCCACCCTCCCATCTCCGCTCAATCCCGTACCCTCTCTCCTCCCCGCCTCTCCACACCTTCCCTCCCCACCCCTGCACACCCTCTCTCCTCGCCCATCCCTACTCTCCCCTCCCGCCCCTCCCCAATCTCCCCTGCCTACTCTCCCCTACTCGCCCCTCCAAAATATCCCCGCCCTCCCTGCTCTCCACTCCCCGCCCGGAGGCCCGCGGCCGCGGCAAACGCAGCGCGCGCCGCAACTTCGCCCCCGCGATGGACTTCCCCGTGCGACATTCACGCTGCGCGCGCGCGCCTCTGCGGCGCGATAATATCGCAGGAAACCATACATTTTAACGCACGCCCCTTCCATTCGGTTCGCGCCCCCCTCCCCCTGTCCCTCCCCCTCGCCCGCCAGCGCCAGGGGCTTCGGTCGCCGCGCGGCTTTCCGGTTCATTGGAATCACGCGGCCCTTTGCGACCCTCTTCTTCTGCATTTTTCCTGTCTCTCTGAATCTCTACATCTGCTTGTTTACTTCTTCTTCGTTTATGTCCCTGTGTTTTTTATTATGTTTGTATAAAAATATTTCCTCTACTTTTTCATACCTTCCACACCCAGGAACGTAGCGAAATTTGCGTGGGCAGACGGAAGAGCGGGTCTGATGGCCCGAGTCTCGCCACGTAAAATAAGGCACAAACTAACTAAATATTGGTTACTTGGGCTTCCGCTGCCGGGTCGTATTGGCTGAGCTATCCGGCACAAGCCACGTCTCGTTCGCGGTGGATAACGTTTCGGCCAATGTATTGTGGCCTTCCTCAGAGCAGTACGCTCGCCACAATACGTTGGCCGAAACGTTAGCCGCCATGAACGAGACGCGGCTTGTCCCAGTTAGCCCAACCAATATATCATGAAATATTTCCTCCTCTAATTTCTCAAAATGTATTTCATTGTCTTTCTTTTATTTACTTATTGTGTAACATGTTGTGTTATCCCTACAACTCGTAACTCATCTCTTATCTTTGTTCTCACCCTTTCATGCTCCGTCTCTTTTCTTAATTCACCTCATTCCCTTCTAGGTGTTGGCTTTTTTCAAGACAGCCCCTCTACTGCTCCCTTTTTTTGTCAAACTTCGTCACTCCTACACTTTTCTATTAAGAAACTAGTACTACTTTACTGTTATTAAGTTTTACATTAGTGTTTTTCCTCCACTTTGTCAAACCGAGTATCTTTCACTTATTCAGTGCCTGGATAAACCTCACATCCAAATACTATGTATTTCAATTTTTTACGTTCATTTTCACCTCTTCATTTCCGAGACTCACTTCTATTCATCCCATCCCCTTCCGTGCTTCTTCTTTCAGTAAACAGCCTTAACTTCTGCTCACACTTTCATCCCCTCCTCCCCTACTGCCGTTTCGCCGTCTCGTTTACAGCGACGTAATTCACGAGCCGCCGTTAACAGGGGCCGTTCGACAGCTGCCGCGCCGCCCGCGCCGTCGTCATTATTCGCGGTCTGACACTCATTTTTACGCCTCGAGCGAGGCGGGGAAGAGCGGGGCGGGGCGTGGCGGGGCGGGGCGTGGCGGGGCGGGGCGTGGCGGGGCGGGGCGTGGCAGGGCGTGGCGTGGCGGGGCGGGGTGGGGCAGAGCGAAGCAGGGCGGGGAGGGGAGGGACGGGGCGACACGGAGCGGCGGCGGCGTTCATATTCCGCGCGAACGAATGTTTTCATTTACCTTGCGTAAGTCATTATCCGGGGCGAATTCATGAGCGCATAGATAGCCTCGGGAGCTGGCGGCCCAGTAAAATTGACCGCACCCCGCTGTGGTCCTCGTTGCAAAAACTAAGGGGCGAAATTTTTTCGTGCCTTCCTTTAAACCCATTAGCCCCGAATTAATTTTGCTGCGCGACGCGAGCGCCCAAAGCTGTGTCGTTCGAATGCACAAGAGAGGTATTGTTGGAGCTATCTGGTGGCATCTGTTCGGAACTTTTAAATCTGATTTGTTCGCGTGTTGATGCAGAGCGTTCCAAAGCGCTAGACTGTTGGTTTTTCTCTAATTTGTCTACACTTGCTGAGTTTGGAGAGGGGCGCTGGTATCCAATTGCGAGCTTCAATTTTTGAAATTGAAGATCACGATTGTTTAACAGTGTACTCTCTCTAAATGGAGGGAAATTCTAATCGGAGAATATACAAGCGATTTTTTGGTATAAAAATAAGAAACTGTTGATCTTAGTAGCGTCAGCCTAGTTTCGGAGCAACCACTATTTGCATTAAGTCGGACTCTCCCCCATTTATCTACAGGATTGTAGCACGTAAGTAAAGTTGTAAAGATAAATTCAAACTGTCGCAAATGAATTCGCGCTGGCTTGGTTCATGCAATGATTTAACGATCTCGGCCAAAACATTAATATCATTGACCTTTTTGTAACTGTTTTTAGTTGCAGAAAAAAAGGATAAAAATACTCACATGTCCCTTTACGGAGATGAAATTCGCAACTGCTGTTTCTGAAGCTTGGGCTTAGGCTCTCGCAAGTTCGCTAGAAATTCGCAAATACAACTTCGGTTCTTAGTTCGAATCCGGATGGCGGTGGACACTACTTACCGGGTCCGGATTCTGTATGCTTTTTTTTCGAGCTATTCTGTTCGATCATTTTCCTGGTTCTCTTGGATCAATACCCGGTGGAAGCCGTAGCAGGTACTTTAACAACAGGCCTTGGACCGTGAGCGATCTTTTCTTCTACATACTTTTTTAAAATATCGAACTCTATATGAAAGATTAATTTGAAGTTCTTGCTGCATAGAGAGAGTTAAAAACGAAACCTTCATCAACGCATCCTCATCTTGTTTGTAATACTACAACAAATGTCATCACATTCATGAATGTCTATATTTCTTTTTCAAAAATATAACTCAAATGGTGCTCGACGCATTGTCGACTTAAACCTTAGTTACAACGAAAGCAAATGTGAGTTTTTTAAGAAATATATGTTTTTGTAAATGTGTGTTTTTTTTAAGAAATATAGTTAGACTTGGAGGAAAAATGCAAATTTATAGCATTACAGAGAAATGTACGTCAAATGTGTGTCCATCGGCTAACAAATTCGGCATGTTTGCCGGAATTTTACACAGTAATTGACAAACAAGACAAGACGGAACGAATTATGATATGGATATGCGTGAATGACGTGAATTTGGCAGACAAAACACGAATTTTGTCCTCATTTTTGCGTCTTTCAAACCACCGTGCGTCCCCCGCTCTTGCCCAGACCCGTGCGCCCGCCACCGGATGGCGGCCGATACAATGGAATGCGTAACGAACTGATATTGGGCGGGTTTCATGGGAAGTGGTTGAAAATATTTAATGATGGGGCGCGTTTACGCGCGCACGTGTGCGTGTTGATCGCCGTATCCCTTCCGGGCGAGCAGATATGACTACGTCCATTATGTATTCAAATATATAAAGTTGAACGCGCCCGCGCGCACGGGGGCGTGGGAGGGGGAAACGCCCGTAATGGGGCTTAACGGCGCGGAATTTAAATATCACTTTAATGGATTCGTGCGAGCAAAAAACGTGGGCAGTGCGCGCGTTTCGATCCAACACGCGATGTATTTTCTAAATAAGCATACGTGTTTCTGGGGGCCTGCGATATTTTGCGATATGTGTGTGATGGACGTTTAAGCGTTTGAAATTTGTCGTGAGACTCGGGGTGTTTGATTCCCTCTCTGATGGTGTATCTCAGGGTCAGGCTCTGACCTGACACTTAAGGACTCGCAGAACTGTCGGAGATAAAGGGGAATGGTGTAGCGCAGGGGTGCCTTGACGATGCTAATTTGAGTGGAAAGCGCAAGTAATTCAGGTGACACTTGGGCTAGACGGGGAAATCCTATATAGAAATAATCCTACAGTGAAAGTGGTTATTGAAAACTAGTGGCAACGAACAACCATTAGATTATAGTGATTTAAAATGGCTCTGATATTTTTATTGCTAGTAGAAATTCCTCTGATTCCGGTTGTGTTAATTTAAATAAAATTTCCATTTTAGTTAAACAATACAGTCTTCGTTTGCAAAACGATTTGTGTGGACCTCGAATGGCCCATCTTGGACATTTAGTGAAATAAAATTCCTATTTTTGTTTTATTTGAAAAGACAATCTCTGGTATTTTTGAAAAATTCCTTGAAATTTTATTTGGTACTAAACGACTGTTTGCCCAAGAACACCTGGTGTAGCGTGCAGGGAAGAAACCAATTCATTTAACAAGAACATTTTAATTATTTTCTTGATTTGTTTAAATTGCACTGTAAGCTCGTCAGTTTGTTCTCAATTCTTTCTCCTCATTCAACAAATCATCGCATTGTAATGGGTGCAAAACACCTCTATTTCGAAAGTTACCACGAGTCAATTGAGCAGGAGGACCAGCGCTTCGCCCGACCTTAGGGATGGCGAAGGAATGGTCGCGTAACAGAGGCCAGCTACTGCTCTGTCATCCGCCTGGAACAGTTAGAAGGTAATCGTGGACACGACTGGTCAAGCGTTTAGGATCTATCGATGCAGTAAGAGGCTTCAAGCCAGTCAATTATCAGGAGGCGGAAGTCCGCCAACGTTGGAATTCGAACCTACAACCTCCAAGTCTGCGAATCTCCACAAACACGCGCCCGGTGGGTTTTCCCCGCTGGGCCGTATAATTTTCTGGCTGGGCGAGTTTCGCGAATGTGATGAGTGGCGTCTGAGGCGCGCTCCCTGCTCATTCATTTCCTGATTCGGGCTGCCGGGCGGGCGGGGGTGGGGCGACGTCGCCCGCGGCGCTCTCTGGCTCCCTGGCGCCCTCCCGCGGCGGGGAACTGCAGAGCGTGAGACCTCGCCCATAAAAGTTGGATCTGCACCTTGGGAGCGAGGGCGTATGAACCGCGCTGGAGGATCGTAAACACGGTCGCCCCCGCCCTCGCTCCGCCCAACGCTTTCGCCGCTGCCTGCACCTCGCCACCGCCCCGCCCCTGCCGCCACAGCCGCCGCCGTCGCCGCTGGCCCCACTCCGCGTTCGGACGCGACGCTCCGTAGGCGCCAATTTATTGTGCCCCTGGAGGGTGTGATGGTGGCGGTGGGGGGGCGAGTGGTGATGGTGGTAACGGCGACGATGACAGTGATAGTGGCGGTGATTGGGTATCGGCGGTGGAGGGGGGATCGCGGCGGTGGTTTTGACGGCGGTGGCGATGATGGTGGTGGCGATGGCGGTGACGATGGTGGCGATGGTAGTGATGGCAGTAGGGGTGTTAGTGGTAGTGGTGGCGGTGGCGAAGGTAGTGGTGGCGGAAGCGATGGTAGTGGTAGTGGTAGTGGTGACGGTGGCGGTGGTAGTGGTGGCGGTGTCGTAGATGTCAGCGGTGTTGGTGACGGTGTCGTCGGTGCCGGTGTCGGCAGTGTCGGCGTCGGTGTCGGCGGTGCCTGTGGCGCCGGTGGGGGTGGTGTCGGTGTCGGCGTCGGTATCGATGTCGGCGGTGTCAATGTCAGCAGTGCCGGTGGCGCCTTTGGGGGTGGTGTCGGTGTCCGCGGTGTCGGTGTCGGCGTCGGTATCGGTGTCGGCGTCCGTGTCGGCGGTGTCAATGTCGGCGGTGCGGGTGGCGCCTGTGGGGGTGGTGTCGGTGTCGGCGGTGTGTGTCGGCGGTGGCGGTGGCGCCGGTGGAAATGGATGTCGGCGATGGTGGCGGCGCCGGTGAAGGTGACGGAGGCGCCCGTGCGACGGCAGGGTGTGCAGGGTGCGGGGCGCGGTGCGGGCGGTGAAAAGTGTCGGGGAATCGGCCTCGTGACGCGCCGCCGGCGCTGATAGAAGGGCTCCGCGCCGCAGGGCGGAGGCAGCGCGCGCGGGATGAAAGGGCGAAAGCGATAGGAGGGCGCGGCGAGGGACCGGACGGTGGAGATGAACGGTGCGGGGGAGGCACTATGTTTGTGGCGCGAGGAAGGAAATTTCGGGCGAAAAGAGCAAGGGGTGAATGGCAGCGCCCGGGGGAGCGACGCGCCGAGCCGGGAAGAAGCACTAACTGCTGATTGAGTGGGAGGGGAGCGGGATGAGCGACGTAGGTGACACTGTTGCAGTCGGGGGCCTTCGTTAGTCACGAGAACAGCGGGGGTTAGAGCAGGGGTCAGCAAACTACAATGCGTTGCCAGATTTGGCCCGCTTTCGATATTGTATGGGTTTCGACCTGGAGGAAATTCTACATTTTTATAAATCGTTGAACACATTTCTTCGGTATAAAGTGTCCCATTCTCGTCTTATGTGGCATCTGTGATACGATGCGGGGGCTTTTATAGTACCACATGTATCGCCAATCTCAATGCTCTTTTGACACGAATACATTACAGTTCCCTTTAGTCTCTATTGTCCTTATTTTATGATCAATGAAGTTCACTATTTTTTCACTTTTTGTTCATTAATTTTACTCTTTATTATTTTTATAGTTGTACTACATTTTAGTAAAAAAACCCTCTCATTTATTCCAATAGTCTATCTACAAAAAATCCTTGATTTCGTGCCTCGGCTCTCAGAAAATAGAAATGTTGTTCGTCCCTTTCCAAGTGTTTGTGGACCCCTGGTTTAGAGGAGGCCCTGTCGCGGAGGAAGCCTCGTTTGCCGCCGAGTGACCTGGGAGCGAGAGAGCGACTTGCAAGGTGGCGGCGGATTCCAGAAAACGCCCCGCGCCGGTGCCCGCGCGGCGACGGAGTAATGAAGATGAGGGAGGGGCGCAGGAGGGAAACGAATGCCGCCATTTCTGCTCTAGCTGTGTTGATGACTGGAAATGAGAAAACGCGATTTGCCGCCGGAGGAACTCTAGGCTCGACTCGCTTCCTTCATTAGGGCCATCGAAACCGAGGCCTGTTCGGAGCGGCCAAGAGGAACGCGCTGCCTCATAAAACTCGCGGGATTACTTTCGCCCGCCGTTTGTTCGCAAGGCGAGCACACATTTCTGTGTTACGCGGAGCGTCAATTTTCAGCTGAATGTTTATTTTCGTATCGCGAAAAATGGTATTAGTAGATGGCACGGGCTAGATGTGCATATTTTTCGGTGTATTATATAAAATCTAATTAATCGCCAAGTTTATTCATGCGTGTTCTCGCTTTTGGGAGTTTTACACTTGACTACTTGCAATCATTAATTATACGTACATTGTAGAAAAAAGTTAAGCGGAAAGTAGTTAATTACATGAAAAATATTGCGTTCGACTTATTATGCTATTTATCACACGATCACTTCCTTAATGTAGGATGCCATTCTAAACTACTGCTGAAGAGTTTTGGTTTAGATCCAGTGTCACGCAGTACACGCAACTCTGCCGTCTGTATTTACATTTAAATTTCATTCAGTCTTTGTGGTTTAAAATAATATTTTTCAGGATACGTTGTGAGATGCTGATGAAGTTTATTTCTGTTTACATTAAATTTTTGTTTTACTTTTTCGCAACTGCTTCCGAGAAACGGAATGTTAGAATATGCTGCAGGAAAGAGTGCCATTTTTCCGGCAGAAAAAACACTAGGTCCCTGATAACGAAAAACTGAATTTTTCATGCTGTTTTATGTAGAAAATTACTTCCTCGAATACGTAGTGTTGTCGGAATCTACGTTTTGATCCTCGATACTGACTGAGAAAGTTTGTTTTATTTTCAGTTTCACGTCTCTGCAACAATCGGTTCGTCTGTGAACAACACTACGGTACCGGCAGCGTAGAAGCAACTCTGACTGTTCAATGCGCTCTTAGCAGACATTACGACGCACATGTCATCTCCTACATGACAAATAAATGCAATCTCAAAACATTAACACTTACTGACGTCTTGATATCATGTTCATAACTTTCGCCAAAGCCGAACCTTATCGTCTCCGCTTTTTCGTGTGACTCAGATGAGCGGCAACACTGAACCCTGTCTATGGGAAAGTAAATAAATCATCGCAAGCTAATTGTTTCAGAGTTCAGGTCACACGACGTACCACAGCACGTGGCGAGAGAACTTCAGAGCCGCTTATACGCTGCCGGTACACTAGTACCTAAACCATACACAGGATTTTCACCAAAATTGATAATCTCAGGTTGATTTGGTGATGTCGCGACCACCCGGATTTGAGACTGACATTTTCATATTGGGGAGTATTTTGCATGAAGCTCCTAACCACTTTTGAAATTGTCTAAAAGATTTCAATATTTGTTTATTTAAATATGTTGCTCGAATATAGCAAATGGGCTGTCCATAAATTACGTAACGCAAATTTCTAGTATTTTCAATACCCCTCCCCTCCTTGTAACGCACTTCCCTATCTCTAACGCAGCGCAACGGTGCCTCAGGTCCCCTCCCGTCCCCCTTTAGCGTTAAGTAACTTATGGATGACACCAAAGTAGGTCTATAACAATGTCTTACGTTTGCATTTTTAAAAGTGCACACATTTTTAATTTTTTTGATCCTCTCCATTAACTGCATTATTAAAGATGATTTTTTTTTCGTAATGAATTGTGTTCTTGGCATCTATAATAAATGAAAACTGGCTTCAGGCCTGGGAACAGGGCTAGATCGCAAATTAATCCCTTCGAAAGTGCCCAATACGTACTGTGATATACCAGAACGGGACATGGTTTATTCATAATATTAGTTGTATACGGGGCGACTAAATGGACTTGTAAAATGGCGATATCCGGCCCTAGTAACGCCAGCGCAGAGGGTTGCTATGGTGCAGGGCAGGTAAATAAACTAGCTGCAAGCCTCGTAGGTGCCGGAACGCTGGCTAGATCGATATAATAAAGAATATGTGATTGGTCGAAAAACGTATGACGGACGAAGGCGCGGCTACATGGGGTTGTAAGAAATGAGCGGGTTGGCGGGGGGCAATTAGACTTTCTGGTGTTTACCGCCGTGTTTTGGAAAAATAGAACGTGAGACGCTACCGACCCATCAAGGGTTGCAAAATACAGAAAAAACATTCATTCGGACTTGGAGCTTCGTTGAGTGCAGATCGTTACAGTCTGACTCAGAGTGGTGGAGTGTAGGTCGTGAACTCGGCTCTTGAGTTTCGTGGAGTGCAAATAGTGTGCGGACCTTGTAGTTGAAAGTGAGACTTATACATTTTCGTGCGAAAAGTAACAGTCGTCATCGGACTTAGAAATTATTTGCCGGAGTACATCCGCGGACTTGGGCAGTTTTGGGTGTTCACCGGACGATAGTTCGAACATTAGTATTTTATTAAACTCGTGTGAAAGATTATAAACCTAAAGCGTCGGAAAGAACTTAGCTAGCTTTTATGCAGTGTGGACTGGATACTTCAGCAACCGCGCAAGATCAGAAGACAGAAGAGCGACTCGGATTCATCGGCCAAGTGAGAAGCGTCTTCGGAACGAGCGGGTCGGCAAGACGGTAACATATACTGCAGTATATTAAAATAATATCTTTTAAAAGGGGTCATGGCCATTAAGTAATCTGTTAAAATTAACATTGAATAAATTGTTAAATTTTGTTCTTTGGAAAAAGAAAAGAATCTGTTCATTTGTCAATCATAAGCTTCTAATTAGTTGGAAGCAGAGAATTTCCATATTTCAGATTCCACGCCAGGCTGTACAGTCGGCAGATCAGGTAATCGGCTATCTTAGCAATAGCGAATACATGTAATCCGAATCCATCGGCCCAAGCTAGCTGGATGCCCATATAATTTTGACAGAATTAAATAGGGAAAAGTTAGTATTAGTTTATGTCACCTGTTCCTGGCGCCCACATCTTTCTATAAATTCGGAACAGGTCAAACTCACGACAACGTATTACGAAGTGAAGGATGAAGGTATATTTCAGTACAGACAAGTCTGTCCTTCGAAATTGGATATAGAAATAATGAACTGTACATTTGAAAATAATATGAGTAGTTTTTACGTAATTTTGAGTGAAATAGTAATAAAAGATGTAAATAAGATTTTCTAAAAATGCTTCAAAAACGTTTTTCTTTTTTATACTTAAATAATTATTTTTATTATTGTAGCATCATCATCATCATTATTATTATTATTATTATTATTATTATTATTATTTAATTTGCATGTTAGCTATATTACCTTATTAATGTAATTAGCTGCTACCGGGTTATACCCAACTGCATTGTAAAGTTTTATGTTTGCTTAATAAAATGGCATATGTTCTATTTTCATTAATATGTCTGAATTTTCATAATTGAAAAAACATCAAGTTGTTGTTTAATGTGTTCAAACGCCCGTAACCAGGTCTAGAGGATAAGTCTGTTGTGTTCGAAATCTACGTTCAAATCTCACCCTGGCCAAATATTTTTCCAGACAGACAATTTTACATTTTCTAATATTGGTGGTATTGAAATATGACTTGTTCTAGTGTTGCTGGAATTAAAAGACGTGTTACAGTATTTTTTGACGATTTTGTGTGTTCTACTATTTTAGTGAGAATAGTATTAAAATATTACCTCAAGATTACAATGCTAGAAATGATGTGGTTTAGCACCACTAGTTTGGATTTCGTCAATTCTCAATCACGATAATTATTTCTGCTTGTGCTATACGTTTCTTTAAAAATGTGTAAAGAGAAAGAAATATAAATTTAAATAACTTCAATCACATGACACGCAATTATTATCACGAGAGATTTAATCCCGTGATTGAGGATTGCTCGAAAGTGCATTGCATTCACATGTACAGAGGCTGTCAAAAGAAATCAAATATCGTCTTTGGTTCGCATGTCTCTGTTACTTCAGTATGTTGCAAATGTTCTGATGGAAACTGAATTCTGCGTAGAAATTCCCCGTAACGACATAGTTGGACCAGATTTCAAACCGGTATTGCAAATCCTGCCAGACGTCGTTCCATTATGTTCCACGAATGCTCAGTTGCGAACAGGTCTGGAGTTACGGATACTGGGAAGTCGTGGTGAGTTGCGTGAGTGGTGCGTGCGCTGGCCTTGTTCCATTTAGTGAATGCATCCGGCGAATGTTCCAGGAATGATACCGCGATTTTGGTGATATTGTTGTATCTTGGTGCATTGTCTGTTGGTGAATGTACCCTCTACAAGAACTAGAGGAGACTAAGCATTACACATTACGACTCCCACGCTGTAGGGTTATCAGTCTTCACTTCCTATCCTCATTTAACTGTTGCCTAGGCTGTCTTATGTCCAAACCTCACTTAAATACAGAATCTCTCAACTATTTCTAGGTGTTTTTTTCTTTTCCCCTTGTTAGAATATCAAACACCAACTTTATGAAGATTTTTTTCAGTCTGTAGTTTTTAGAATCTAAAATAGAAATGTGGTTTCAGATTTGAAAGTATAAAGTTACCTCTTGTGGAGGGTGAGGTGATTGAGGGCATCAACTGATGTTCCTGTAGTACCTCTGGGTCTTTGATTTTCAGTCCCGACGGTGGCAGAATTTTCGACAGTAGCTAGATAACCAGGTCAACATCAACTGCTTTCTGGAGGGAAATTCTAGCGGTCGGCTGCACTGAAACGCGGTTTACTGTGGTTTCTCCGATCAACACTAGGTGAATGCTGGAGCAGTACCCTCATAAACGGGTCACAGACCGCGCGCGATCTTTCCTTCTTCTTCCTTACTCCATCCTCACCTTTCGCCTTCTTCCATTTACACTTACATTCGCTACACTACCACATGTGTTTGGAGACCAGTCAGGAGCTTAGAGATTGTCCCGGCTGGGGCGGTGCCCTGATGGTTGGAGAAACCTGAGTGGGAAATCTTCGAATGCCGACATGTAGGTCGGCGCTGGATCCCATCGTTCTGCGGAGGAAGAACACCGCCACATCCCAAACGAAAATTACACTTACGGGACTATTGGCAATAGCAGTTGATGCGCCCGGATACACAAATAATCAATCAGTCAATCAATTATCTTAAATCGTTCTGACAATAAGAAAGGGTGTATTTTGATTGATTGATGTTTCCGGGAGCGTCAACTAATGTAGTCATTAGTCCCGTAAGTGTAGTGCGTGTTTTTTCGGAATGTGGCGATGATCTTTTCCCCGCTGGATAGCGAGATCCGGCGCCGACCTACTGTCGACTAGCGGGGTTTTCCCCTCAACCAGGTATCTCCCACCAGCGGGGCACCGCCCCAGCCGGGACAAGCTGTAAGCTCCCGACCGGTCTCCCCGCATGTGTGGTAGTGTAGTGCATGTTAATGTGTGTGTGTGTAAGAGGAGAGGATAGGACAAGGAAGAGGAAGGAGAGATCGCGCGCGGTCCGTGGCCCGTTTGTTAGGGTACTGCTCCGGCATTCGCCTGGTGTGGATCGGAGAAAACTACCGATCAGAGCAGCCGGCCGCTAGAATTCTCCTCCAGACAGCGACTGAATTTGACGTTGGTGACAAGCTAGTGTCGAAAATCCTGCCGCCGTCGGGACTCGAACCTAGGACCTTCCGGTCAGAGGGACTGCAGTAACATCAGGTTGATTCACTGAGCCATCTCTCCCGGTAGGGTGGATTCATTTGAGCAAAGCTTGAAAATATTAAATTTTTGATGTTATAAATGTTTGTGTATTTTCAAAATATTCAAGAACGTTTCTTTTGCGCGGTTTACGGAAGTTGGGCAAAAAGCATCGAGTCACGTGGTAAAATATATGTCCGGATAGAAGTGTTTCTTTTAGCACGGACGTATTGTTCAGTGCTACACCTCTGCAACTTTCCAGTACGTTGCACTCTTCATTTATTTCCGAGGGAGTGCATTATGCAGTTGCTAGTGCATCGTGACCGAATACCCAGAATTAGAACGTGGACACATTGTTGATCTTGTAGAAAGGGCGCTTCTGAAACCAAGGTAACTGAAATGTTTGTCGCTTCGCGAGATATCGTATAAAAAAGGATGATTTCGTACAAAACGGCCGGACTAACGCTCACCACCAAGTACTAGCGGGGATGAAAAGTACGTGTATTGGGTGATTGAACCAGATTAATATTAAGAAGGACAGTGGCAAAAAGAAGGGAATAGAACTGTAAAAAGGTCTTTTGAACTGAAAAGTCGCGATTACAAAATGTGTCAAAATATGTCAGATGCATTTCCGGACAAGTAATTCGTAAAACACTAATTATTTGGGATGGTCCGTAATTTGGTACACTCCCTGTGTACGTGCATGAGAATCTCGCGTTTAGCTTGTATTTTGCTGTAAATTTCAACATAAGTGATGGTGGAAATATGACATACTATACTAAACAAAAATTAATAAAAAAAATCAGCTATGTTCTAATACACGTGATATAGGATGTAACTACATTCACTCAAGAGACTCATTAATACTCCCTGTATCAATAAAAGATCGATATTTTAACGTAAAATGGATCATTGACAAAATGTTTTTATTTGCAGAGGAAGACTTATTCCCATTATAAAATGTGTATGAAAACAGTATTCTACATTCTATCGATTTTCTTTAACACAAGGGTTCAGAAATCTTGGTAGTGCGAAAGTTAAAACGTATATTTAAAATAAAATATATTTTTAATAATGCAACATGTACTGGAACTAAATGAATGTGAATAGTATCTAATTGTATAATCAGATCTTTTCACAGTTGGCCAACTAATTAACATTAACCCGTATAAAAAAGTCTGGTTGATTCTAGTTTCCCAGAGGTCACGCCATTGACTGGCGCAGCTACGACACGATTGCGTTTTGCATGGAGGAGGCTCCAACTCATCTAGAGAGGAGGCCGGGAGCGAATTCGCCAGAGGCTAAAACGTGCAAATACAACCAATCATAAACCTCACCCTCCTGTTTCTGTAGCCGCCAGCGCCGCCGCCACCACCGCCGCCACCGCCGTTGCTGCCCTCGTCGGCTGCGAACGAGAAAATAAAACCAAACCTTGGGCGGAAGTTCTGCCGCGCCCTCTGCCCCGGGGGAGGGTGCCGCCCACGCCGCTCGCTGCGCCACCGCTGCCCTCGCCCTCACTCCCACCGCCGCCCCCGCCGTCCCCGCCACCCCGCCGTCCCCGCCACCCCACCGTCCCCACCACCCCGCCGTCCCCGCCGCTCTCAGTGCCCCCAATCCTCTGCCACCTCCATCGCCCCCGCGGTCCCCGCCGCCCCGTCCTTTCGCCGCCCCGCCCCTTCGCCGCCCCGCCCCTTCGCCGCCCCGCCCCTTCGCCGCCCCGCCCCTTCGCCGCCCCGCCCCTTCGCCGCCCCGCCCCTTCGCCGCCCCGCCCCTTCGCCGCCCCGCCCCTTCGCCGCCCCGCCCCTTCGCCGCCCCGCCCCTTCGCCGCCCCGCCCCTTCGCCGCCCCGCCCCTTCGCCGCCCCGCCCCTTCGCCGCCCCGCCCCTTCGCCGCCCCTCCCCTTCGCCGCCCCGCCCCTTCGCCGCCCCGCCCCTTCGCCGCCCCGCCCCTTCGCCGCCCCGCCCCTTCGCCGCCTCGCCCCTTCGCCGCCCCGCCCCTTCGCCGCCCCGCCCCTTCGCCGCCCCGCCCCTTCGCCGCCCCCGTCGCCCTCACCGCCCCCCGACGCTCCACCGTCCCTGTCGCCCCCGCTGATCCTGCCGTCCCCTCCGTCCCCGCCGCCTTTCTGTCCGTCGATCATGCTGCCTGCACCGTCGCTATCACCGCCCCCCCCACACATCTCCGTCACCCTCGCTCCACTGCCCCCACTCCTGCCGCTGGAGATTCCCCGCCGTCGTTCCCTACCACCATTTCTAGATCTCTCTACCGCCCCGACGCCTCATCGCTTCATTCTTTTGTTTCCGACGTCACCGTCGCTTCACACCTAACGCTCCCCCGCCTCAATCCGCCTCCCTCTGCCCTCGCAATCAACCTCGCTCCGCCCCCGCCGCCATTCCCTACCGTCCCCTCCACTCTCCCCAACGCTGCTCCCCCCGTCGCTTCCGACGTCACCACCGCCTCATACCCTCTCCGCCATACGCCCCTCTCCGCCTCAATCCGCCTCCACCCCCGCCGCCGTTCCCTACTACCATCCCTATACCCAACTACCATCCCCTCCACTCTCCCCAACGCCGCTCCTCCTCTCCCCGTCGCTTCCGACGTCATCACCGCCTCATACCCCCTCCCACCACCGCCCCTCTCCGCCCCAATCCGCCCCCACCCCCGCCTCCGTTGCGTCGTCTTTCGCGGCGATAATATCGCGCGATTGGAGCCCTGGGCTTAGGAGAGCAAACCCGACGGCGGCGCGGCGCGGGGAACTGGGCGCGCGCTCCTGCGCAATTGCGGGCGAATGGGTAATTCGCGAAATGAAAAAATACCGCGAACGCAATGCTAAAGCGTTTTGGAAATTCATAAGGTTTTCAATGCGCCCAATCCAATTTCCTCACGGTCGTTCGAGGATACTACGCGTTGCAGTTATTTGATCTTTCTTTGGGGAAATTCGGTTTTTATAGCGCGACACACTACTGCCTTAAAAGGGAAAAAGTAATGTGAGCGAAGGAATACCAGAGGAAAGGATGGAGCGTTATTAGGTACTTTGACTTGATCCTAGAAGAGAACTGATTAACTCGGAGTGCTGTAAACAACTTTTTTGCCGACGCCGCCTCCGAGTGTTTTTTTATCAATTATTAAACGGAAATTAAAGGTTGTTCGCAAGGTATCAATATTTGACGAAAGGATCTGTCGAAAGAAGGGAATAAAATGAAAAGCCGCAATCGGAAAAATAAAATCCTTGGTCGTTTCCTGCTCCCAAAGTGGTGGAAAATGAATTAGTTGCAATATTCTGCCAATGGAGCACTCAACAAGGCAGACGAGGTGATGCAAAATTTATCGTCTTAAGTTACTTTTCGGTATCCGATTTTCATTGGCTACAGCAGGCGTTAACCTACACGTTAGAAATTAAAGAGGAAGTCTTTGAAACAGTTGCTGCGGAATAGAACACGCTTTTAAACATTTCATTTCCCTAAATCTTGTCGTATTGATGCGTGCACTATTTTTGTCTAGCCTCAATCATCCCAGTTATTTGAAAATGTTCACATTCCGTGTAAACTTTACAATTTATTTTCTTCACATCTTCTAGTGTCATAATGAACTCTTCTGACTGTATTTTTATTTCCACTTCACATTACCCTAGCGCGTAACAACTTAATTTCATTTCGACTTACATACTACGAAGCGGTTGTGATACACGCTCGTGATACCACAAGTTGCCATTTGTTATCTTGCAATACTACTGATAACGTCAATTTCTTTTTGCTCGTCGTACTCATCATGCAATTCTCCCACAGCTCTTACTTTGCACCGTACGCCACAAGAATCCTCGTAGCATATCCACCATTGCTTCATTCTATCTATACTGAACTGTGTAATTGTTACAGCTGCTGTTTTATCGCAGCCTCCACAATCTCTTGCAATGTTTTGCGTTTCTCAGAATGTTCGATTGCTTTTCTCAAAACATCTGTTGTCGTAAATAGCCTGTTTTGATATTTTTCATTTTTCTTTTTTACTCCCTCACTCTCAAATGTACCATCGACATTTGTTTTGTTCATGACGCGTCTTTCGCTGAATTTCTCCTCGTCTCCCACCCATTTGCATCTGACACCAGAAGACCCTTACGATACTGCCTCGTGGCACTGGTTTTTGTATTATGTCGATTATGAACTATTACATGTCTTGTTCAATGCGCAGCCTGCACAATCATTTGCAGTGTTTCGCATTTCACAGAAATGTCCATTGCTTTCTTCGAACTATTTAATGCTGTAATGACATCGCCTGGTATAGTTGACGACATTTTTTCTCGTATAAATGCGGACATCCTTGCTTCCCTGAATGCACCATTGGCATTTGGGTTGTCCAGGCCGCGACTTTCGCTGAATTTCTCCGCGACCCACAACTAACGCCACTTGTGTGCACCTGACGTCGCTGAACCCATCCCCATCATACTTTTCTTTTATTCTACTAATACCGAACTGTGTAACTGTTACATGTCCTGTCCTGTGCGTGGCTTCCACAATCATTTGCAATATTTCGAATATCACAAACTTTTTCGTTGCGATCTTCAAACCATCTAACGTAAAGGTGGCTCCACACAATCGGCATTCACCGAGCAGCGAGCCCGATCCCGACCAGCTGATGTGTTCGGCGATTGTTCGCTCCCTTTGATGTGTCCAAAAGACCGACACGCGGCGGGTAGGGCGAGCGCCGAATGTTCGACACTCGGCGAAAAGCAAGCGACCCATCCACACTATTCGGGATTCGGCGAGCGGTTGCTCGCTGTTCGCCGAATAGCGAATGTGTGGAGCCCCCTTAACGCCACTTTTTTGCACCTGACGTCACTGAACCCATCCCCGTCTTCTTTTATTCTAGTAATAACGACCTGTGTAGTTATTACATGTTCTGTCCTGTGCGTGGCTTCTACGATCATTCGCAGTATTTGGAATATCACAAACGTTTTCATTGCTTCCTTCAAACAATCCAACGTCATAAATAACATTTTCTGGTAGTGTCTACGTTACTCTCACCTTGTCTACATTTCGACATCCCTCTGTATAGACGTATCATCGCCGTTCGTTTGGTCAGGGCCGCGTCGTTCCCCGAATCGCGCACAAATCTCTCACCTAGTTTGCCACCTGTCGCCACCGGCATCCCCCCAACCCGCGTGCGCCGTCTCCTCTCGTCGCTTTCTCGGCACCGAGGCCCGCGCTCGCGCTATTCATATCGCGCGTTGCCAGGCAACTGTCTGTAAGACGTCGGCGCGTGCGGCGGATCGCTTTCGAGCCGGGCGCGTATTGTCTCGCGCGCCGCGTCGCTCGGATGAGCTGCTCCGAGGCAGCTGCGCTCACAAAGCGACGGCTGCCGCTTCAAAGGAAGGCGGTCTTTTGCTTAACGCCCGCGCGTTTGCGAATCCGCCTACTGACGAGACCTGTGCCTATCTGCTCGCACGTCTCTCGTTACATAGGATGGAAAAATATATGGCGCTTTCAAGCGGTGAAAAGTATCTTCTTGGAACGGAAAAAATAGCGAAAACCTGTGTGGATGCTTTGCTTTGGCTGGAGACACGTGCTTTCTATGTACTGGATGTTCTTTTATTTACGTGGAAAATTCAGTAGGCTTGTAGGAGTCTCAACCGGGCTTGTTGCAGCTCCGTGTAGCAGATGAAATGTATCTTCTTTATCTGTGTTTTTTGGTTTATCCACCACGAGACATATCGTCTCGCAGCTGGTCAGCTACTTCCCGAATGTCCGTCGCGCCTCAGATTGCTTGATGTTTCCGAGCAAGCCAACAACTGTGGCCAATACTCCCGTTAGTGTTGTGAATGTTGTTATCCCCGGAGGTAGCTGTGTTGTTGCCGCGCTGGATGATGAGACTCGGCGCCGACCTAGGCGTCCGCTTGCGGAGATTTCCCCTTCGCGGTATCTTTCCCACCGTAGTAGTCGGGACAAGGTCCAAGATCTCGAGTGGTTTGCCGATGTGTGGTAGTGATTTTAAGAGTATGTGTGTGTGAAGGGAGAGGATAGCACACGGAAGAGGAAGAATCGTGCGCGATTCGTGGCCCGTTTTGTAGGATATTGCTCCGGTATTCGCCTGGTATTGATAGGAGAGACTACTGAATATACCGATCAGAGCAACCGGCCGCTAGAATTCTTCTTCCACAGATGTTGAAATCGACCTAACTATGTAGCTGAATCCGTCAAATGCGGATTCAATCTGTTTTTAATGTTGAAACTGAGGACAGAGAGAGGAAGGAAGGATTGCGCGCTGTCCGTGGCTTGTGCAAGGCGCAGATCCGACACTAAACAAATGTGATCGCCAACCACACAAACCTCAGGCGATCCGAGCACTGAAGCGAACTCGAGCCTGCAGGGGCCTCAAACTCTCCGACGTTTAATACACGCATTTGCAACGCCCAGTTGGGAACTAACCCGCAGTATGCTATCACCAGAACTCTACATCGTTTCTGCTTGTAACGCTATATATTATGATGAAATTATTGGGAAAATTTGAAAAAAATATGTACTGATTTTGACGTTATTTTTCAAACGGCTACCTTTTCGGAGCACGAGATCTAAGAAGATGCACGCGCGAGAACATTAAGATTAAAGTTAGCGAAAGTGAAAAAGGTTTAATGCTTTGCGAATAAAATGTATTATGATAAAAGTATAATTAATAACTCGATCCTTAAAATTCCTTTGGAAATACGAGAACTTTCTCTATAGTGCACAGAATGGTAACGTCAAAGTTGTACGAAAATGAAAAAGCAAAACGCTCGAAGGAAATGCGAAGTGGATGAGGAACAAGTACTTGCTCTCGTTTCGTTGCCAGCGCACAAATTATGTTAAAATGGAGAACGTGATTGTGATAAAGGAATAAACGCTTTATCGCAAACTCACAAACTGCGCTAAACGTTGATCGTTTTGTTATCATCGGAATAGCGTTGTCGAGATTTATTAGGCCCGAGAGATAATATTACGTTCATGTGGCAATTATAGAGATAGAATATCGCTCCATGAAACCTATTGTCCTTAAAAGTGTCTACGCGGGCGTTATAGATAGCGCGCGCCCACAGTAGAGGGAGGCACCGACGCAGCGAACGCGTATATCGGAGCGTCGATGGTCTTCATACAATAAAAGCGCTTGATACTATCAGCGTCAAATAGCATCGGCGGGCGCGGCCGCGTTGCTGCGCGCGCGAAACGGTTTGCGCGTGCGGCGATGCCTCCGCCCCCGCCCCCTTCCCGCCCCCTTCCCCGCCCCCGCGTCAACCCGGCGACCGCAGCGGCCGCGGTCACGCCGTCGGCGGCACGCCGCGCCGCCCATGACGCTAATAGTTGGCGCAGACCGCGACGCGGCGCGGCGCTGCGCGACGCGCCGGGCATTCCGGAGGGGCGGGGCCTGAGCGAGGCGAGGGCTTCGGTGTGGTGAAGGCGGGGAGGGGGGGGCTCGGGAAGAAGGGACGTCGCTAGCTGGGGAGGACAAAGCGAATCGAGGGTCGTCACCAGGGTGGTGGCAGAGGAGGAAACGGGGCGAAAACAGTGTGAGAATTGAAGATAAAAGAGAACGAGCGAGACAGAGAGAGAGAGAGAGAGAGAGAAAGAGGGAGAGGAGAGGAAGTAGAGGGGAAAAGAGGACGAAAAGAGAATGCGTTAGTGGATGAAACTATTGGGTGACCTAACTAGTGGGAAACTCGTAAACAACAGCACATACTTTCTCGCATTAATTCTAAATTTGCATCATTGTTGTTATTATTATTATTATTATTCGCGTATGCGCCACTACTGACCACGCAAAAATTTGCAATGTATTATACACGATTGAATATTTTCGGAAATTCAGACGGTTCAATGAAAATGAGACCTGCGCCATTCTTTTAAGCGTTTCTTCCTCTAACCGTGGAATACATTTAAGGAAAACATTTGGAGCCGTTTTTGAGAAAAAAATGTTCTTTTGAGGCTTCTTAGAAAGTACCCACAAGTATCAAAATATCCATTTGAAACTTCCAAAGCCTGGAGTTCGTTCAGATCGATTGGGCAATATCAATTTTGAAGAAAATCGGCTGTACGGTTTAGGCGCTAGCATTGACCACAGACAGACGGACAGACATGTTTGTCGTCAATCGATTTTTCGGTATCAAGGACCTACAAAACATAGATTGTGGCTACAGTAAGTATTAGAGGAATTTTTTTCTATATTTAGCAACAGGATTTATCCACTTTTTCGTTGCCAGGACCAGGCAATAACAGTTTTTCTGTCGAAAATTCGCAGTTTTCCGGAGAACGATTAATAACTTTCTCTTTTTACGAAGCACCTTCTTAAGAACGAGAAAGTGAAAAGAGAATAAGAGGGAATTACGATAGAAAGGAAATCGGATTGGCGATGAAAGGGAATGAGAGATCCGTAAACCGACAATAATGAGGACGAAAAGAGAAAGCGTAAAAGGATGAGAAAAGAGAATGAAAGGGAATCACGGAAAGAGTGATAAAATGAGGAAGAAAATAATGGGATGACAAACTAAGAGAGAATGCAGGCGCGAAAAGCGAAAACAATGAAGACAAAAAGAGCGTGAGAAAAGGATGGACAAGAATGCAGAAACGCAAGACCGAAACGTAGACCAGTTAGGCAGAGTAACGTGTGTTGTGTTGATGAGAGGCGGAATTGCTGTTTTCCAACGCCGCTCTTCACATCATATTGAAGACCTCTTTATATCGGGCAGTGCTGTTCTGGGAATTATGCTTTTTTTCAACGAGGGAGAACTTTTTGACATGCAGCCAATATGAAAGTAAGAACCTGTGTAGGTCAGAAAACTGGAGGGAGTAGGGGAAACGAACCGAACCGAATGACTTTTTCTCTATTTCCCCTCCACAGTACCCCTGAGGAGGCGGGAATTGGACGCGATTTTTCCTTCTTCTTCCTTGTCCTATCCTTACCCCCTTACACACACACACTTGCACTAACATGCACTACACTACCACACTTGCCAGGAGGTCGGTCTAGGGCTTAGAACTTGTCCCGGCTGGGGCGGTGCCCCGCTGGTGGGAGATACCTAGTTGGGGAAAACCACGCTAGTCGACTGTAGATCGGCGCCGGATCTCGCCATCCAGCGGGGGACGATCGCCGCCATCTCCCGATGAAAAATTATATGGACTACACTTACGGGACCAGCGACCTCTGTGGTTGACGCTCCCGGAATCAGTAAGAATCAATGAATCAGTCCAAGCAGTGGTCTGCATCGTCCCAATTACTTAGCGTGTGTTTCCAATTTTCCGTTGTTGGAACTACAACCTAGATATGCCGGCATATTCAATTGCACTCTCGCGTTTGCAATCGCGGCAAGTGGTACCTCGCAATGCCGTTGGGAAATCATTGTGCTAGGCCGCTAGGGCAACGAACGAGAATATACCAGGTAGAGTGTCTGACCCTATGGTTTCAGCGCTCTTTGTGGACAGTCGCGGAACTAGGGTTCGCCATGTTTTTTGCAGTCAAAAAAAGAGAGGTGCCTGATGATAGCATATAGAACTGCTATACTATATCGACGTGTTGCTTGTATTAGATATTATTTGTATATTAATCTTTTATAAGTCTTTTCGTTTATCTGTATTTTAATTATATCAGTGGTTAGAATAATTATGTTCACAGTGCCTTCGGTATGTTTGGCATATACTACCTGTGAAAATAGAAGTCATCAAATCACATACATTATTTTTCAAGTTTGACGCCTTATTCCTGATCTGTTTGTTTGCTTCTTATTGAAAAAAACATCACCATTGATACAAAAAATAAAACAACCTAAGATAATATAGAAATAAAATTATTCTTTCAGGCGTTATGCTAACTATAATAACACTACAACAGCTTCCATTCTTATGTCAATAACGGTTGCAGGCAGCAACGTGCTTTCAAAGTGTCTCAATTCGTTTTCCTTACATATTGTGATTTTGTTTTCAAATAATTGGTTTTGGTCGTGAAACAGAGGATTTATATCACGCGCGGCGCTTGCCCACCCGGCCTTAACCAGCGCCAAAAGGAATATTCGAATACTCTGTTCCTCAAGAGGGCGCTGCTTTGACTGCAGAAAACATGGCTTCAGTTTGCTGCAAAGACGGAGGCGCTTCAGCCACTCTATGTAGTAGTGATGCGATATCGACAAGAAAGCATCCTTGTTAATAATACATCGACCAAAAACTATCGATGTTTTTAAATTGGTTTAGTTATCTCTAAGATGAAGTTCGTGCGGAACCAAATTTGACAATAGCCCTAGATATCAAATTGTAATTAAAATTTAACTGAAAACTAAATTAAAGTTATACAACTTCTGTCCAAGAGAGACATACAGGAAAGACGAAGGAAATACTAAGCCATCATGATCATCTTGAGGAAGGGAGGATAGTCTGCTCGATGAAGGCAGAACAATCCGCGTTCGTTTCGATCAACTACAATCGGATATTGGTACAATCAGCGATTTTTCTTATTTTAACTGGTACAAAATTGTCATTATGGGCATCTTTCATCCACCAACAAAACATTGAAAACGTAAAAACATCTAACCCGAAACATCTAGGTTCAAAAAACATCAGTTTCAATACATCGATGTTTGAAACATCGATATTTTCGAAACAGCGACATCGATCTGGCATTCCCACTATGTAATATATTCTATGTTTTATTTATTTATTTGGTCAAAAAACAGTAAAAAAAACTGTATATGACGAATGTGGGAAGAGAGTATCTACGCACATTTTCTTGAGACTAAGAATTAAAAAAATGCGAAATTAACAACATTTGAAAAACTAGAAAATAATTTAGAAAATTTATTATTTTAGAAAAATAGAAATTAGAAAAATGTTTGTTCCTGAGTTATAGAAAGTCAATTTCAACGGTAAATGAACTGCTGATTTCATTTTTCTGCATTGCTAACAAAATATTAACGAACATCAGTTCTACTCCTACCACTATAAGCAAAAAGAGTGCTCAACAAAACGTACGCACAGTGATGCTACATTTATGTCCAGAAGCAAAATAAGGGGTCATCTCAGCATTTGCTCAATGGATCAGGGAAACTGGACAAAAACGTGATCGAAATGGGGGTCATTGACCCCGAAGCTGAAGTACATTACTTGTTACAGACGTATTACATCTTTTTTTAATTGTATACAATACAAAAGTTAACTAATTCATTGTAATGTAAACTATACATTCTCACTATTCTAACTCGCTGCGCTAGGGCTGCACGGTGGTCACAGCGCTGGCGTCGCACGGCGGTGGCGGGCGCGGCCGCCGCAGCCCAAAAATCAGTTTGATTCGGGTGCGCACAGGGGGGGAGAAGGCGAGTTCGCCCGCGCGGAATGCAATATATTGCGCCGCCCCGTTGTGTATTTCCCGGCGCCCTCTGTCACCGCGCAGTCGCACCGCCCTTTGTAAGGGAGGGCGGCTAAACGACGTGGAAGGTCGTGAAGTAGAGGTGGCGGGGCCGGAATGCGTGCGTCGGTGAGGCACAGACACAGAGAAGCTGGAAATGGAGAAGCAAGTAACGCCCAAGTGACTGCGGAACGGAATGGAACTGTTGGAGAGTCTGGGACGATATTCGTCAAGTGCGACGGTGACGGAATGGGTGCAAAAGGCCACGACGGCAGACTCTCGAGAGCGGAGGAAACAGAGTGTTCCAGGAAAATGTTGAACGCTGTGACTCGGGAGTGGACTTGTGCGATGTAAAGGAACATTCGTGGAATGGCGGCGACGGGGTGCGTGTGGAGGTCATTGACGATAGGAGCAACGGGAGAGATGGCTCAGTGCATCAATCTGATGTCACTGCAGTGCCTCTGACCGGGAGCTTTTAGGGTCTAGTCCCGACGGCGGCAGGATTTTCGACACTAGCTTGTCAGCTAGATCGAATTCAGTTGTTGTCTGGCGGAGAATTGTAGCGGCCGGCTGCTCTGATCGGTAGTTTTCCGTGGTGATGGTGGTTTCTCCGATCAACACCAGGCAAATGCCGAAGCAGTATCCTAACAAACGGACCACGGACCGCGCGCTATAATTCCTTCCTCTTCCTTGTCCTATCCTCTCATCTTACACACACACACACGCACACACACACACACACACACACTAACATGCACTACACTACCACACATGCCGGGAGACCGGTCGGGAACTTATAGCTTGTCCCGGCTGGGGCGATGCCCCGCTGGTGGGAGATACCGGGGTGTTCTTGTGGTGGGGTTCTTGACCAATAAGAGCGCTGCCTCGGTCGCAAGCGAGTGAGGCCTTGGAAAAAAACTCTTGTTGGTTGATTATGCTTTTAATTGGTATTTCGATACGCGGCGAATGCGTTACAGTGCGGAGGATTGAACAAAGAAAAATAAAGAAAGTGTTGTTAAGATAGAAGAAGTGTGGAATCTAAAAGAATGGTGAAAGAATTAGAGATAGTTTTCGGCTATTCCGAAGGGAGAAAAGATTGGGTTCAATTGAAGCTTAGCCATAGTTGATATTATTTGCATTGATTTTATGGTGGTTGCAGGCAGCGGGCGTCGGTCGGGAAATGCTGAAGCCCTGCGGCTGGCATTTTGTTGTAGTATTGCTGGTATTTATGGAAAGATTCTGTGAGGTACTTTTGAGCGGGGTGTATCCAATGGAGAACTGCCCGCCCCGGCTAATGGGCCAGCGATTGAAGGGCGTGCGCGCGCGCACGTGATGTCGGCCGGTCGCATTCCAGGCCTCGCTCAACAGGAGGGTCAAGATTGCATTCTGCTCGCACAAAGACTGAAAGAATGCGGAGTGTTGTTCGTGTCATACCGCTTCTGCATTGTGTTGCTCGAAATACTAAATGGAGAAAAGTGGTTCCGCAATGATATTCTCTTCGCCATTGAAATCGCTGGTTTGCGGTGTTCATGCAGTGTTTGTTATGACGTTATACGTATGTTTCAAATAATTCCGTTGTCGGTCTCTTTTGTCTCTGCGGCTTTCGGCCGTGAAGCGCGGAGGATGTTAATAAACCGAGGCCGGGGAACAAACCGCGCGGTTTTGCTGCCTTGGAATTCTCCGCTCTGCTGTGCAGCATTATCTCGAAACATGTATTTTTCAACATAACTCTCAGACCGGGGAGATACAGCCCGAACGTTACTTTTCCTTTGGCTGCTATTCCGGGGGAAAAGACGTTATTTCAAACATGTGGCGGAATAATTCGGTTCCTTCCCTCTCGCGGAGGGGAGCAGGAAACTCTCGTAGGGGTCTCTGAATTTTCGACAGGACCGTTCCGAGGACATGAAACGGGCGGAGGTTGATCAAAGGGAATGGCGGCGGCGCGGCGGGCGCGCTCGCTTCCGCGGCGGCGCGCGCGCGTCTCGCCTCCGCCTGCGGCTCCGCTCCTGCGGCCGACTCCGCCTCCGCTCCGCCCCGCAGCGCACTTCGCCTCCGCACCACCCTGCTTCTTCCCCCCACTCTGTCTCTCCTCGTCTCCATTCATCTAGCCTTCGCTCCGCCCCACTCCGTGCTTCGCCTCCGCCTGCAACACTTCCTCCGCCTCAACCCCCGCACCGCCTTCGCCACCGCTCCTTTCCTCACTCCATCTCTTCTTGCCTTCATCTAGCCTTGGCCGCCTCCTCCTCGTTCGCCTTGAGCTCCACCTCCGTTCCGCCCCACACCGTGTTTCGCCTCCGCGTGCAACACTTCCCCCGCCTCCATAGCTGCACCGCCTTCGCCTCCGCTCCTGCTTCTTCCCCCAATCTGTCTCTCCTCGTCTCCATTCACCTCGCCTCCTCCGCCGCCTCTTCCTTTGCCTTGAGCTCCACCTCCGCTCCGCCCCACTCCGTGCTTCGCCTCCGCCTGCAGCACTTCCCCCGCCTCCACCCCCGCACCGCTTTCACCTCCGCCCCTGCTTCTTCCCCACTCCGTCTCTCGTCGCTTCCACCTCCGCCCTCCGCTTCGTCCCTGCGTCCCACTCGGCCTTCGGGCTGCCCGTCACCCGCCTTCGCTTACTCCATCCCTCTTCCACCTCCAACTCCACCTGTCCTTCGTCCCTCCACCTGTCCTTCGTCCCTCCCCCTGTCCTCCACCCCCGCCTCCGTCCTCCTCCATCTTCGCGCTGCACCCTCTCCGCCCGCCTCCACCCTCATCCCGACTCCGTCCCCAACTCTACATCCGTTCCCCAACCACCGCCTCTCCGTCACCGCACCTTCGCCTCCGCTCCCATCCCTACCTCCGCCACGACCTCCGTCGCCGCCGCCCCGCCGTTATCACCGCCGGCGGCCTCGCCCCGCCCCGCTTCATCTCCGACAGGAGCGTGGCGCCGCTCGCGCATTCCGGCAGCGGGAACGCCGGGTATGTGCGGGGCGGGGCGGGGCGCAATTGGAATCTGACGACAACGGCGCGGCGCCGGGTCGCCGTCCTCAATCGCGAGCGGAGCGGCTGCGGCGGCGGACTGTGTGATGGCAGTTGTTTAGTTGGTTTCGTGCCCTTGTCCGCGCGCGTGCCCGAGCTGCCCGACAGGAGATGAGGGCTCGCGGGGAATCCCCTCGGACGGCGAAGCGCGAGGAGGAGCGGCCGTCGAAGGTACGAGCTGCGTCGGGAAGCCCTTTGCAGCGGCCTTTGAACATCGCGTTTCCGTTTGTGATTGTCACATACGTGTTGCCACATGAGTGATCTATGTATAAAAACGTGGATGTTGGTATATATTTAAGAGCTAACCTCCCACACCGTAAGACCAATCTCCATAAAAGTTGGCACTTGTACAGGGTTTTTCACCGAGAAGGTTTATGTGCTGTTATGTTGTTGGTTTATGTGCTGTTTTATGTGCTGGTATGTTAAATCTGTTGTAACTTCACTACATGGCGCTGTAGGACAAAACTAAATATTTACATCGAATGCAACCCGCAACACATTCCGCAGCATTTTGAAACTATATCGTTAAGTAACTCCTAAACGACGCGCCTTAAAAAGTATAATTTTGAGGCCTTCGGCCTCAAAGAAACGTTTCAGTAATCTACAGGATGAGCTCTTCTTGAACATTCTATTACATTTTTGCGGGTCCGGCGCTTCCCGATATAAACTCACCTACTAAGAGATGCGCAGAATCTGCAATTAAATGTGAATGAGAAGGACAGAGAGCGGCAGAGACAGACAGACAGGGACAGGGTGAGGGAGGGAACGGGAATATATTAAAAAACTATAAATAGGACAGGTAATTGGAAAGAGGAAATAAAAAAATGAAAATTTATTTACATTCTGAAAAGATTTAGACAGTGTAAGGAATTAATAAATATTAATTTAATTTATTTACTTATGAACAATGCAATATCGATCTAAAAAGGAGCTTAGCAAATGAAAGAGCAAGATTCATAAAACAAGTGATAGGAGGAATGAAATTGACGAAGATGAAACTAATTTTTGCGCGATATGAATCGCGTAGGTAAGAGTTGATGGACACGAGGTATAGGCGAAAATCGAATCCAGATGCAATGGAGTACGGATGTGCCGTGATGAACAGTGAGAGGGTGATGGGAGGGGAAAGAGGGAGATGAAGGACAGAACAATGTCTGCCGGATTTTCCTAGTATTTACTAAGACTATTTCACGAACGAAATTCTAAAATAGAAGAAGAAAAAGCAGAAGCAGAAGAACGAGAATTTGATGAAATGATGATTATTTCGCCAATGTGGACATTTTCCCTTGATAAGTCATCTCTGATTGGTTTATAAACTCGGAATTCCAGCCTGCTCTCTGCGCACCAGCACTGTAATTCCGTGAACAAAATATTATTTGAAGCAAAAATTGGTAAAAATTATTATTATAATAATTTTATTGTTATTGTAAACACTGACCTACGCATCAGTGCCGAGAAAATTGCCTTTTCGCTTTCGTTTTTTGAGAACATGAAAGGGGAAAATAATTAATAATGTTTCTTTTGACGATGTTCATTACCTCGAAGTTTGCTATTTTGAAAGTGAACTATAATAAATATTATTAATGTATTGAATCTGATTTCTATGAGTATCGAGATATTCCTCAAGGACGCACAAAAGGTCCATGATCTTCCATAATATATTGCAGAATTAAAATAAGTATATGTTAATTAGGTATTATACACTGTTCTGTATATTCTACCATGTTCATCTGTGCGCGAGAACAAATATGTGAATTAATCATGAATGGGACTTAGTTAAATTGTTTCCTCCATTCCCAACCCAAAACTCCTGCGGGAACGGGAGTACGGGAAAGCTTACTGCAGGATGCAATCGGGCTTAGCCTTCTGAGGTAGCCCAAACAAAAAGAGGTTAACTGGCAAGCGGAAGTGAACGAAAGCTGACTGCGGGATGCAATCGGGCGATGTCTTCTGATGTGGCCCAAAGTGAAAAGGGGTTAACTGGGAAGCGGGAATGAGGGAAAGGTGGATGCAGGATGCAATCGGGCTATGCCTTCTGAGGTAGCCCAAAGAAAAAATGGGTTAACTGGCAAGCGGAAGTGAATGAAAGCTGACTGCGGGATGCAATCGGGCTATACCTTCTGATGTAGTGAAAAGTGGTTAACTGGGAAGCGGGAGTGAGGAAAGGGTGAATGCGGTAGAATGTGAGGTAAGGTGAAAGGGGATTAACTGGCAAACAGGTGTGAGGGCAACTTGATCGCGGGATGCGGTCGGGCGACGCCCGCCCTTCGGGGCCGCTGCTTCCATGTAGGGACTCCAACCTGTCGGCAGGCGGCGGCTAATGCGCGAGGCGTGTCCGCTCCCGTTCCGCCTGCTCGCCTCGCGCAGACAACTCTTTGCGCTCGCGCCGGCTTCCTTCGCTCCTGTTAGGAGGAGCGGTGGCTGGAAGTGCGTTCGCTTCTTCAGAAGGGGTTTCGTGTTCGGGTCCATCGCTCGCCTATTAGCGCAGTAAGCGCGTTGTCTTGTGCTCCTGAGAATCCCGGGACTCCTGAGAACGGTTACTTTCTTTTCGTCGAAATGCTGCCCTCTTGGACGATTCGAAGTCCTCGAGCCCAGTACCATTGTCATGCGTTGATCAAATTCTTTGATATTCCTCTTCACTCGTTTCCGGAATTTCCGAAATCAAAAAAAAAAAAGTTCTAAATATGTTACATATTGACGATCCCATCCTAACACCCGTTAAAAGTTCTAACTAAACTCTGTTTAAAAACGTATCTTGAAAATTCTCAATTTATACTGGAGATCATCATGGCACATCCGCACTCTATTGCATCTGGATTCGATTTTCGCCTATACCTCGTGTTAATCAACTATTACCTACGCGATTCACATCGCGCAAAAATTAGTTTCATCTTCGTGAATTTCATGCCTCTTATCACTTGTTTTATGAATCCTGTTCTATCATTTGCTAGTCTCTTTTTTAGTCCGATATTGCATTGTTCATACGTAAATAAATTAAATTAATATTTATTAATTCCTTACGCTGTCGAAATCTTTTCAGAATGTAAATACGAACATTTTAATTTTTTTATTTCCTCTTTCCAATTATCTGTCCTATTTATAGTTTTTTAATATAATCTCGTATTTTCTGCCGATGTCGTTTACATCAAACCTTTGTTTTCTTTCATAATCCCCCTTTTTTTAAAATCAAAGAATATTTATAGTTTTTAAAATTGTGACCATTCAGGTGGTAAATGAAATGATTGAAATAGCTATAAAACTATGTAGAGAATGAAATATCAAATTGATTGACATGCAGAATTCTTGTACCTTATATTTCAGAAGTTAATTACACATTATTTTCCCTTTTATTTAGTATATGTGTGTAGTTCATAAACAATGTATTACTGCTTACGCGATTGCAGCAGTTAAATCGGCATACTTACTTGTATTGAGGGTAGACGTTAAAATTTATTTAAAAAGGTTTCCGAGATATGGAGGTACGTGATTCTGAATCTCAGAGCTTTTTTACTGCTGCACTTTGACTGGAAGCCCCACCCTATCGCAGCTAAAACAATAAAGGCGGTATCTTCCATCTCCCGGCGGAGTCGTCGCGGGGGCACAAAGGGCGGACATCCAGCGAGAAGAGGGCGTGACATTGTTTTTAACGTGTGAACATTATTAGCGGGCGCGCTCTTTACGACGCGGTCTTCGATCAATCCGGGGACGATTTATACGATTTATGATGGCGGCGGTGGGGGTGGGCGTGGCGGGGGCGGAGGCGCGGGCGGTGCCGGGCAAAAAGCGGCCGTCGGAGCGGCGGAGGAAGAGTCCGTAATGGAACAAAAGAAGTCGGAAAACAAAACTAAATTGTGTTCCGGGATTGTGTGGGATCAGAGCGGCGACTGCGGCGGCGGCGGCGGGGGTGGCAGCGGCGGGGATGGCAGCAGCGGTGGCGGCGGTGGCCGCGGTGGAGGCGGTGGCGGCGGTGGCGGCGGTGGCGGTGGCGGTGGCGGTGGCGATGGCGACGGTGGCGGTGGGCGGTGGCGGTGGCGACGGTGGCGGTGTCGTCCGTCGCGAGCGGGAGGGGGAGTGGTCGGGCGTCCTGCCGTCTGCCTGCCGGCAGGGGGCGACAGGCGTTGCTTTACGCAGCCGATGCCGGCCGCGCCTGGGGCGAATCGCGGCGTTTGTGCGGGGCGGCGTGGAGGCGAGCCGGGTTCCATTAGTGTGAATGAAGGCGGCGGATGGAGCCAAGCGGGAGACGCGTTGGCGTGCTGCTCCTTTCCCCGCCGAGGAGGCGAGCTGGACGTTCGCTTCTTTCATTGTGCTGGTGTTGTTCGTGGAGGTGATAGGGCCACTCGCGAAGTAGCGGTTGCGCTTCTACCGTTAGGGTCGGAGTTCGAATTCCGTCCAATTCAAGTTAAGTTTGTGGTGAACGAAGCTTATTCCACGGGGTGGTATCGGCGTTTATTCTTTCTGGTCGAAGTATCGTTTCCAAAATTAGGTTTTTTCTTTTGCTTAATACACGGTGAAAACTTTCGTTTACCGCACTATATTAAGAAAAAGATAAGATAAGTATTACAATAGCATTAGTCTTATAAATAACATTACTAAGTAACATTACCCCTAATTTCACAATACCTCTCGTTCCACCGTCGTCTCCATCTTCATATTTATTACTCACATTGCAGCTCAACAGAGACACCTTCTTTGTCAGTAAGTTCATAATGTCGGGACTGCTTCTCATGTCGTTTGTATGCTACCTTGTACGTGAGAGGTTCTTTGTGGGGCATTTAATGTTATTTGACCTGGAATGATAAATTCACTTGTTTATTTTGTCTTATTCATTTTATAATTAACGTTTGAATATGTATATCCTTTATATTTAAGCTCACTTTGCACAATTCAAATTTTAATATTCCTGGTCAAAATTTGGAGAGTTGGCCTGTATCAAAATTCTTTCCTTTTATTTTACAATAAACCGTATGTGTAAATTACAATCCTTAATAATATTCTTTGGCGAAAAGGCTACAATTCTGTGGATACGGGGTAAAAGTTTCTAAGTCAATTTTTGGCGAAATTGGGTTAATTACTGAAACTATATATTAAGATTTAGTTACACGACCGAATTCAAATGTTGCCTCCTTAACTAGAAATAAAGCGTTGGGAAATAGCGTTGATCATAGGAGAAAGCGTTGGCTCAATAATATAATCCTTGCTTTCTCCAAACTAAAATTTTGACTTAAGAACTTTTACCCCGTGACGTCAGAATTGGCCGCTGCGCGAGTGGATACCAGCGCAGTAAATGCCAACGCGGCTTCGCCCTTTCCCCGCGTCGCCTCTCCGATGTCGTCACGTGACCGGGTGGCTGAAGAGCGCCCGAGCGCAGCGCCTCCTCGTCGCTGCCGCGAAAAGATCCAGTCCACAATCCACAACTCCCACCTGCAGTCGCTGTGGCGAGAAAATGTGAAGAGCGCTAACAGGCTGGCAAACACAAAATCTCATTCAGCTTTTGTTCGTGTGTTGTATGATGAGTGCCATTCTCATTTCTGTGCGTAGGCGAAGGAGAAAGCTGACGCTTTTGTCTGACCTCTCCTTTCTTTGGCAGGCGATCAACGTGGTGGGCCCCCTTTGTCTTCAGAGCTTAAAGGTTGATCTTGACGGGTGAATGATGACAGATTAAAGATTATGAATGAAATAATTTAAATACGGTACGTGGATGTTGTTCACACACACAACGAGCCAGCGATGAAAATATCAATGCTTTACATGGAACACAGAATTTGTCTTCGCGTAAGTCCTTTTGTCGTCACATCTACAGCAGAATATCCTAATGAATCTTAATCTAGCTTTTCATTAAAGTTAAATTTTCTCTTGAGTGGCCCGCCTGGAAACGTCATAACTCTTCTAATTTTAAAAATATCTTTATGATTCATTATCTACTTACTAGCAGAACACCAATTCTTGTACGTAAACTTGAAATTGTTATAGAAAATACAAATTAGATATAATAAATTTTTACAATAATTATTGTTACCAGTAATTTTTAAAAGTTCTAATTCAAATCCCTGCAACGGACATTCAAGTTCCTTATGATTCTTCAAATTTAGGTTGAGGCACTAAAGTAGAATTCAGTTAACAATCTTAAAAGGAACCATCGAAAATGTTTAACGGTTCATGATTTCTGATGTTTCGAATAATACCCTGCTTTTGAAAGGGAACATGGACATTTCCGATGGAATAATTAAAATATTGTTTTAAAAAAATTATGTTTGACTTTGTTTAATGCTAAATCCAACGATTAATCTTGATTAAATTCAGAAATAGGCCACAAATTTAAAAAATAGAAATTCAGTAGACAAGTACGTACCTTAAATATTCTTTCCTTAGTGCATGCACTATAAGCAAGGCTCACTCGTCACTAATTTACTAACAAAAGTAAACGTTCTTGCAGTTGTGCATTTTATTTGGCGCGGAATATTGTCTTCTCCAGTTCCTCAGTAGGAGTCAGCAGTGTTTGATCTTTCTTCGGCTCCCCACATTTGGCATTTCTTTTCTGTCGACAATTAAGTTTCTGCCTTCTAACAAGTTATTGGTGCAATTAAATAGTGATTTCCCTCTAACTTTTGAAGCTTTTTATACTACGTTTCGCAATCTCATATTCTGACCTTTCCTTCTTTCGTTGTCAATTTTTTATCGGGATACAATTAAGAATTTTATTTTCTGAAATTCTTTTTTGAAGGTTTAATGCTGGTTTTCCTTTGATTGGTAGTTGAAAATTGCATGTTTTTATTTGATAGTTAGTTGAAAAGCTAGTTTTATATGTAAATAGTATAATTCAGTGTTATTATCTGTCTTTTTCGGACAAGTACATCTTATATTGGAGTATTAAAGTAGGTTAACATTAAATGAAGTTGTGATCGCAAGAAGAAATTGCTCATTGTTCCTCTGATTTATCGGATTAATAGAATATTTCTGTTAACTTCCCATAATGCTTTATCGAATCTTGAGGGTGAATACATCCAGGAATGCACTAGATTCGCTTCAATATTGAATATTTCGCGTACTATCACCTGTCATCAATTTATTGACGGGAGTGACGCCAATGACGCCACCCATCGCTTCGCCCTGCTTTTTGGTTTCGAAAATACGAGCGGCGCCTCCCTCCCCGCCCCCCGGCTCTTGCGCAAACGCCGCTCTCATCAGAGAGGTAAGCCGGGGATTCCGGCGTGGCGCCGGCGCTGGGGCCCAGAGGTAGCCCCGAGGCGGGCGACGCGGGCGCAACGAGAGCACCAGAGGGTGGGGGGCGGGATGGGAGCGAAGGTGGATGCGGATTTGGAAGGGCGCGGATAAGGGTGGAGGTTGGAAGGGCTGAGGCCTGGGGATGAAAACGGGACCGAAGGTAAGGACGCGAATGAGGACGCTGGTGAGCAAGGGAATGCGGAGGGTGGGTTTAGAGGGTGGGATTGGAGTGTGGTTAGTGAGAGTGTGGGGTTAAGGGGCGGATGTTAGAGGGCGGGGTTGGAGGGCGGGGTTGGAGGGCGGGGTTGGAGGGCGGGGTTGGAGGGCGGGGTTGGAGGGCGGGGTTGGAGGGCGGGGTTGGAGGGCGGGGTTGGAGGGCGGGGTTGGAGGGCGGGGTTGGAGGGCGGGGTTGGAGGGCGGGGTTGGAGGGCGGGGTTGGAGGGCGGAGTTGGAGGGCGGGGTTGGAGGGCGGGGTTGGAGGGCGGAGTTAGAGGGCGGAGTTAGAGGGCGGAGTTAGAGGGCGGAGTTAGAGGGCGGAGTTAGAGGGCGGAGTTAGAGGGCGGAGTTAGAGGGCGGAGTTAGAGGGCGGAGTTAGAGGGCGGAGTTAGAGGGCGGAGTTAGAGGGCGGAGTTAGAGGGCGGAGTTAGAGGGCGGAGTTAGAGGGCGGAGTTAGAGGGCGGAGTTAGAGGGCGGAGTTAGAGGGCGGAGTTAGAGGGCGGAGTTAGAGGGCGGAGTTAGAGTTAGAGGTCAGGGATTGAGGGTGCGTGTTGAAGGGGGTTGTTGTAGGAGAGGACGGGAAGACCGGAGTGAGGCTTGTGGTGATGAGGCGGTTCGGAAGGCTGGCGGCGGAAGCGAGGTAGAGTGTAAGGGGGGGGTGAATGGCCGGGGCGGATTCGAAAGCCGGTGGCCGTTCGAGTGCAGGATGTGGCGGGGGCGGGATGGAGGGTTCCCGAGGAGCGGTGCCGGCCAGCGGGGGCGGCGGTCGCTGCGGCCGCAGGCGGCGCCGCATCGCCCCGCGCCAAGCGCCCTGCGGGGGCGCAGGTGCAGGCGCGGCGTAGCCCCCTGGCGCGGCGCGGCGTTTCCACCCACATGTGCGCCCCGCCTCACTCTCTGCGCGCGGTCGCTCGCTCGCACCGCTTTGCTCCCTTTGCTGCCGCTCGTTCGCGGGTGCGCTTCTCCTTTACTCCGTGGAGGGCGGCAAAGAGATTTTTAGTTGTTTTCTCTTCTTCTTAGACCAATTAGTCCGTTGCGTAATGTTATTTATTGTTATTATCATTCCTAAGCAGAGGCTTCCACGGTAAAGTCGAAATTTTCTGACAATTTGTCGTCGAATATGTAGGTCTAACATTTATGAATTTAAAATTAAAATTTTTGATCCTTGAGAAATATTTCATTACGGAAACGTTAATGGAATCAATATAACTAATGATCGTGTTGTTTCCTATATCTAAAATGTTGTCTCTTTATATTCACCTGTCCATTAACTTGCTTTTATGCAAATCAAAAAAGAGAAAGGTTTTTATGTACATTGCCTTCCGTGAAAACGATGGCAATTTTTTGTAGCTCTCGGTCTTCCTCTAAAGCAAGTTGCGCGTTCCTTTCCCTCGTCGCGCCTCAGCGGCGCAGTCAGGCCGTGTGCGCGACATTCCCACCGCGTGCGTCCGCGCGCCGCCTCGCGCCTTTCATATCTCTAATGGCGGCCGCGGTAATTTCCTTGAGAACCGCGCGCCCTCGCGCGGGCGCCGTAAAAGCGAAGGAAGCGCCCTCCTGGCGCGACTTTGATGCTGCTGGTTACCTCGGGCACCCGTGCAGCCGTTGGAAGGGCCGGTGGGGAAGCAGCGGGGCGTGTAGGCCGTGGCAGGCGCGGGGGGGCGCGGGGGCGGGCGCGGGGCGGGCGCAGGGGCGAGTACGGGGGCGGACGCGGGGGCGGGCACGGGGGCGGGGGGCGGGCACGGCGGCGGGGGCGGGCGCGAGGACGCGGGCCGGGGTGAGCGCGGGGGCGGGCGAGGGGCGGGCGCTGGGAGCGGGCGCTGGGGGCGGGCGCTGGGAGCGGGCGCTGGGGGCGGGCACGGGGGCGGGGGCGGGGCGGACGAGGGGCGGGGGCGGGCGCGGGGTGGATGCGGGGTGGGCGCGGGGGCGGGCACTGGGGCGGTCGGGGTCGCGAGGGCGGGCGCGGGGCGGGCGTGGGGGCCGGAGCAGAGGCAGACCAGGAGTCGCAAGCGGGGATGCGCATGAGGGCTTTCAGTCAGGAAGCACGCACATCTAGAAATGTGGAAAGGCAGTTGGCTGATTGCTCGTCCTTCCAGCAGCCTATTCAGTGTGTACTCTACCTTTCCGTGCATGCCCCTATGAGATTAAGCAACTCCATCTACCTCTCCGGCCGTTTGCTGCTCTTATTCGGGTGTTTGATCATTATAATTTCGATGGGGGAGTGGGTGGAGGTCGTCTTCACTTCGTGTTATCTCGGCAATACTTTGATCTCTTTTCCTTTCCCAACCACTCGGCCCAATTTCCTGTGCCTTCTTTCAATGCTATTGCCTACTCCAACTTGTGGTTTCCCCTTGCATAATTCTTTCGCATTTATAAACGTTATATATCTGAATTGTTCATAAGTTTGGTATTTAGATGAAGGCTACATTATTGTATTAAATGTAAATAGGAACTATATATAGATAGATTAAAACATAAGCTTAAGAATGTGCACTTGTGCCCTGATACCACGTAAGTATACTGTCATGAAAGATATATTTTGTAAACAACAACCCCAGAAAGTCCTGAAGGGCCGAACGGGTAGGAAATCTTTTTTTAAACAACTCTTTCAAATCTCTCCCATTTTTCTTATCCCTATCATCTCGGTTCATTCGCTCCAACTGTTCATTTAAATGTTATTCTCTCTTCTCTTATACATCTCCAGGTTGATTGAATTATTTCTTTCTGTTTTGTTGTCTAGGATTTCGAAATATTTTCTGTCTCATTGGGCATCTGTTATGTCCCGTTCCGAAACTTTCTGCGAGAGTAGATGTTCGCGATTTCACCATCCATTTTAATTTTGATTTGCGTGCGTACTTGCCACTTATTTTACTCCCATCTTTTGAGGACTCGCCTTCTTAACTCTTTTACCGTCCTGCCACATTTTTCCAACGTATTGTCTGAACCGCCCGCCCAAACTCTGCCTTCTGACGAGGGAATGATCGGGCGCACGAAACTTAGAAGATACGGCGCTCCCGCACGCGACGTGTGAGAGTCGAAGGCGGCCTCCCGTCTCTCAGCTCTGTAGCCACTTCACTTCGACGCAGAGGTAGAGAAGGCGACGGGCGTGATGTCAGGGTTTCCTGAGAGTTTAGTTTATATATAGCTACAGCGGAATTTTTAGCTCTCTGTTTTCCGATTGTAAACATGTCGGAGAAAAGGTTTTTTTTGAATTCATTACTTACGAATGTATTTCTACGTGTTCTTTGTTTCTTTTTCTTTCAAGATTGAAATAGATTATTTGATTTAACCGATAGGAATTTTACGAGGGTCTCGATTTTTAAACGTATTATAGGCGTTCACGTTTACGACTTGCTCTAAAAATGTAGGTACTTCAAAGCGAGGGAGTCGATAAGAGAGCAGCAACCGACCTAAAAACTACTATATGGGTGGTCATATAACTTGATCGTTGGGTGCCGTCGTATACCGTAAGACCAGCGGATCAATCTATGTCACGTCATTCGAACGCACCACTGCACTTGATTTTCTATAGAGCCACGACTACAACTACAAAAATTTTGTTTGAACATGAAGTGATTTTGAGATTGGCAGGGCAGATATTTCATTTCAGTTCTCTCTTTTCAAAATCGAATAAAATTAATCAGTGAAAAACGATAGTCTTTAGAGATTTTTTACGAGGGTCTTTAAAGATTTTAGTTATTTGCAAACTTATATTCGGCTCATTGCTGGACATGAAAAAGAAATGCGATAATCTGGAAGTTCGGAGCACATCTCTTTGAGCTGTGTGGTCGCCATCGCAAATGGAAGCATGCCGTGCGCCGGGGCTTCTGTGGCACTGTGAACAAAGCGCGAGTAATTGCGCGTTAGTTGTGGACTAATTTCCTTTTTCCGAACTACTCCTCGCCTTTATCCTTGGCGTCCTTTGGTCCCTTCGTCGTCCGGCGCAGCGCAAAGGTCGGGCGGGTGGCGGCGCGGCAGGCGACGTGCGGCGGAGGCGCGGCGGCCGGCGACTCGTAATGAGCGGTCGCCTACGACGGAGAGCGAATCAATTAACCCGGCTCGCAGGCGGCGCGCCGGTGCCAGACGGGCGGAGGGGCGGAGAACGAAACGAAGGTGGAGTTGGAGGTGGACATTGAGGCACGAAATAAAGGTAGAGAGGGAGGGAGGAATGGAGGCAGAATTGGAGGCGGAATTGAGTTGGAGTGGGAGTGGGAGGGGTGAGTTGGAGTGGGAGGGCGGAGTTGGAGTGGGAGGGCTGAGTTCGAGTGGGAGGGCGGAGTTGTAGTGGGAGGGCTGAGTTGTAGTGGGAGGGCTGAGTTGTAGTGGGAGGGCTGAGTTGTAGTGGGAGGGCTGAGTTGTAGTGGGAGGGCTGAGTTGTAGTGGAAGGGCTGAGTTGTAGTGGGAGGGCTGAGTTGTAGTGGGAGGGCTGAGTTGTAGTGGGAGGGCTGAGTTGTAGTGGGAGGGCTGAGTTGTAGTGGGAGGGCTGAGTTGTAGTGGGAGGGCTGAGTTGTAGTGGGAGGGCTGAGTTGTAGTGGGAGGGCTGAGTTGTAGTGGGAGGGCTGAGTTGTAGTGGGAGGGCTGAGTTGTAGTGGGAGGGCTGAGTTGTAGTGGGAGGGCTGAGTTGGAGTGGGACGGGTGAGTTGGAGTGGGAGGGGTGAGTTGGAGTGGGAGGGGTGAGTTGGAGTGGGAGGGATGAGTTGGAGTGGGAGGGATGAGTTGGATTGGGAGAGTGGAATTGGAGTGGGAGGGCGGAATTGGAGTTGGAGGGCGGATGGGGGTTGGACTTGGAGGGCAGAGTGGGAGTTTGAGTTGGAGGGTGGAGTTCGAGGCGGGGAAATGGGGCGTTGGTTGCTGGAATTAGCGGCATAACCGCGGAAAGCCGAGCGAAGGCAGATCACTTTGCGGTGGAACACCGGAGAAATGCCATTTCTTCCCAGCAACGCCTGTGGCTGCCGCGCCCAGCCCTGTGCGGAGATACGCAGGCAGACGGCGATGTAGCGGTGATACGGGGAGTGTAGGTGGGCGGCTGTCGGCAATTGGAAACCTGGGCCAGAAGGCAGCGCCGGCGGTTCATTACGGCGAGTGCTGTCGTCGGATCGGGTGACAGGTTGTCTCTCCTCCGCGCTATCTCACTCTCCCCCGGCGCCCCGCCCTCCACTAGCCTTCTGGATTCAATTCTCATTATCTCTTTGCTCTTCAACCCTACTGCACCTGAGTCGTTCGAAGAGAGAAATTGGCTGTCTGTCTTTGATAGAGATAGTATGTAGTATAATGGTAAATCGCGCCATAATCGATATTAAATGAACGCATCTCATATTAATAAATAAACTCAAGTGTAGGCTGGGTCATTTATCTTTGGGAATGAAAATGTGAGTATACATGAACAAATTTAATATGGATATGTGAATTTGTATCAGTGGCATTTAAAAAAAGAAATTTGTAAAAAAATTGGAAATACTGATTTGAGAGCAACATGATAAGTATCTACATCAACAAAACCTTACTATTACTAAAAAAATGTAAACATTAAGTTTTAATAGTTTAAAATAAAACATTGGTCTTGTAAACCAAAATGAATATCTTTTAAAACTTCAGAGAAAGATAATCTATCAGTAATTCCCAAAATTAATATATTTTTAAAATGGTCGGTTACTCTGATATATTCATTCTTATATCTGTATTCACAATATTAATAATCAACACCTGCTTTATCATAATATATCATCCCCTAGCTATTATTTTATTAATAGCTAGTACGTAGTACGTCGGAATACATATCGAGTGCAACACGAATACGGGAATGGTAGTGGAGGAAGTGAGGGAGTCATCGCAGACGCCGTGCGATAGCGCGTGGGGGGGGGGCACTCGGTGCGAGTCGAGCGAAGTGCGCGCGGCCGTTCGCAGGCGGGGACGCCGCCCGCGGCCGCTCCGCACGCAGCGCCGGCGGCTGACACGTGCGAATTCAATGGGCCCTGGCTGAGAGCGCTCTCCTCCGAAATACCCTCGTTCGGGAATGACCCCGCAGGAGAAGGTTGACAGTTTTTACGTCCGCGCGCGCGCCCTCTACTACGTCTTCCCGGCACTTCTCGGGCGCGGCGGCGGCGGCGGAGTTCGGCGTCTGCCGGTGAGAGGCTTTCCTGGAAAACGCGTAGGGTTAGCAGTTTCGGTGAGAAATGGTCGCCGCGGGGTAAAAAGACGCGGCTGAAATTTCTCACCCTCTTATGCGCCGTTTAGGGGTGGGAACGACGCGGTTTGTTTGCCGCGTGTCGACTTGTTTTGGTTCGTTGCCCCCCACGCGCCGACCGAGACTTGGCGTTATGCACCCTCGAAGAATGGCTGCGCAGTATTGTTGGCTTGGCGTTATGCACTCTCCAACAATGTGTGCGCAGTATTGTTGCCTCTGCGGCATCGTTGTTTGGGAGGTCCTAGTTTTCGAGTTTTGATGGTGTATTTTCGACTCTAGCTAGATGGCTAGGTGGAATTCGGTCACTGTCTGGAGGAGAATTCTAGTGCTCAGTTGCTCTGATAGATATTTTTCCTCGGTTTCGCCGACCCAAACTACGCGAATGCCGGAGCAGTACTCTAACAAACGGCTCACATACCGCGCACGATCTCTCCTTCCTACTCTGCCCCCTTCACTTCTATCTTACAATAAACGCATGACTTACATGCTCTAAATATGACGGGCGACCAGGTACATCCTGAGCAGCTTGGACCGGGAGAGGTGGCTCAGGGCATCAATTGATGTCACTGCAGTGCCTCTGAGCGGGAGGTCCTTCGGATTTTCGACACTAGCTAGATAGATCGAATTCAATCGTTGTCTGGAGGAGGTTTATCCGATCAACACCAGGAGAATGCCGGAGCAGCCTAATAAAAGGGCCATGGACTGCACCCAATCTTACTTCCCCCACCCTTGTTCTATCCTCATCCCTTACTTGCACACTATTATGCACTACACTACCACAAACCCCGGGAGACCGGTCGAGAGCATAGAGCTTGTCCTGGATGGGGCGGTGCGCCGCTGATGGGAGATACCTGTTTGAGGGAAACCCCGTTAGTCGACGGTAGGTCGGCGCCCGATGTCATCATGCAAGGAGGAAGACCACCTCCTCCTCTCGATGAAAACACATCCTACACTTACGGGACTAAAACATTCAGCAGTTGAGGCACTCGGAAACACTAAATCAATAAATCAATCTAAACCGGTTGCTGGCGATTGTTCAGAGGGAGGGAACCCCGCAAGACAACGTGTAGGTCGACGCCGGATCTTACGTTCCAGCGGGGGAGGAAACATCGCCACTTCGCGGGATGTGACATACACCGCACTACGGGACAAGTGACCTAGGAAGTTGACGCCCCCTGAATCAATACTCACTCGCTTTTTTACGGAATTTTTTTCTTTCGTTTTTTGCCCAGCGCGCCGCGTTTCAAGTGAGATAGGAAAGTAGATACTTGTAATGATGGTTCACCGCTCTGTTAAATGGCATCGATTCGAGTATATATCCATCCACTTTCATCTCGTCGGCCGAATGGAATCCTTTCAATGATTCAGCGGTTAAATTGCTCGAAAGCAGCACTACAGATGCGTGTGTGCAATCTACTACCGAAACGGAGTATTCACCCAATTTGATTGTGTTGGGATACGCAGACGGGAGTACAGAACAGTGAAACGCGCTCAGCGTTACTTTACAGGTCGTTCTACTTGGCGTGTTATGATGTGTGCTTGCAGCGAATGCGCATTCAATTATGTTTGGTTTCTGGGAAGTGGCGTGCGTGGATTGTGTGCTTAATTTTCATGAAATGCCCATCATCGCCATCTTCTCATTCAGACGACCTCGCTTTATTGCACTGTGCAATGTTTGATAAGCGTGCGGTAATCACGTGGACGTTTAACAGTCGCCCAAGATCTGGATTTTTGTTACTGGCGGAACACTTTGATGTGCATTATAGCATTTTTTTCCTTCGACGCTTGGGTGTACAATTAGTGGATAAAGACATTAAGAGATATTTATCGTTCACTATACGATCTACTTTTCTCTTGCTCTGCGATTACAATAAAAATATTAAAAAGATAAGCAACAAGTAATTTGAGTTCTCAAGATATTTTAGACTAGTAACACCTTGATATCAGATATTATAACATAATATTCTGTAATATTGCCCATCTCATGTAGAGATGTTCTTAGAATGTAGGTAAACGATCTTAGACGTCATTCTTAATTTAAAACTTATCTTATAGCTCTTAAGCTTTAAACATATTATTATTACATGGTTGTATTTTTGCGTCAGAATTGCACCGCCAAAGAACATGTTTGTACATGCTAATAAAAGCAGTAGTTAGTATTTAATGAAGTTGCTAATTTTTGTGTGAATGATTCCAAACAACATCGTCATTTGAGGGAAGGATGTGTATTTTTTTTATTGCATCTCTTTGCCTATCCGTGCGTTTTGCGACTGACAAAGAAAGCGCCGGGCGACGGGGCAGGCGTGGTGGGGCGGGGAGTTCATAAAGGGAAATTAAAACTCCGGAAACGCCCCAGCTTCTCCGTGCAGCGCTTCTCCCTTGCGGCCAGGGGTTGGTCCGAGGGCGCGACTCTGCTAGGAGGGGCAGGCGGCGACGGCGACGGGCGTGGCGAAAGCACAGGGGGAGTGGAGGCGAATGCAGGAGCGGAGGAGTATAAAATGGTAGAGGTGGGAGCGAAGACGCTGGAGGCGGAGGTGGAGGAATAGGCGGAGTGGGTAGAGGTGGAAGAGGGGGTGCAGGTTGGAGGAGGAAGTGATGGTGGAGGAAGAGAATACTGAAGGAGGAGGAGGAGGAGGAGGAGAGAGGAGGAGGAGGGAAGAGGAGATAGAAGAAGAGGAAGAGGAGGAAGAAGAGGAGGTAGAAAAGGAGGAAGAGGAGGAGGAACAGGAGGAGGAATAGTTGGAGGAGGAGGAGAAGAGGAAGAGGAGGAGGGATAGTTGGAGGACGAGGTAGAGTAGATGGATTAAGTGAAGGTAGAGGACGAGAACGTGAAGGTGGAGGTGGGTGACGGCGTGGCGGAGGGAAAGAAGGATCAGGGACGCGGAAGTAGAGATGAAGCAGCGGAGGTAGAGAATGTAGAGGTGAAGTAAGCGAAGTTGATACCATGTAGTGGAGATGGAAGCTGAGAATGCTTTGGAGGCGAAGGAGGAGGAGGATACGAAAAACGAGATGCACAAGTAGGAAGCGGAACCTTTGACGGAAGAAGAGTAAAAGCTGCGAAGAAGAGAAGAGCGATATGGAAGCGCGCAGCGCGATCCTGGGGAGCCAGAGGCGGTTGGGAACGGTTGGGGTAACGCAGTCCTCGTAGGCGAGGGTGGCTGCGGAGAGGGGGCGACGAGGGCGAGGGTGAGGGCGGTGGCGGAGGGGGCGGGGCGGGCGGAGGCGGCGACGGTGCCTCAGCGATCGCCCATAACTCACGGCGCACTATCTGAGGCGCGCCCCGAATATTTACGGCGCTCTCGAGGAATTTATCTCGGGACACGCCAAAACACGGCCCCGCGGCAATCAAATTAACCCTCCGACCAGCCACTTGGCGGCTTGCGCGCGCGGCCTCGGGCGGCGGCGGGGGGAGGGGGTGCGGCCCTTGCGCGGGCACGGGTCGCGGGAGCTGATTGTTTTAATCTGGGTGGGATCCGAACAAGTTAACGGAATAGTTTGTTCCTGATTTCCTTTTACAAATTGTTGAGACGGTGTTACATATTGTTTTCATAAAAATGTCTCATCAACCAACGTGTTTTCGTTTACTTTTGTATTATTAGAATTCATTTAGTAACAAATGAATGGACGTTAAATCAAAGAACCAATGTTCTCTAGATGTCTAACAGATTCTTAAAATAACAACTTTTCGTTTGCATAGTGCTCATCCACAAAGCTGAAATATTTACGTTATACTCATTGATCGAGGATGAATAAGTGAAGATAAAACAAATTTATGTAGATTTACGAGTGGTACTGTAATAATTAATTAGTATCAATTTGCGTAACATATTGGTAACAGTTTAAACTCTTCAAATGATTGATACCCGACGGAAAAGTTCATAAAGTAATAGGTACCTAAAAACACTGCTCTCTTTAAATATATCATCTATGTTATTCTCTTTAGTGTATGTATGTATTTGTCATTTTAAGATCGGATTAATCCCCCTTTTTGCAGCTATCGGTATCCCCAGGCCTTGATCCTGCTGTCATTTAATATCCTCCCTTGGGGTAAAGGAGACATGTGGCGAGCATGGCGTGTTTCATCCTCCATACCTTCCTTACTTGGCCTGTCTGGGCTTTATCTTCGTCACAAGGCTCTAAAAACTGAGATAATTCGCGTTGGAAAGCTGCAGCGTCATTTTTGTTCAGGCCAGAACAAACCCGGGGACCGCCTCTCAATAAGCTAGTACGCACTAGATGAACCTTTCGAGGGGCATCTCGTAAATAAAGTCTTAATTTTCGATGTTGTGAATAGTGAATAAACCGAATATGAAGTCATGTTCTAATTTTTGAGTTAGTTGCAAATAGTTGCTGTAGTTGCAAATATTAAACGAAACATTAAAATCTGTACGTAATTCTAAGGTAAAAGTTTCCTAAGTAATATTGTACACGTGTTTATAGTGTTTAAAAGTGTGACATGTGATAAGTATGAAATTATCAGTGAAGAAAATTTTAATATTCTTTCGAATACTTCGCTTTGCATCTTCTATTTCTTTCACTAAATAATTTACATTGGTTTTGAAACACTGCTCCATTTGCAATACTTAACCGAGAAAGAAGTATGATTACTGGTGATCAATGGCATTGAGAAAAAGTATGAGAACCTAAACGTCAACTACTGTGATTTGAAGTAATGAAAGCATTAAAAGCCTGTAATGAATATCATTTTACAAAGTTGATTGTTCTCAGTTCTTTATAAATTGATGAATTATTGAAACGATGAAAATGTTGAAATGCCTCAAATTTCACACCAATTTACTTCATAATTTTAATTAGAGTATTTTTCACTGGATGTCTCACTGACCATTAATTAGTTTATTTCTAGATTTAGTAGTAATTATCATTGATGTAGCAAAACGCCTGTTAACCTCGAAGACCGGTAAGGGTCGCCTTTCCTCTTCTATTGTCAGGAAAGCGTTTCAAGTGAGAGAGAGTTAGCGTCATATACGCAAAGCAATACGACTTCTTTGTATGAAATCCAATTTACCGCAAAATGTCCAATAAAATGTCAATATAGTCAGCAATCCCGGAGTTCTCTTCATACGCAACTTGTCCACGGTTTCAATAGAAACCACCAAAGAGCCGCTTACTCACATACCTTTGTGGCCACGCGCCCCGCGGCCGCCTACCACCCACTCCCCACCCCTGCGCCGCCGCCCGCGCGACAAACAACCACACGCCCGCCCACTCGCCCACCGCCGGCCGCCCGCAGCCATCGCCCAAGGTCGCTTCCCGCTACCCACTTCACCCCGTCACCAGGAGGCCTTCATTCACCCTCCTCCGCCCACCGCCCTCCCCCACACCCACGCGCCACCGCCCGCGCGACAAACAACCACACGCCCGCCCACCCACTCGCCCACCGCCGGCCGCCCGCAGGCATCGCCCGAGGTCGCTTCCCGCTGCCCCCTTCACCCCCGTCACCAGGAGGCCTTCATTCACCCTCCTCCGCCCACCGCCCTCTCCCACACCCACGCGCCACCGCCCCGCGCGACAACAACACGCGTCTGATCCACCTGCCCACCGCCGGCCGCCCTCAGCCTTAGCCTCAGGTTGCTTTCCGCTGCCCCCTCCCCTCGTCAACCAGGAGCCCTTCACTCACCCTCCTCCGCCCTCCGCCCTCTCCCACACCCACGCGCGACCGCCCGCGCGACAAACAACACGCGTCTGATACACACCTGCCACCGGCCGCCCTCAGCCATCGCCCCAGTTGGCGTACTGCTGCCCCTCCCCTCGCTGGCCCTCTCCACCAGGAGTCCATCTCTCCTGCCCTCCGGCCTTTGGTCTCTACACTTCGCTCACAACTCTTCGCATAGATGTTTGCCCTTCATTCACAGCCTACAGTTATCCTCCCTTTGCTCTCCGCACTTGCCTCTCCGCCCTTCACCGCCCGCGTTTGCACCCTCCTCCCACCGTCCACCACTCACTGCTCTCTGCACTTCCCTCCTGGCCCTTTCACACATTCCTCTCCGCACTTCCCTCTCCACCCTTCTCCGTCCGCCTCTCACCCTTCTCCCACCACCCACTGCTCTCTGCATTCCCTCCTTCCGCCTTCACACACCACTCTGCGCCCACATCTGTCTTTCGCCTACTTCGCCCCGCCGTTCACACATCGCTCCCCGCTCATCGACCACCACTCTCTTCCTGCCGTCTTCAGATTCTATCCGCTGACCTCCCGCCTTACGCTCACAATCCTCAGCCCACTTCCCTTTTTCCAAACGCCATCGTCCTCCACCCACCCTCCCTCAGTACTCCGTCCTCTACATGTCACCCGCCTCCCACACACACGGCGCCTGCCGCCGCCCCCGCCGCCGTCATTCTCTCGCCAAGCGGTCTCGCGCGAGCGGCGACCGTTCATTGTTTAGTTGTGTACCTAAGGACTTCTGTGCGGCCCCAGCGATTGAACGAGGTCTTTATCTAGAAGCATTGTGTGCCCGCCACTCGCTCCGCGGCGCGCGGCATACAGCCCCCCCACACACACACACTCTGTCTCCCGGGGGAGGGGGGCGCATCGGAAATCGTCAACGTCCCCTCGACGCTCGATAAATAGCTGCCAGGGTCTAATTTCTGTTTGTTTATGCATTAATGATGAGGCGGCCGTCGGTGGGCGGACGCGTGGGCGCGCGAGTGTATTGGCGGTCCGTCTGGGGATGGATGGCCCCGGATGAATAATTCACTCGCCCTTCCGGCGGGGAGGGGGAGGGGCGCCCGCCGTCCGGCGGACGTTTCTTTTCCGCCGCCCACTCCGCTTTGCCCCGCCCCGCTCTACCCGACTCGCTCTGCCTCGCCCCGCTCTACCCCGCCCCGCTCTTCCCCGCCCCGCTCTATCCGACTCGCTCTGCCCTCGCCCCGCTCTACCCCGCCCCGCTCTAACGGACTCGCTCTGCTTCGCCCCGCTCTACCCCGCCCCGCTCTGCCCGACTTGCTCTGCCTCGCCCCGCTCTACCCCGCCCCGCTCTTCCCCGCCCCGCTCTGCCCGACTCGCTCTGCCTCGCCCCGCTCTACCCCGCTCCGCCCCGCTCTGCCCCGCCCCGCTCTGCACCGCCCCGCTCTGCCCTGCCCCGCTCCGCCCCGCCCTGCTCTGCCCCACCCCACTCTACCCCGCTCCGCCCCGCTCTGCCCCGCCCTGCTTTTCCCCGCCCCGCTGTGCCCCATCCCGCTTTCCCCCGCCCCGCTGTGCCCCACCCCGCTCCGCCCCGCTCCGCCCCGCTCTGCCTCGCCCCGCTCTGCCCCGCTCTGCACCACCCCGCTCTGCCCCACCCCACTCTTTCCCCCGCCGCTGAGGGTTTCGCCGGCGTGCCGCTGAAGGTTTCGCCGATTCCTCCCGCGCGGGGCGCTGCGGTCGCCGGGGAGCGGCGCGGAGGGGTGGCGATGACAGTGCGGCCGCAATAAACAAAATCGCGGTTCGCCGCCGGCCCGCCCGCCGGAGGGGTGCGACCCTCCTGCGACCTCTCGGCGCTCATCCCCCCGCCCTCGGCCACACCCTGCACTCTATAAATTCTCACCCTCTAGCTCACCCTTCGGGTGGGCCTAATTCTCGTGCTATGCCTCAACCTGTCTACTTTCCGTGGTTTGCTGTGAGAGGAGGATTAAAGGGTGTAAGCATATGGTTGCGAGTTTTCACCTGAATGATGTGGTGACTTGAGAGCGATCTATCAGTTTCGTTTTATAGTCTGACGAAAGAAACAATGGCGAGATTTTGTGAGTAGTGTGAAAAAGTCTGTCCAGAGAAACTTCTGTTCAAAATAAACCACCCGAAATTTGCACACAGCATACTCGAATACCCTCTACAACAACACTCACGTTTCTGTCTCACGTAGCGCACTAAATGCATTGTTCGGGCCCTGAAAGGTAATTTAAACTCTTTTAAGTCCATCCTACGAATCAGATTCTCTTTGCGTTCTGCGGCTTTTTTATATGTTCTAAAGAATTCTAGGAAAACGGAGAACTCTATGTTAAAGCAATACACTGAGTAAACAATACGTTCTGTAGATTCGTGCATTAGAATAATACTTACATCAGGCGCCAGGTTGCTTCATTCTCGCATTCATAAGCAATAATTCACGTGTGTATTCTTTCTCTCTCTCCCACGCGTGCACGCTTCCACCTCCCGCGTTGCCTCATCCCGTTGTAACGTCATAGCACTGGGCTCGACCGACAGAACCCCCGTCGTGCAGGGGTAGGGTTGGTCATCTGGGGTCGGGCTGGCGGCAGCCGGACCTCTCAAGTCGTTCCGGTGGGAGGGGTTGTCTTCTAGTGCCGGGCGGCACGGCCGGAGTCGGCAGGGGGCTCGTGAGGGCAATCCATGTGTTGGAACGCCGTTGAGGAAGTGATTCCACGTGTGACTGCGGTCACGGGGTGTTACGCTGTGTGCGGGCACTCGTGTAGAGTGAGCAATGAGAACTAAGTACATTGTGTAAATAACTATACAATAAACTTGTTTATAGCAAAAGTTGAGGTCTGTGATTACCATAATGTTCCCACGACGTGGCACCGTGCGCGTGGCCGCGGGGCGCGGCCCGGGAGGCCCCGCCCACGCCTCCCCGGGCGCTCGCCGATTACCCCCGAGCCGTTTACCGAACGGGTAAGCAAGTTAGATTGGCGCGCAAACAAACCGGCCGGCCGGCCGGTCGCCCCGCCGCGGACTTTTCGCTGAAAGTTGGCGCTGCCGGCGCCGCCAGCGCCGGAAGGAAAGGGAAGGACGATCGCCTCGCGGGGCCTCCAGCGGCTCACCGACGCCTTCCTGCCCCCCCCCCCCTTTCACCTGACGTCAGTCGCGCCTACGCGAAGCCCCTGCACCACCGCAACCTGCTCCACACCGCCCCGCCGTCCGTCCTTAGTGCCTTTGTGCGTTCCCAACGCCTTTCTCGTTCCTGCCCGGCCTCTTCTTCGTCGCTTATGCCATTTTTTGTCCACCTCTTTCCACATTTCCGTCTCTTTTTTTCTCTTCCTGCTTCTAACCTTACTTTGCGAACCCTTTCTTCAATTTCTTAGGTTACATCTTATTATTTTAGTGTAAAGTATGGTTAAGAAAGACCCCTGCCGTCCGCCCGTACTCCCTTTGTGCGTTCCCAACTCCTGCTCGCCCCCTTTCTCTTCCCTGCCCGGCCTCTTCTTCGTCGCTTATGCCATTTTTTGTACACCTCTTTCCCACATTTCCATCTCTTTTCTTCTCTTCCTGCTTTTAACTATACTTTGCGAACCCTTCCTACAATATATGTTATGACTAAGCTGCAGATTTTTGCCTATTTACCGATTTTTATCCTTCCATTAAAACGCAGTATTTTAAGTTACATATTCATTTTGAGGCATTAGTAGTATTATATTTTAATGCACTTAATGGTTCAAAATGAATAAGTATCCTATAATACTGCGTTTTTAATGGAGGAATAAAAAAAGGCAAAAAGGCAAAAATCCACGGTTTAGTTACGACTTATATGTCTTATTATTTTAGTGTAAAGTATGGTCAAGAAAGAAGTTCAAGATGATGTCCATACCAAATTTGGATTATACTTTATTACGTGATATCAAAGAAAATAAAATATTTTACCTGATTTTTCCAATTTGTTACCCACAATAATGTGACTGTCAATAAATATTTATTTATAGAATTATATATATTTATAGAACCATATTGATAGAATTATCTTTTTTTAATCCTTCACTTTTTCTCCACCCCTTTTTTGTCACCTCGCATCCGTATCTCGCATCTTCCCTCCCACTTCCTACGACTTCTCGCCCTTTCTTTTTCCTTACCCCCCACCCCGCCTCTTTCGCGCCGTTTTTCGTTTGCTCTGTCCTGCCCCTTTCGTGCCGTCGCGTTGCTGCCTCTCTCCGCTTCAACGGCCTCCGCCGCTCTCCCCGCGCGCCGTCGGCGACGCCCACGTCGAGCTTCGACCGACGTTTGTTCACCCAAACACGATCAACGTACAATTTCCGGCGCTGCCGTTTTCCATTTCCATACAGCGTTTTCGATTGTGACATGATGCTCGCTGGAAATCTGCGCGATGTGTCGCGTTGATCATTCGTCTTTTTAGGTTCCAAATTAAGTCAATTCTCATGCCAATGTGTTGGTGGGAAACATACTTGTAATACATAAGATAGGAGAAATACTATTGTAATTATATGTTCTGTGTATTACCTGTAAATTCGTATTGTTTGATCGTCAGATTTTTGCTTTTCAAATGTAATATTAGTGTGGATATATTGCGGTTGTAACATCCTCATTTTATTTCGTAAATTTGTATTACTATTTATCTTTCTTCTCGTTTCTTTTGGTGGTTCTTTCCTAAGATGTGTACTGTATTAGAGATGAGTTCATTTCTAATATATTTCTATTTACACCAATGTGGCATATGAGCATCTGATATTTTTCTTCTCGTCCCCTGCTGTCTTCTTGAAATAAAATTGAAATTAGTTCGTTTATTGTACGTTGTTTCCTAAGTAAGGCTTTTTTATATATTCGTTTTCAGGGAAAGTAATTGTTATTATTGTATAAAATCACATGAGAAGAATTATCAGCATTTCTCGTGTTTCGTGTGTTCTGCAATATTTCCTACCATTCTGTCAATTCCTTCCCAGACTCACAATGATATCTGGATGTGGAAGGAAATCTACTCAAGTCGTTTCAAACTGCGATATCTGATGATAGTGTTAGGATTTAAATTTTTTATTTCGAGGAAGTTTGTGTCACAGTTTTTTCCACAATTTTTACTAGTAATATATATGAAATGTATGATTTCCTTTCGAATAATCAGCCATGTACGACATTTAATTGGTTTTGTTTTACTCTTTTACTAATGTAATGGGAGATATTAGTTTGGAGATAAAAGAACCTCCATTTCATTTATTCGAAAAATATAACAAGTCGACTCTTGTGAATATTGTGTGCAATATTCCTTTGTTGTTTATATTATTGCAGTCATAGTAGTAGGCAGTTGTAATATATCATCGGGGAATGAAATGTTTACCATTTATTATTTGCAAAAAAAATTTCGTTCTTTATGATCACTTTATAATACTCAATGGAGAACACCAATTACTTTTAATATAATGATTTGTTAGAAATTAACTGAATTTGATTTATGTTGTTAACTAGCCCAAAATGTATAGAAATATATATTAGCAATTATGGTCATTCATTTCACGGTGTTTATCGTTTGTACGTACCACATTTTTTTAGTGACAGAACATTTGTTCTTATTACGATACATTAATCGCTCGTAATATTCGTGAAACCCACAATTAATTTCCCGAAAAGCGATGGCGAATCATGAAGCATATGAGGCGCACACCGTGATAATTATACTCCCTGGCCCATTGATTGCCGCATTAGCCCAACCCTTTCCGTGTTGCGCAAGGCGTTTACCTCGGGAGGCCGTCGAGCGGTGGCGCGTGCGGCCAAAGCCAAGTGTATTGCAGGGCGCTCTGCAGCGCTGACGGCGCGGCGTCGCATTCGGAGTTCGGGCAGGTGTCGCTGCAAACTAACACCGCCGCCGCCGCGTCCTCGTCCTCGTCCTCGTTCCAGAGTTTCAGTAATTCCCGGCGCGCGGCCACCACCCGACAGCCGACAGTTCTCCGCCGCCGCCCCCGCCTCGCTCCCCGCCGCCCCCGCCTAGCCCTCCGGCGCCCCCGCCGCCGCCCCGCAGACCCCGCCACCGCCGCCGCCCCGCCGCCCCCGCCGCCACCGCCGCCCCGCCGCCCCGCCGCCTCGCCGCCCCGCCGCCCCGCCGCCCCGCCGCCCCGCCGCCCGCCGCCCCGCCGCCCCGCCGCCCCGCCGCCCCGCCGCCCCGCCGCCCCGCCGCCCCGCCGCCCCGCCGCCCCCGCAGCCCCGCCCCCGCCCCCACCGTCCCCGCCACCTCCCCCACCACCTCGCCCACCCCCGCCGCCTGCCCGCTCCCGCCAGCACCGCCCCTGCCGCTCTTCCGCCCCGCCGCTCACACCTCCGCCGGCCCCGTCGCCCCACCACCCTCGCATCCCCCACCGCGCCACCGTCAGCCCCCGCTGCCCCCCCCCTTTGCAACCACCCCTCCGCCGCCCTTGCTGCTGCACCGTCACCCACTCTGCCATTTCCTCCTCCCACGCCTCCGCTGCCCCTACCTCCACTGCCGCCTCCCCACCACGCTCGCCACCCCTGCTCCTTTATCACCCCCACACATCCGCGTCCCCCGCCGTTACCTCCACCACCCCCACCGCCCACGCATCCGCCGCCATCCTCGCCAACCCGCTCCTGCACCGTGCCCACACCGCCATTGCCTCCCCCCCGTCGCCGCCGGCCTGAGCGCGCGCGCGGGGCGCTGACAAATGCGTTTCCCTCCTCCGGAGCTCCGTCAAGTCGACGAAAGCGCCCTCTTGGGCCGCGCAGGCGGAGGGCGCTGTTGCAGGTTTCGGGAGCGGGGACTGTGGTGGGCGACGGAAGTGCTAGGGGCGGTCAGGAAGGCGAAGGTAGACGGCGTGGCTATGGATCTTACAGAATGAGGGTGGAAGGACGGGGAAGACAAGGTAAGGGCATTCCTGAGAGGATAGGAAGTGTTGAATGCTCAAGATAATATTTCCAAGAAGAGAAGAAGTAGGCGAGGAAGGTTTTTAGACAATGGAACTTTTGGATTTGGGGTATGAAGCATGTAACGTATGTTGACGAAATAACTTGTTTCGAGAAATCTCACGGAAGTTGGTATAAATAATGCAATGAAGTGACATGGATATGAAAAACTTCAAGGTTCTACGAAAGAAGCAAAGATAACGACTTGCGACAATACGATAAGATCGGGTAGACGGGACATGAATGTGTATGGTAGAGAGACGAGACGAATCTAGCACGTCGTTTGACTGTGTCAGAAAGTGATCGGAGATATAGGATGTACGTGTATTGAACGGGAGAAAATTTGTTTTTTTGTATGCATTCAGAAATTGACTGGGTGCCGTTACACAGAGCCTTGGGAATAGATATTTGCGGAGCGCAAAGCAAGGCGGGTTGCCGCCGGGGCAGAGACGGAGGGCAGGTGAAGGCGGTTGAGGGCGGTGGGCGGAGGTTGCGCGAGAGAAATTGCGCGGGCAGCCCGAAGCAAAGGACGGATGGCGGGCTCGTAGCTCCGCAAACAACGCTCATTCACGCAAATTGCGCGACCCCCGCCCTCCCCCCGTTCGGCCGGTCGTTAACTGTCTCCTGCAACTTGGCGCGCTGCGCGGCTCCCGGGCACCTCGCGAGTCCCTTCAGCCACCCCGCCCCCCGCGCCGTCCGACCCCACCACGCCCAACCCTTCTCCGCCCCTCCACCCCGCTCTCTTCCACTCAGCCCCGCCCAGCCCCACCCCGCCCAGCCCATCCCAGCCCTACCCATCCCAGCCCCGCACATCCCAGCCCCGCGCAGCCCAGCCCAGCCCCGCCCAACCCTTTCCCGCCCATCCCCGCCCAGCCCCGCCCATCCACGTCCATCCACGCCCATTCACGCCCCCCACGTCGATCCCCGCCCGGGCAAATCTATTCACAAAGCTTTTCATGTATTTAAAACACATTCTACATAGAAGTGATAAAAGTGAACAAGATTAATTTAATATTTTCCTCTTTTTTGCACTTGAAATAAGTTTTTAATGACGAGGAATGTAAACGTTAACTTTTTATGAGCCAGGAATCTTGACAATGAAAATGACTGGCAATTAAAATTTTACACCTTGAAATAAAATAATTGCATGGATTTGTAATGACCCATTTCCTGCACTTTATCTCATCGTTTAAATAATTGTTGAATACTCTCGGGCAGATATTGTTCGTCCGTACGGTTGAGAATAATAGCATCTTTTAATGTGAAGTTTGACTAATGAACTGAGTAAAAAAGCAAAGTAAACGTTAACTGTTTTGCTGTTCGTTCAGTTGATTTGATACGCTGCGTTTGATCTTTCACCGACCGCTGATACACCACGAGAAGGTTGTGAGCGTTTTGCTGCCAGTCTCATTCAGTTAATGGCGGGAGGTCTGAAAAAGAAGAAGAAAAAAAGGAACTACCTGACAATGAGTCATGGGATATTCTCGGATCAGTTTTAAAATCATTGTTTATATTACAATGCTAAAGAAGACAGCGTTAGGTGTGAGAAATGTCATTTTTTAATGAGTTCTTGAAGAAACTCGCCTAATATATTTTATTAAAATAGCAAATATCTAGTATCGTTTAATTTTAAAGCATGACAATGATCGTAATATCATCCAACTTTGGATGTGTAGAATATATAAACACCTAATATAAGGACAACAAAATATTTCTTTTTAACATCTCCGTAAGTGACAAATAAGGAATGCCTCTACTTGTATTGACTGGCTGGTAGGAAACTCGTGGGTGGAAACATTAAACATTTTTGTCAGTTTATTTCGTGCCCTACGATGAAATATGTACTAATCAGAATTATTTTCCGTTTTCCTTTCGGCGACTATTGACTTAAATTGAAGTTTCTGTTGAGCCCTTTTAATATCCGCGCAGGTGCGAAGCCCTAGGACCCCCTCGCGCGAGCTGTTGTGCAGGGACAGTGGCAGCAGGCGTGCGTGGCGCATGCGGCTGCCCCGAAGCCGCTCCGGTGACTTTATTGTTATCCCGCGGGGCCGCACCTGCGGCGGCGGCGCGCCCTCCCCTCCCCTCCCCTCCCCTCCCCTTCCCCTCCCCCTCCTATCACCTGCGCTGCGCTGCGCGGTGCGGCGCGACGGCGCGGCAAATTGCGCGCGCTGTCAATGGCGCGCCTCCCTTCCCCGTCCCCCCGCCCCCGGCCCCCCGCCCACGCTCCTCCTCCCCACTGCCGCTACCCCCGTTGCCTCCTCCCCCCTTGCGTCCTCCCCCGCTACCTCTCCCTCCGGCAATTGCACTCCCGTCTGATCCAGCTCGCACCCTCCGGCTCAATCCCTCTTTCTCTCGATTCCTCTCTCTCTCTTGCTGCCTCCCTCTCCGTCCTGGTCGTTTCCTCGCTCTCCTCGTCCCTGCTCGCTTCCTCTCGCTTCTTTTTCCACCCGCTCTCTTTTCGGTTCCCTCACGCTCCCTCCTTCGCTCTTTTGTTCCTTTCTAGTCTCTTTTTGCGACCTAGCGCGTTTTTTCGTTCCCTCACGCCACTTTTCGCTTTCTGTCTTTCTCTCGCTTCCCTCCGCTTCCTTCGTCTTCTTTATTATTCTTCTCCTTGTGCTCTTCCTCTCTAATCTTCCATTCTCTTCCATTTTCTCCTATCCCCTTTCGTTCTTACTCCCTTACTTCTTTCTCCCCATCCTAATCCCTGCCAGATCTCTCCCTCATCCCATAAAGTTCATTCCTGATCTTCCTATTATTGATTACTACTAGAAAAAATGATGCAGTGAGATTAATATTTGTATTTATTTGTATAAAAGTTTTGCAACTATTACGAGTGCTTAAGAAACTATTGATAAATGGACATATCTGAAAATTTCGAAAGTACAAGTGGTATAAACTAATGTGACTGATTTGCGAATGAATATATTAGTTAACCTGAATGAACAGCTAAAACAACAGGAACAAATAAATGTGGTTGAAGAATCATTAGATAAGGTTAGCTCACAAAATACGTTTAATTGGTAGTTGAAATAAGAACACACACCATGATGATTCCAGCAATAGAAAATGCGATAAATGCTTCCCGAAGGTGTTAAATCGGCTGAAGTTGAAGTGAATACTTATTGTGTGTAGGTCAACTAGTACATTAAGAAAATTATTATAATAAAAACACATGCATAAATTGAAGCTTTCTTAGAGTTTCTGCATTTGAAACTGTTGAGTTTTCTTGTTATTTGACTTGTAAGTTATTTTCACTGTCTCTGAGTTTTCAATTCCTGTCACTGATGTCCCTCATTTAGCTTCCACGCATTTCTTCTGCTCTTTACGGAATATTGACCGCTGGCTGTCGTTACACAAGTTGGTTTTCTTTTTTTTCATTTTGATATGCCTTACACTAAAAGTGGACTTATACCGTATTGCCATCAAAACAAACATTCTGTTCGTGTGTTTGTGCTCTTGCCCGTCATGAAAACGTTCTCTTATTTTTCCTCCTTTTTACGCCTGACTCAGTTTGATTTACTGCTTCCCACAATCATGCAAACAAAGCCAGTTTTTAGTTTTCTGTTTAACTTTTTCTTTGCCGAGTGAGTTTATCTTGCTTCGCTTTCCGCTACGTCGAAGCTTGAGTGATTCATTACGTCTCTTCTCGCAGTACTATTGGATGAGAACGAAAGTTAGTTCGTCATTCTGGCCAGAGCTTGGTGAGGCTGACAGCTGCGAAAACAGGTTGCTGTTTATTGTATTGAAAAATATTTTTGAAATATGGTAGATGATTTTGGAAGCTGACACCTCTGTTACGGGTGGATTAGCAATATAGAACTTGTATGAAATGCTTACTGTAGCGGAACTCGGAAAACGATTCTTGAATACAATTTTATTCTGTACCAATGTACAATGGCAAAGATGCCCAACCCAAACGAACCGCTATTCAGATGTCTAAAGATCAAGTCCACAGTCGAAACAATGGGCCACAGCCCGTACAGCGAAGAAGAATACCTTGTTATAAGGCAAAAGGAAGCAAGACTAGCAACTACGAAACCGAACGCAAGCAAATTCTAAGGCCGCTTTCTTCCTTGCGTGCCACTTGTATCGGTTCGTTCGCCATGCTACCCACCGCTCCTCTGGCTGCTTCGTCACAATTCGTGGCTTCTGCCTCACGTCTCAACCTCATACTTTTCTTATCAAACTAAACGACAATAAATTCTAAATCATTGATACCAGAATGTAATAATTGTCAATTCCGTCATGTAGAAGGTTCCCTATCATCAACGACGACATGCTGATGGAGAAGAGACCTTGCGGATCCTGGAACTAGGATGTAGATACATTGAATCCTCACCACATTGGGTATATATCAGTTAATCTACTCATTTTATTACTTATTTCTTACGTTTTGAATGTTTCACTTACTATCATCTTTTGCTCCCCAATAAGTAATATGGGAGTTATGTGACACAACATGCGACATTTCATGATCAACATCAATTCAATCATCTCCACAGTTCAAAACAGTCGCAAGTGCCTTCTGCTAGGCCCCACCACTTTGTTTTGCTCTCCCATCTGCCTCTTGGGAAATTTTTGTCCGACTTCAGTTTTCCTCCGGGCTTTAATTTCCGTTTCGCAGTTCTTCCGTAGCAATCAATATAAATAATAATGTTACTGTCGCCTCTCATGATGGATACGAGTGGCGCACAGGTGGAGGAGGGAGGCCAATTCTCGCTGTTGCTTTGTAACTCTTTTCGAGCCTTTTCCAAGCCTTTTAAATCCCGGCTAAACAGATTAGTCATTCGAATGGAGCAAATAATGAACGACAGACATCGCCGCCACCTGTGGCCAGCCCTGGATAACAGTCGACGAGCTCTTTCGTTTTTGTTTAGCGCCACGAATAAATATCTCTGGCGATCCCGCTTATCGGCAAATGACGTTCTTTTGTGTGTCCTATGTGAAGTGTATCTATGCAAGCTCACCAATTAGTATCTTTTAATGCACGAGCGTCATTGCCAACTAGTCTAATCCGCTTAAGAATAAATCGATCCATATTAAAACGCTCGTCGGTGCGTGTTCGTTGCTTCAATTGTTCTCTTTTTGAGTCGAAGTGATGAATCAAATATGAATTGGTGCCTGCAATCCGAATGAAATTAATTTGTTGGTATTGAATATTGGGATGACATCAGCTATGAATGATTTTCTATGATGACGGTCTTTCAGAATGTGAAGATAATTCTGCTGAGCGTGCAATTCCCGTGAAAGGGTTTCTATGAAACTCTTCGTTTTCTCTTGTCCAGAATCTAGGAAGCAACTTGTGAGCTTCCGTTTTCGGGAAGTCGTGTTCCTTCGGTCCTTGGAAGTTCGCCGGCCCGCCCTCTCTCTAATACCACGAGAATAATCTTTTACGGGCGGCCATCAAGCTTCGTAATCCTCCGGACGCGAAGCGTTTTCTTCCTTTTCCTTTGTGAAAGGTCGTATACCTTTTACCTAACAACAGTAGGTCCCCAAGTTTTCCCTCTCCACATTTCGGAATTTATACCTAGAGTATCCGAGAGAACAAACTTTTCCATTTCGGGAATGGCGCTAAAGTTGTTGAGAACTGACACTCGGACTCGGACACAGATGTTGAACTTCAGTTGAGGCGACACGTATGATTTCATTTCAAAGCGGAGGATCTGGAAGTTTGGCCAGTTCTTTTCTTTTTTGGAACTCTTAGTGTCCGAGAAAGTTACGGGGCGAGGTCTGGATTAATAGGTTTTTGGAAATGAAATTAAAAATTACATTATTTTAGTGCAATTGGTATTAAGCGTGATTTCACATTTTTCCTGCTCTGTTATAATGGTTCGTATGTTGGAAAAACAAACAATACCTACTTGTGTTGTACCCTAGTTGTATTGATTGTTAATACATTCTGTTGCAAGGAAATCAGTGAGTACATACTTGTATTTATACATAGATTGTATGAATGTTTATTCGAGTGTTTGGACACTCGTAAACGCGCAAGAATTGCAGGACCATCCGAAAAGAGTGTCGTGCGAGTGAGTCGTGTGCACCATTGTGGCGTGCGCGCGTGTGGTGAATACGGAAGCAGGTCCTCCGTTGCAAATTCGATGAATTCCAATAACAGTACCCAAACCATAAGCGTCGCCCACCGGGTCTCCCCGCCCCCCACTCTCCTCCGCGCGACCACATCCCTGCGCCGCAATTCGAGCGACGAGCGCGGAGCAGCCACCCGGCGAAACGAGCGTTATCGGCGGTTTCCGTCTCGCGTAAAACGTTTAAAAACGGATCGTGCGGGCTCCCTTCCCGCGCGGGCGTTTGACGGACGCTCGCCCGAGTGTGAAACGACAGCTGCAGCTCGTCGCCGCGTGGGCGTTCGCGGGCGTTCGCTGGCGTTCGCGGGCGTTCGCGGGCGTTCGCGGGCGTTCGCTGGCGTTTGCGGGAGCTCGCGGGCCTTCGCGGGAGTTCGCAGGCGTTTGTAGGCGTTCGCGGGCGTTTGCGGGCGTTTGCGGGCGTTTGCGGGCGTTTGTGGCGTTCACTGGCGTTTGCGGAAGTTCGCGGGCCTTTGCGGGAGTTCGCGGGCGTTCGTGGGAGTTCGCGGGAGTTTGCAGGCGTTCGTGGGAGGCGTTTGCGGGCTTTCGCGGGCGTTGGCGAGCGTTCGCGGACGTTTGCGGGCGTTTGCGGGCGTTTGCGGTCGTTTGCTGGCGTTTGCGGTCGTTTGCTGGCGTTTGCGGGCGTTCGCGGGCGTTTGCGGGCGTTCGCAGGCGAATTTCAGTGACAAGCTCTGTTTTGTTCCCAGGTGAAGGGCGGCGCCAGAACACCGCCGTTGCGTGGGGTCGTCTCCCTGCCCGACAGACCGACCGACGCACTGTAAGTATCGGCGCGACGCTGCTCCTGAATGCCTGACAAAGTGATCTTGGACGAAAGAATGGACGTGTTTATATTATTACTTTTCGGAAAATAAATGATCTTGAAAAGATATCATGATTAAGCTGAAGATTTTTGCATATTTGCGTACTTTTATCCTTCAATTAAAAATGTGGTATTTTAGGGGCACTTATTCATTCTGAGGCACTAGTAGTATTATATTTTAATGCTTCAAAATGCTTCTAATGCTTCAAAATGAACAAGTAACATAAAATATTGCATTTTAATTGAAGGATAGAAATATGCAAATAGACAAAAATCCGCAGCTTAATCATGATAAGGGACATTATCTACTGGGAACTATTGTCTGAAGATCAGTTTCAAAAGCATTTAAAAAGAGGTGAGTGATTGAGGGTTGTTAATAATAATAATAATAATAATAATATTAATAATAAAATTCCTTTGTATTTACGTTACGTTAACGTGTTTATTTCATTATTTTTTGCTTAATAAACAATAACCTGTTACTGTAATGAAATAAACGTTAATTAACTGCTGCGATTTTTGCACTGTTAAAACAGTTCACATATGTGGAAGTCTGTAAATTTGCCTTACGTCTCTTTGGCAACAATCTCATTAAAACAATGAAACGCGTGTTTAGTTTGAGTAATAATTCACAATATTTAGATATTTCATTCAAACATTCTCGTTTACATGGTGGTTGGATAAAATAATGTGCCGCACACGGAACGTACATTTTTCGACCGCCAAAATTTGCACTCCTTGGTTCTATCGTCGCTGTGAGTACTAAACGCTCCTCATGTGAATAACATTTTATTTTACCTTTGTATCACGATTTATTATCGAAATTAATGAAAATTAAATTAAATTACCTTGTAAACGAATGGTGATGAAATTTATAGCTCTGTAAAATATCGACTGTGTTATTAGAGGTATTTTCACACGATGGAAGTGGATAACGTATATAAAATGCTTGGGCGCTTTTGCGCATGTAGTAACTTGAATGTCACGTTAAGGAATGTCTCAGTACGAAATTCCGCCTGGCGCTTGTTGGACTCCAACTTGTAACGGCAGTCTATGCGGGTATTCTTTCAGCATGACCAAAATCAATGAGTTCAGTACGGTGTGGTGCATCACATTCCCGTGCAATTAGACTAGCAAAGGTGGCTCAGGGAATGAACTGATGTTACTGCAGTGCCTCTGACTGGGAGCCTTAGGGTTCCACTTCCGACATGGCAGAATTTTCAACACTAGCTAGATAGCTACGTCGAGTTCAATCGCTGTCTAGAGGAAAATTCCAGCGGCCAGGTGTTCTGATCGGTAGTTTTCTGTGGTTTCTCCGATCAACTCCAAACTAATGCCGGAGCAGTACCCTAACAAACGGGCCACGGACCACGCGAGTTCTTTCTCTTCCTTAGTTAGATTTCACCATCTACCGGGGAAAGATCCCTGTCATTTCCCGTGATAAAACGTGCACTACACTTACGGGATGAACGACCGTGGCAGTTGATGCACCCGGAATCACGAATCAATCAATCAAAACCTGCGCAATCAGTTTGGCGTTATATTGAAAATCTTTTCTTCATTGTTTTCATTCTTGATTCTCTTCACCCTGATACATGGTATCTTTATTAAAATCGTGGTAAAAAACACCAAGGATCCTGGTACGTCTGGCAACACTGGTGCCGGCCCACTGCGCTGCGAGGGGGCGTGTTGCGCGTTTGCGTTTCATTTGGCGGCGAGTGCTCGGGCGGCCGGGCCGTGTTGATCCTCGCCTCGCGCGGCAGCCAGCGAGCTCTCTCTCGATCGGGCGAGGGGGGCGGGGCCCCGCGCGCGCGCCCTCCAGGTGCGCTCGCACTGCGCCGCGCCGCGCCGCACCGCGCCGCGCCGGCAATTGTTTCTCCGCCGCCGCGCGACTCGTTGCGTGTTGACGCGCGGCGGCGAGCAGCGCGCGCGCGCGCCCGCCGTGTTTGCGTGTTCAGCCGCCGCGATCGCTGCAAACGCCTTTTCATTTCGCCGTCATTGTGCGGGTGAGCGGCGATCGGTTGCATACACACAGGCGCCGTGATGGCAGGTCGCTGGTTGCCGGTGGAACTGAGCAGCCATCCTGAGGGGGAATTTATGATGTTAGTGTAACAAGTCGGGTTGATTTTGTAATAAGAGTAGTGTTGTGAGCGTCGTGCTGGACGTTGATTGCTGATTTCAGGCTTGATCAAACGACAAAACTTCTACGGCGCAATCAAGTATTGTTTTCAGTCTTGGCAAATACAACTAAAGGCATGAATTATATTTATTAGTTTGGGAAGAAATTGAAAAACAGCTGGGCAATCACTAAAGTTAAAAACAAACAAATATGGATTTGTTAATACTTGCAAATTCTTTAATTACAACTTTAGCTTGATTCACGGACATTAAAAAATAATTATATACAAATATTCATTACATCTTTAAATCAATTAAGCAATGGGTTAAATATTAATTTTATTCCTTTGATGAATGTGATGTCCGGTGGTTATACATGGCAGACGCAAAATGTAGAATTCGAAAACATTTTTGGTATATACAACCAAAGTTTTGTCGTAATAGTGTTTTATATACTGTTTTGCTGTGATGTTTTACTTCTCCGTCAGTAAAACATGTCGCCATGAACACATGCTTGCTTTGCTTTTCATTTACTTTGAAATTCCGTCTCAGTGAGGGTTGTTCCTTAATGGGATGCGATAATACGCAGAATATTTACCACGTGACTTGCCGTATACATAAGTTGTTGTGGCATTTGAAGTGGTTCGCATGCGTTTCACTCCGAGAACCTCTGTTTCACCTGGACGGAAAACTGGTCCAGACCGGGCTCCCCGGCCGCTTGGCCCAGGTGAAACCGTCGAAGTCAAGCAGTTCCGCGCTCTTCGCTTTCGCCCGCGCCCCTTTTACTTTTATTGGCATCTCGGCGGCGTGGGGCCGGGCGGGGCGAGGCAGTGGAATGGGTCAGGTGGGGCGGGGCGGAGCGGGGCTGGACGGAGCAGTGCGGGGCGAGGCAGACCAAGGCAGGGCAGAGAAGGGCGGGGAAGAGCGGGGCGGTCGTGGCGGGGAGGAGCTGGGTGGGACAGAGCGGGGCGGGGCAGAGCGAGTCGGGGCAGAGCGGGGCAGGTCGGGGTGGGGAGGAGCGGAGCGGGGTGGGGCGAAACGGGGTAGAGCGGGACCGGGGCGGGGCTGTGCAGAAAGGAGAGGGGCGGGGCGGGGCGGGGCAGAGCGGGGCGGGGCAAAGCGGGGAGTGGAGGGGTGGGGTCGGGGTGTGGATGGCCGTTCGGGGCGTGAAGGGGAGGGGGCATGGCGGGGTCGGCCGAAGCGAGTCGGGGCGGGGCGGCGCGGGACGGACGCCTGGTGCGCGCCCTGGGAGTGCCCGCAGCGATCTGCTTCGCGCACGGTGGCGACGACAGCGACGGCGGGGACGGCGGCAGCGGTAGCGTTGACACGGGCCGAGGCGGCCGGTGTGGGCTGGCGGTGGCAGTGGCTCCCAGAGGCCTCCGCAAACTACCCGTTAACTTGCTGACGCGAGACGGGAAATCCCGCTGCGGGCGCCGGGCGCGGCGGTGGCGGTGGCGGTGGCTCGGGCGGGGGCGGGGACAGCGGCGGCGGTGGTGACAGCGCTGATGGTGGCCTCATCCAATTTCGCTTTTCGATCGTATTTCCAATTGTAGAAGATTGCAATGCTTGTTGTCTGTTTCTCAAAATGCACAAGGTAGAAGATAAGATAATCATGGTTTTCTTTTTCTTCTTCTTTTTTTATTAAAAATGTCTATTGCACATGAGTCTTCTGCGACACTAAGGAAGAGTTATGATTTTCTTATGGCTTGATAAAGGTATTACTTCTTTGAAGTTTCTAGTGTTCGTGTGCGGACAGGAAATGAGTTCACTGAAAGGCTGGGTAGGAGTAACATTAGGGACTTTTGCAAATGGAAGAAATACGATCAGGAAAGGGCGGTTCAAACTAAGAAAATCAATTTTGTCTGGCAACACGTGACGGAACTGGTGTTCCACAATGACGTTGCAGGCAGCGTTCAAAGTGAATCGAGAGAAATTCGACTGTCGGAAGGGATCCAATAGACTTGACAGGCTCCCCGCCCGTTGAGCCCATAGAGTAGCGCAGTGAGAAACTAGACGGGGCTGGGTGAGCGGGGACGCAACGAATTGCGGCAAGACGAGGGAGAGGGCGACGGAGGCGGGGGAGGTGAGAAGGCGGGAAAAGCTTGGAGAGTGGGCCGGAAGGGGCCTAGGGTTAGAGATGATAGCAGAGGAGAGTAGCGACAGAGGGTGGTGGAGGGCTGGGAAGCGAAAGGCAGCGCCGGAGGACGCGGAGGGCTTGAGAGGATGGAGGAAGTCAATGGAGGGTTGCAGAGGGCGAAGGTGCTGGGAGGGGCTGGCGGAGGGTGAATTGAGGAGGGAAGGTAGGTGACTGTGGAGCCAGTGTTTGCCAGTGGATGGTTGCAGAAAGCCGGAGAGAGCGGGAAGGCGGAGGGGAAGTGCGGGATGGAGGGCGGTAGGTGCGGTGGGTGAGAGAGGAAGCAAAGTGGCAGAAGGCATGGATGAAGGCAGAAGTGGCGAGAATCGGAAAAGAACGGTGGAGGGCGACGCAATGTGACGGAGGGATCTGAGGGCGGCGGAGGGCCGACGGATGGCGACGGACGGCGGTGGAGTGTGGCAGAGGGTGGCGAGGGACGGTGGAGGGCGGCGGAGGGCCGACGGATGGCGACGAACGGCGGCGGAGGGTGACAGAGGGCGACGAGGAACGGAGGAGGCCGGCGGAGGCCGACGGAGGGCGTCTGCGGATGGCGGAAGGCCGACGGACGGCGACGGTGAGTGACGGAAGAGGGCGGCGGAGCTGAGGGCGATACACGACGGACAGCGGTGGAGGGTGATAGAGAGTGGCGAGGGACGGAGGAGAATAGCGGAGACGGAGGGCGTCTGTGGACGGCAGAGGGCGACGGAGGAAGGCAGAGGGTGGCGTGCAGAGGCGGAGGGAATGTGGAGGGCGATGGAGGGTGCCGGCGGGCGGCGGAGGCGGGAGGTGACGAAGGACGACGCAAGGGCGGCGGAGGGCGGCCGAGGGTGGCAGGGCCAACAAGACGCCCCCCGCGTGGACTGACGCGCGGCGAGAGGGCGTCGTCGACTGCTCGTCCACCCGAGTCACGCGCCTCCACTCAACAATGGCGGGCGCGCGGGGAATGCCCAAGTGCTATTGTTGGCGTCCTGGGAAACAGCGGCGCAGCGGGTCGCGTATTAGTTCCTGCCTGCCCCCCCCCCCGCCCGCCGAGCCGTGTTTTTTTTCCTTCCCCCTTTCGCACAAAAGCGAGGTCCTATTGACTTTGGAGAAAAATTAATTAAAAAGTAATTCGAAGGAAACGCACGGAAAAAGGAACGTTTTTATCATATTCTGATTTTCCATTAGCGGGGAAAGCCTCGTGCCGGTTTTTGACTTTCGAGCGCCAAAGTTAATGATTTCCAATTATAATCAAATCTGTTATGGGTTAATTGTGCGCTCTTCCTTTGAGGGAGGCGGCTCAGAAATGCGGACAAAAGTATCGATAATTCCCGTCAAGTGAACCAATAAATTAATCCGAGTCTTCAATAATAGATTCATGAATTTGTTCAGAGTTGAAGGAGGGGTAGGAGCCACTCTTTTTCGCTTTCCTCTGAGCGTTCGGCCATTGGCCTCGCCAATGTATTTGGAGATATCACTCCATTCCGTTACGAATTCTTTTCGCTCTAACAACAGTTGGTGACAAGTGGAAGTTAAATGGATGGAATTGTTCTGTGCAGCAGTTATAGAGTTTTAGGATACTAGTAATTTCAAGGCGAATGCCTTCATGGTGTAACTGGCAGTAAACTGTTGTTCCTTATTTTAGTTTGGATGCGTTCGTGTAGAAACTACTGGTGAGAAATTGCCAGTCCGCAACTGAAACTTTGTAGACAGAGAGTTTCTAGTTATGAGTTCTGTTTGTGAGGTATTTTCGACTCTATTTAGGAGGAGTAGAGATGGGCAATGCTACTGTCTAGATGACAAATCTACCAGTTGGTTGTTCTGATCAATTTCTGGCCGATGTCGGAGCAGTACCCGAAGCAATGCCCCAGACGCTCTGTTGTTCTTGCGAGTAGGCGAATGTCTGGTCAGAGGGTTGTCTCAATCTGAGTTGTTGGGGCAACGGAGAGAGGATGTAGAAACTGTTTATGTTAGAAGATAATTGAATATTTTGTGGAAGAGTAACACTTACAAATGTTGCAATAAACAATACTAGTATATTTTACTTTGAATTATAAAGAGAAGTTACTCTAAGAAAGGACCACTTTGACAGGTCGGGAAATAAATGAGGGCGATGACATTGCAAGAATAGTGATTAGTTTTAGAATTTTGATTTACAAATGAGCTAACAGTAAACGAAGACACTGACAAAGCGAGTGCATTGACATTATCTGCAGTTATGCAGCCATCTGTGGCCAAGCAGTAGCTTCAAAGCGGTCCTTTCTTATAGTAATTTCACTACAGTAAAGTAATTCTGTTTGATAGAAATGACATCATTACAGCTATCAGTATCATCCACTGCCTCAAATATTCTCTGAAAAGTTAAAAACACACGTATGTGGCAGTATTTGTTTGGTATCACGTCCGTCGCAACGTTGGAGAAATCTGTGGTAACTTGGTGGACGCGCTCGCTGAGAAAAAGAAGAAAAAAAATCTCCGAAATCTAATCTTGCGCGCGGAGGTGGCGGCGGGCGCGTGGCTTTTTCTGGGGCTGCGCGAGGCGGAAACCTTGGAAGCGACCTCCACTTGGGGGCACATACGGCGTTTCGCCCTGCCCTCACCAGGGCCACGCGCCCTCCAAGGGACGGACTGCTCGCCTCGAGAGGCGCGCGTCACAGCCGCCGACCGACAGACGCGGTATGGCGCCTGGCGTGGGTGGCAGGTTGATGTGAGAAGGAAGGCGAATATCTGCTCTGACGTACACATACTTAGGGAAGGAGAGACAGTGAGAAAGGGAGATGGGAGGGGAAAGAGGGAGATGAATGGCAAAACGTCTGCCGGGTTTTCCGAGTATCTTCGAAAATTCATCTACAGTAGACATTATTCTTTGTGGTAGACTGGAAAATTTAAATTCGCCATAGGTAGTTTGTTCATTGAATTCAGGAAAATGAAACCTTTTGCTCGTAAAGTTTTGTAACGTGTTTACTATCTCATTATGTAACATCGTATATATTTCGGAATATTGGACACTTCTAAGTAACGGAAAAAATATTTTCATGACTCATGACCTCGTCCACTATTCATAGTTGCTTGTCTTCAACGACAGTGAGATCTGATATGTTATGCTTCAATCGATAGTCTGTTTGGACCGTGAAATTAGTGTTTTATTGGAGTTTTCGACCAGCTTGTCTAGCTCGTACTTCTCCTATTAACTAGTTGCCCGCAAACAATATTTTCTGTATAGATTCCAGTATTGCAGGCGATGCAAAAGAAACTACACCAGTCGCTGTGAAACCAAGAGTTGATTTGAATGGTATTAAGACAATTTCTTTGAATTTCCTGATCAGGGAGCGCAGAATAACCGTAGACTTATTTGTCCAGGATACGCTACGTTTTACGCATAATTGCCTACTTAACGTTCTTATTCAGGTCAAAATACAAGGAGATAGGCAGGTCACATGTAAATAACTTCATTTCTCCTTGAAGAAAGACACAATATGACGATCGAACCGTTATAAACCATCTTTCGATAGTCTCCCGAACAGAGATAAATCCTTTGAAACGGGGCATGTAAGTCCAAGTTACAATGATAACAATACTTAATATAGTTTCTCTAATTTTAAGAATTAATAATTGCTTCTTTCTTTCTCGCCTTTAAAAACTTGTATCTTCTAGATTATAGAATGTTTCTTTTAGAAGAATCTTCGTTGCGTGTTCTTTTAGTCTGCGAGAGTAAAATCCGATAGCAATTAAATTCCCGAGGCAGACGAAAAGTGTCTGTTGGTTGGCCAGCAACCGCTGTTGCGGATGCCGTGGCGGCGAAGGGGGGGGTGAGGGAGGCAGAGGATCTGGCTGTGAAGTGGCGGAGGCCTGCGGGGCGCCCGAGTGCCGGAGGAGGCGCCCGTCGAGTGCCTGCGGCTGCGGGGGCGCCGCAAAGGCGGGCGCGGGGCTCGTTGCGGGCCGCGCGGCCGCGCAGGCGACTGCTGATTGCTGCCGCGAAAGGGAACGGTCAGAGTGGATCCGTTTGCGGCCGAAGAAAAAAGTTCGCGCGCGAACGGCCGACTGATTCTGCCGACCTGACTGTCACACTGCATCCAACTGCAATAGACATCTAAATGCGAATTATTGAGTATAAGGGTACGATCAGAGTGGATCCGTTTTCGGCCGAACAAAAGTTCGCGCGCGAACGGCCCGACTGATTCTGCCGACCTGAGTGATCACACTGCATCCGACTGCGATAGACATCTAAATGTGAATTTTTCCGTATAAGTGGCATCTAAGGGTACGGTCAGTGTCGATCCGTTTTCGGCCGACTGATTCTGCCGACCTGAGTGGTCATACTGCATCCAACATTTAGACATTTATCTGTGAATGTTTGCATATAAGTGGCATCTAAGGGTACGTTCAGAGTGGATCCGTTTTCGGCCGAAGAAAAGTTCGCGCGCGAATGGCCGACTGATTCTGCCGATCTGAGCGCTCACACTGCATCCGACTGCAATAGACATCCAAATGGGAATTATTGAGTATAAATTGCATCTAATGGAAGCGAGAAGATTACAACTCTTTGCTGAGAGATCTGCTCTTACATTTTTTTCTGCTTGGAAATCAAAAAGATTACTGATTGAACCCTACTTTCGCCGTTCGCGAAAATAGTGGTGAATTTCATATTACTGAAACAATCAGAGAAATTTTTCGAATACTCAAGAATTTTGTCTAATACTTTTTTTTACATATTAGGAACAATTAGAGATGACATTGAAAAAAATTTAAATTTTAGAAAATGCATTACTACAGAGGAACGACTGTTCATCATCGTAAGGTATGCGAGGTTATGTCCCACGTTTACAACACGTTTTGTACTAGTTTCACCCATTGCGTCTGGGACTTTATTCCACAATTTCCTGCTTTTGTCCCTGTTGCGATATCTGGAATCCGATGTCTTCCACAGAGCATCTCGTTCGAGTACAATTGAAACCAGCTTTTCTACATCCATCCCCGACAGCTCATATCCGCGGAATTAATCGAATTCATTTGATGTCGGTCTGCCGTCTTCGAAGTTCGGCCGTGTTCACCAGAACTTGTCGGATGCATGTGACCATTCTTGCGCTCTAGTGAGGGTTTGGAATATTCGGCCGTCAACGGCGAATTCGGCCGAATACGGATCCACTCTGATCGTAGCCTAAGACTTGCGGGCGTGGGGCGGTTGCGTTTGAATGGTGATGATAGCTATTGAAGGAACGTTGGAGGCAGTGTAAGAAGAGAATGCCATATTGTCGTCGGTGTGTAAGATAGGTCAACCTTCACGAAATTTGTCATTTTACATGAAAAAGATTTTGTTTTGAGAGCAGCTGCTTTTTTTCGGCCAAATAGTGTTTTACTCTGTGCACTTGGGAACTATATTTACGACTCGTTTATTTCTAAACTATGCGATGTGATAAAAATCCGCTGATGGACGGTCGTTTTAATAGACTTTCAAGAGAGAGTGTCAGTTTTGAGTTGGCCTCTCGAAACGGTATGTGTCGTTCGAAATAACAGCTTATCAAACGCATGCTGTAGTATTTCGAACCTGAATGTATTGATTTATCTGCGTACAATATGTACTACATAAAATAAACAAGTGTAAGTGAAATTGAAATTGAGTAGAACATGATCAGAAAATGGTTTAGATAATGTTTCGTACATTATCTCCAAAAATTTAATTTCAGTAGTATCATATGGCAGAGGGGTTAGAGTTTCAAAGTCGACATTTTTTACAGTTATCTTGCTCAAATTGCTTGTTCCATTAACTGCCATATCAGTCTCTATTACCATTGTGAAAGCTATTTCTTGAAATTGTATTTTTGGAGCTTGTCCCGGTTTGAGCGGTGCCCCGCTGGTGTGAGATACCTGGTGGGGAATAGCCGGCTTGCCGACATGAAGGTCGGTGCCTGATCTCACCTTCCAGCGGCGGATGATCACCGCCTCCTCACGAGGGGAAACATGCACCACACTTACGGGACGAACGACTTTCGCCTTTGAGTCCGGAAACAGTAATCAACCAATCAATCAATCAATCGAAAAGCAGGTGCGTTCTTTTAAAAGCGGGTGCGTTTTTTTAAATGTCAGAATCATAGTGCTGAACTTGGTATCGCCCCTCATTTTTAAACAAATACATTTTTTTAGAAATAGAATCAGCGTGATACTGGCTGCACTTTGTGAAATTTCGATGGCAAAGGGGTTTGAATCATAGGGCTGAATATCGCCTCTCATTTCTTCAGCAAATACATTTTAAAAACGGAATCAGCGTAATAATGACTGCACTTCGTGGAATTTCGATGGCAGAGAGGGTTTGAGTCATAGAGCTGAACGTAGTATCGCCCCTCGTTTTTAAAAAAATATTTTTTTTTTAGAATGGAATTAGCGTGATACTGGCTGCACTTTGTGGAATTTCGATGGCAAAGGGGTTTGAATCATAGGGCTGAACGTAGTATCGCCCCTCATTTCTTCAGCAAATACATTTAAAAAACGGAATCAGCGTAATAATGACTGCACTTCGTGGAATTTCGACGGCAGAGGTGTGGGGGGCGGGGCCAGCGGCGACGTCTGCGGTAGCGGCGTGAGCGGCGTGGGCGGCGTGGGCGGCGTGGGCGGCGTGGGCTGCGTGGGCGGCGTGGGCGACGGGGGCGGCGTGGGCGGCGGGGGTGGCTCGGCGTGTCGCCGTCGGATTACGCACGCGGCGCGACTAGATTCGCATTCATTTACATGAGTTACCTCGCGCTCTGGGCGGCGGGCGCGGCCTTAGTTTCAAGACGCGTCGTCGGCCTGAATACTAAAGCGGTATTAATTCCGCGGGATTACGGAGAAAGTTATTAATGCAAAGATTTTATCACAACTTACTCGGCGGAGGATGATTCAATAATCGCCATGTGGTTGAAAGAACTTCGGAGGATATCCAAGTTCTAGGAGATACTTGGTGTTCATTTGTTTCTTAGTTGCCTGTGTCTTTTCGAGACCTTCCGTGTTGAGGATTGTGATGATGAGCGGTAGACCCCACAAGTTTTTAAAAACTGTTCAACTTATGTTCTTACTTAGTATTGTAACGAGTCAGAATGTCACGGAACATATATTTATACAAAAGGTATTCTTGTGTGGGCACGGACGCCTGGGGCTAATATATGTAGCACCAGATAGATTGCTTAAGACGAGGAAAATTAACAACCAGAAGGAGAATGAACGTCTTGTTGAACGGAGAGTTATATGGTCTGGTGGACGATTGAAACGTTTTATGGAATGAGAGACGTTCAGTCATAAGTAAGGGATGAGTTATTTATCTGTCTTGGAGGAGCTGGAAGATTTGGGAAATATAAATGATGTTTGACGACTTGTGCACGTGAGCAGGAAGACGTATATTGAAAATTCGAACAGACTGTAAAGTTCTTCCTTCAGTTGTTTGTGTAAAGTTCTTTTTATTTTTTGTTATTATTGTTTAATTTCCAGTTATTGTAATAAATATATAAATATAATAATAAATATATATAAATAATATAATAAATATAATATATAAATATATAAATGTAATATGTATATAAATATCATTTTGAAAATTTGGAATTGTTTTTGGTCAATATAATTAAACGGTAAGTTGCCATTTTCCAGATCAGCGGTGTATGTCGTTGAATCATCGACACTTTTAAATAAAATGTGATGATTCTATTTTTTTAATAAAATTAATTCAATAAAGGGCAAAGAAAAATTGGGACCTTTACAGTATTCCTGTTCATAATTTAAATTCCATGGTTCATTTAATGGGGTGATACATTTTTATGTTGTTTTCTATTCTACTGTATTTTAATTTCTCTAATACTGCTTCAAGCTCTACGCATTACAGTGTTTATGGTTATTTCGGGTTTTGTAAATAAATCGTACAAGTTTCATATTTTTGATTGAATTCCGGTTAAACGTTTTGGAAATAGATTTTCGTCACAAAAACATTCAGAGTGCTCTTTTGATGGAGGCTGCATGAGCTACCAAATAATTTTAAATTGGAAATGAACTGCTCTGGGAGCTGTGAAATGTGCATTCCAAGTATTTTATTTGCAAAAACATCAATCTGCCTTTGGCAATCATGTTGATGTGCAGCATATTGGTATCCATCGTGATGGCTGTGGGTATCCTACTCTTCATCTGCGTGACCTCTCCTGATCCCTACCGAATGCAATTCCCTTTGGTTGGCACCAGTGCACTCTCATATGACAGGTTCCAATGAGAGTGCAGTGACTACTCAACATGCACGATTTCCCTCCTCGTTTTAATTATTCCCTTTTAGTTTAGAGTAATAGAGAGAATGCATATTAATTCCGTTACCCACAATGTCTCCTACAAGCAGATGCAGCTTAAACACAAATTCAACAGAATTTGTATATATTTGAATTTGTAATATTTATTATATTACAATATCAATTCCATTAATACAAACGCGATAAATTATTATTGCAATATCAAAATCAATCTCGTGCTGCGAACCCGGTTAGTAACTCGTGACAAAATAAAATATCACATTTATACTAAAATTATGCCCGGAATTACAATGCATTATACCTCTGACCGGAAGGCAACAGGATTTTCGACACTAGCTTGTCAGCTAGGTCGAATTCAGTCGCTGTCTGGAGGATTATTCTTGCGTCCATCTGCTCTTATCGATAGTTTTCCGTGCTTTCTCCGATCGACACCTGGCGAATGCCGGAGCAGTACCCTAGCAAACCGTCTATGGACTGGTCGCGATTTTTCCTTCATCTTCCTTGTTCTATCCTTACCCCCTTACACACAACAATTTATTATGTGCGAAACTATAATGTTCGGGTGTCTTTTTCTGTCGTGTAATGTTTTTTTTACATTAAGGAATTCGAGGCCTTTCAATGTATTGATATATTTAATTCTAGATCTTTCCTTTCTCCATGTTTAAAAATTTGGGATGAGCCCGAATGTATATCTCATTTCTCCGTATCTCCTAAATGCCACCGAGCATCTTTCTCAGAAATTGTTTCTGTAGAGAGTCGTCGTTAGTTGAGAGAAAGGTTTCAGAGCTTGTTCTAATAGAGATGAAGATAGCACATGAAGTTAGCTACTGAAAAAGCAGCACATTAACGTATAATGAAACTGTGGTTTTCTTTATTTAACGACCTAGATACCGTAACGACTTGCCTCGTGGAACCACGAACAGTAGATCTGTGTCATTTCCTGACACCACCCGCTGCTTCTCTAAATTTTAATGTCGAGCTTTTGACTCGGACTCCTTGGTGGTCCAAAGTACAAAGTAGGATCTCAGCGTTGCCCGTCAACGGTGGCGCGTTTCCTAACCTGACGTTTGCAGCGTTCCAGAGAGACTTGTGGACAGAAGGCGGCTACTCCACAGGTTGAATTAATTTCCCCTTTTGGCTCGCGTTTGAATTTGTTCAGATTTGAACAAAAGCGCTTGTTTGAAACGGACGGCTACTTGACTCGGCGGCGGTCGGGCAGGGGCCATGCGAGCCGCCGCCGAGGCATTCGCCACCCCCAATCCCGTATTGACTCTGCCAGCAGCCGGCGCCGGTTGGCGCGGGGCTGGCGAAACACTGGCGCGATTGTTTCAGCCGCAACAAAGGGCGGCGGAGGGCGGCCGGGCGTGGCAGTGGTTTCGACACGACGCGCCACAAAGGGAAATTGGAAGTTGGCAGTCGCCACACTCACTCGCCCGCCCCTCCCTCTCCGTCGACATGGCAGTAACGCTGACTGCCGCCGCCGCCGCCGCTGCATATGCTACTGGGAACGGGGGGTATCGCATTTCCCGCGTGTGCAGTTGGCTGGCAGCAGTTCGCGACTGTGAATTTTGGATTGCGGCCCAATTCGCCCGTATTTTACGCTGCGACGGTAATTCACTTTATGAATACTGTCGCGTTGATTCGTATCGCTCGCCTACTTACTCCCGCCCACCGCTCGCGAAACGAAGTTAAGTACAGTTATAAAGTAGCTCGCTGGTGCTGTTCACTTTCCAATGAAATGGACTATGGGGCATCGATTTCACGGCGTGGGAGATGATTGTTCGAACTTTTATGTGTTTTCCTTTCCGATAATATTTGTTTATTTCCAGCGCGCAGTGTAGGGCCTGCAGGTGACAGCGTTTTTGTTATCCGGAATTGTCTGTGCTGACATGTTAACAAAAAGTGTTTCAAATCTTATCGTTTTATATTTGATGAAAATATCATGGTGCTGGATGAAAATGTATTAGTGATTTGCTATCGAATCACTGAGCAAGGGACAGGAAAAAATTTGTATACTTATGATACTGATGATTTGTTATGTGACCGAAATACTGCTTACAGTTGGTTATATTGAATAATTCGCACTTCATTGAAGAGAAAGTTTCTGAATAAAGTCGTACGTAAAATTATACATTTCATTAAAGCGTAATCATTGCTTCTAGCACGTTGGAACTCTCTCGTAAGCAGATTAAAAACAAAGCCAATCGTAATTTAAGTGGATATATGCGTTGTTGATTTTGTAAGCTTTCAGAGTAATTTAGAAACTCAGTAGATACTTTCCTCTATAATCTAATATCTGAGAGCACTTCTAGAGAGAGTTAGAAGTTCACAGTAATTAAATTTATGAAGTTTCCTATTACCTTTATCAACAAACAAGGTTCAAATTTGAGAAAATGCATTAAGGGGTCTTTTAAAATCCTCTTCAAGTGTGTGTTAATGATGTGCACATGTAAGACCCTACTATTCACTGTAATCATTACTAGAACTCTTGCAACTTTGATAATTTGCAGACGTTGATAATGATACATACTAACATTTTAAAACGATATGAATATAAATTAATATATACTGGTTTGTGTAAAGTGAAAAATGTTGACGGGAAGCAGATATAAGAAAACATCAGGTAAACCTCACTTAAGAGATATTTTTGGAAATAGAAGATAATCCCTTGACTTCTTAAGACTTTCTATTCCTTGTAATATGCGTGGTCTATTCCTTATAATAATAGAATAATCTGGTCTGAACCATGTAAATTCAAGATCTCATTAAAGTTTTATAAAATAGTGGTACCGTCGTCAAATATCTAGATGTCCTTGGGAAGAACGTTTGGTTTCTTGAAAACATGTGATCGCTCTCACATTCTCAATATGAATGAAACACGGCGATTGGTTTGCCTCCAGGAGCCATATGAGGGTGGTATTCTTTGGGAGGCAAACATTAATACACCTACATTAAATTAATTACACACATTTGCTGTTGAAGCATATAATAGAGGGGTATGAAGAGAAATTCTTCTCTTTAAACTCGAATAGTTGTATTATTTGTCGAAATCCTTGAAAAGACCAAGTTTCCTTTTCCTCCTCACATTGAGAGTATTAGTGTTCTCCTGTCTTAGTTCAGTTCTATAATATCGTATGAATATTCACCTGCAAATGTGTAGAATTTATTTTTCGGTTTCTTTGTGAAGCGTATCGCAACTCACAGTGAGATTGACAGCTGAAAACAAACGTGAAGATTTGTTCTCGAGATCAACATGTGTTTGGAAACAATTCTCTAGCCAGGACCGAAATAGTATCATCATTGGTGGCAAGTATGAAGAAACTACGGACCATTGTAATATAGAAAATATTAAATGAATATAAGAAAATAAACTAAAAAAAATCTTGCAAGTTACAAATGTACTATTACAACTGTGACGTACTGGACAAGAAGAACACAGACGACTGATTTGTATAGTATTTACAGTATATTTACAATAATAAAATAAAAGATTATGATACAAGATTGAATCCCTTTGGCAACCTTTCGATTCTCTAAGCCGCGAAACCCCGCGACTGTCCCTAGGCCTAGCCCAGTACCTCTGCTCGAGAGCATGAGAAAGCTACGCGAAGTGCGAGCTGTCGGACATAGAGTCCCCGTAACTAGAAATGTTATATGGCCTGATGCCAACTTTGATCTTACACCCGAAGATCACGTGCAAGGTTGCACTCGAGATACCTCCCGTCTTTCGACTCACTAGCGTATCCCGCGAGCGCATGTCGGCGCCGCAATAAATATCCCACGGCTCGTCCCCCACTCTACCAGCGGCGGGCGTCATACGGCTCGCTAGCCAGCCCTCTCCAGGGAGCAACCGTCATTACCTAGACTCGCGCCCGCGCGCGCCCTGTTGTCCAAGTTATTTTGGGACTGGGATTTTCCTTCCCCGCGCGCGCCGGCGAGGCGCCGCCGCGTTCCACCCCCATCCCCCATCCGGCTTAAGACTGGGATTTCCAAGCGAAACGTCACGCCGGAGCATGAGATACCTCGCGACGTTACACAACAATGTTTACAGATTTATGAAGTATTATAGAATTTTGTTTAAAAAATATCTGCACCTGTCCACCGGTGGATGTAAGCGCATGCTACATTTGCTTAACCATTAATTCACCCGTCTGTAACGTTCGTTATCAGCGACAGTTGAAGGTCGCCGAGCACGATCGCGACACACGAGCCAATTGCGTGACAACAGTTGACCGTTGCGTAGCCCCAATCGTTCCTTTGCTCGCCCACCAACTCGCGCCTCGTGGATGGGAGGTTGGTAAGGGACTTTCCCGTATGTCTTACGAGCCAAACTAGGTCCTCGAATATTTCTTCTATGCTGTACAACTGTGTCTGTTAGCGTCTTCCGCTATACAGTTAATCAGAATTGTCATTGTTTGAAAAGCTAAGCATCTTCATGCGTGGTCGTGATGATTCGACTTCGCAGAGCCACTGTGCATGCCCTAGACCAGTGGCGTCAAGGTCTTCTACTGGTGGCAGTGGCACGCGTCGTGGCTCCGTAGGACGCCACGAGCTACTCGGCGCAGCTAGCGTCGGGAAAGGAAACTATTAGTAACCCCGCCGTTTTACAATAGAAATAGCGTTGTCTGATGGCTAGGTGACGAACTGCGTGAAGGGGTGATTTCATCGTGGCACTCGTGTCACGGACTCCCGCTTTGGCATCAACCTTGACAACACTGCGCATGCCCTCTGTGCAACAACTACGCAGGAGTTGCGCTCTCCGGCAGGCAATTGTCGCAGCGGTGGAGCTCAAGAGTCAGGAGTGTCGCCGGCGGCGTGCCGTCCATAGAGAGGAAGAGGGGTTCATTCCTCGATATGTCTAGCGGCGCGGGAGCGATAGTGAGAGGGGCGGCACGGGCGTTTGCGGGTGGAGGGGCGGCGTTCGAGGAGAGTGTACTCGGTTGAGCGGGCGTGTGGCGCGAATTGGCCGGGGAGGGAAAGATGGGAAAATGAGGGTAACCGGGGAGACCTAGGCGACACCGGGGAAAAAGTGGAAATACGGGGATACTGAAAAAAGGGTAGGAGACATGGTGTTACTATAGAAACCTAAGGTAATGCGGGGAGACCGAGCAAAAGCCGGGAGTCTCGGGTGGGAAAGCGAGGAAACGCAGAGATAACGGGGAAACCGGGAAACGTGAGAATATCGAGGAGAAACGGAGAAAAAGGAGAAATGGGAAAAGTCGCGAGGAGACTCAGGGAAAGGGACGGGTGGGACGGGGACGGCACAGGCGAGCACGCACCCACAAGCGGGCGGCGGCGTGGGCGGGTGCAGGCGGGCATCCATCGTTCACTTAGTGAACGCGCGCGATAAAAACAAAAAAACCTTGAACGATTTATAGGGCGCGCTGTTTGTCGCCGGCGGCGGTGGCCGCACTTGTGCGCTGCCCTCCTGGCGGTTCTCGTCCCTCGGGAGGCGTTGCTCGCGGCTCGGACTCGTGTTCTTTCTACAGATGTCTCAGAATAAATGTTGCAAACTTCTATGCCAGTGTTATCAATGTCGATGCCACGAGCGGGAGCCCGTGCCACGAGTGGCACGACGAAATCGCGTCTCTATGCAGTTCATAACCCCACCGGAAGACGCCATCACTATTGTTAAACGGCGGGGTTACTAATAGGTTTCTTTCCCGACGTTAGTTACGCAGAGAAGCTCGTGGCAAGCTACGGTGCCACGAAGCGTGCCACTATCACTAGTAAAAGTCCTTGACATCACTATTCTGGGGCATGTAGAGGTATCGAAAATGATCACCTTGTACCTAAGAATATACAGTGGGAAATTTCATAAATGGGATTACACTTGTGGTATATGCTCTTGTATCTCAGGGAACACTACGCACAGGTGATTGACAGCTTACAGATCAGTCAAAGAAATTTCATATACCAATCGAACATTTGTGCGTATGAGATTCCCTAAAATTGAGGGGTAATTGATATGAATATGAAATTTATCACTGTATGCTCATGTAATGTCAGTGGCAAAGCCCGAGAGGTTTGTTTTCTGAGACACTATATGCACGCTGTTTCGGAAATCTTTACACACTTCTTCGTTTTGTCCCTGTATTTGGCTTTAAATGTTTTCGTTTGGTTGAGTGTGTTGTTATATTTGTTTTCGGACACACCATTTTTATTTCATAAAAAAATCCTAATATTTGAGTGTGTATTTAAGCAGTATTTTAAAATCGATTAAAATGGGAATGTTTCCAAGTGGGCACCAATGTTCGTAATTGACTTTCCCGTAAGGCGAAATGAAATACTAAGACATTAGATTTTCTAACATCAATCGTATTCCTGTGTTTTTATCCGTGTTACAGTCCTTCAAACACTTTAATTTTAATATAATATCTTGTGAGAAGAAAATGGTGTAAACAATTAAATAGTAAATAATATCAATAGTTTAGTAAATGCAAAAACAAATAATCAAGATTGACTTGTTATTGTTGTATATTAGAATTCTTATATTCCCGTTGCAAAAATTGTAAACTATTCTTAAGTTTAACTGTAACATGAAATAATTGCTCGTTTAGAAATTCTGTATTCATGGGACGTAACTTCCTTTAAGAAGTCGGAGGAGTGCAAATGGGACCCATTAGAGGGATTTCTCAAGCAAAGATCCAACGGAAGCAAAAGGAAAACCTAGTTCCAACAGTCTGACAAAAAAGGCATTCTGTCAAAGTTATACAGCGTGGCATTCTCTGCTGTTTAGACGCTTCGCGGAATCCATCGACCCTTTCTTCACTCTTCTGAGACCGTCCTTTTCCTTGGCTTTCAGGCTCGGGGCCTGCGCAATCTCTTTATCACTTCTCGCATCAACTTGGCCGCCGAGAACGAGGTGCTTATGAATAAATGAGCCTCTAGGAACCCTATTATGTCCGCTCGTCTGGCTGCGTGAATCGTTCCATTTGGCTCGCGTCATAACGACAGCTGTTTCGCGGTTGACTCCTCGGAGTGAGCGGGTGGGCGCGAGGGACGGGACACGAGGGGCAGAGACGGACGGAGTGGTGGGGGGAGTTTTGCGGCGGATCAGATCGTCAGGCACCCTGAAAATCGTGAAAGGCGAATGGCTCGGAGTCATTTCAACTCAACTCAACTCAACTTCATTGGGCAGCTTGTGAATTTCATATAACAGTTATCTTAAATATTCGTATTTTTCTTTTTACGTGAAATCATGTCGCAATTGGAGCTTTTAAAATGAGTACGTGTAGTGTTAGAGAAGCTTGGATTAGGTCTAAGTAGTTCTTTTGTTAGTTCTTTTGTGTAGTTCTTATTGACATTAATCTGATAGTCATTTTCTAGATAATATTGTAAAGATTATTTTGGAAATTCCAAGTTCCTTATCTTGAAATTTAAGCTTAGAAATGTCAGTGACGTATATTGAATTACTTTTAGATTGCTTCATTGTCTAACATGTACGCATTCATTTTTCTAAACAATCAAACTCATTTAAATGACACAATATTTTAGGGCGTGTTAACTTTGAGCTGGCAGCTGGGTGGCCGACATAGAGTAAAACAAACTATCTCTACTTCTTTCAGCAGACATTTTTTACGAACTAACCATTTTAAATTACTTTGATAAACATTTTCATTATTTGTAACAATAATTTGATCCATGGTCTGAATATTTAGGCAATATAAATTATATTTCTTTAATACATACGTTGTTCAGAAGCAGGAGATCTGGCAAGTCAGTGAAATTATGTGAAACTTCTTTGCTGGGACATGTAACTTTTGTATTTTGGACATTCGAACGAGGTTGCAGGAATTTGAACCTAAGTTTTCCCTTGTACAAAAACTTCTTGGATATCCTTGCGGTTTTTGTCTTACTTCTTTCACGGTATTCAATTCCTGCAAAAATGAAAACACACGCTTTGCAGCACATATTTATATAATCTGTTTTTTAAGTTAATGGAAGTGAGTTTCGATTATTGCAATGCGAAACCAGTTTGAAATTCCCTATCACATTAGTATAAAGGTGTCCTAAGTATAGGTGTCATTGGTATAAAGGTTTCAGAAGCCAGAAGTGTATCTAAACTGTACACTTAGTGATGAGTATCAAATCAGAACAAATGAGTCATGTACAAGTTTATTTGCGATGACTGATCACTTGGAGCCAGTGACAAACCCGCGTAGAAAAATAATCTTGAACTGCTCATTGCTAGAAATTTGACTGACACCTGCATCCCCACCATACCCATCGGCTATGCTTCCGGAACGGAACAACTGATGTTCTTCCAGCAGATTACTTAATATGCACAGAACGCCAATTGCCTGACATCAGCGATTATTGTGCAATCCAAGAACGACGTGCGCCGACGCTTTCAACACCTGAAGAGCCCAGAGGAAAAGGACTCTTCCTCTTCGCCTCAAGAGAAGACACGCCTTCAAGTTCCGGTTTCTACGCGTTACATGTACGAGTATAAAAAGACCTATTGTCTAAGACAGGGTTCTTCAACCAGGGTTCCGCGAAATCCTAGGGTTCCCTGGAAGGTTGACAGGGGCTCCGCAAGTGATCACTATTTACTCAGACAAATCACATAAAATGGAACTCATCTCTACAAGGACGTTTTCATGTAGGAACGAGCTAGTGACTGTCATATTAAAATATTAAAGTAATATAATATAAAAGTAAAAATTACAATATTAATATAAATTTGATATAAAAGGTAGTTGATTGTACATACATGTAAGATTGATCAAACAATTTTCAAAAATTATAAAAATAGAAACAAAATTTACCAAAATAAAGATTTTTTTCATTTTAGAACATAAATGAATTTATATGAATACGCACACCTTGTAATGCGTAAAACTATATTAGGCGAAACGCCGTGTTTCAGAATACGAGAAATCAAAAATTTGTTGAAAATTCTGTACTGTGATTGACCAAGAAGAAAAAAGTTACCTGAATGTTAAATTACTAATATTATGTGACAATCGCTATATTTTACACATATTTGTCTGTTCAAATAATTTTGCTAATTTGACTGGAAAAAAGCTTTGATAAATTATTTTATCTTCTTTTTAAAGATGAGGTTCCTTGAAGAAAACCATGAGCTCGAAGTGTTTTGATAGGTGTAAAAGGTTGAAGACACCTGACCTAAACGATATGTTTCCGACGTTCGTGGTGGAAAGGAAGGAAAAAATACAAGGGATGATTCAGAGGCCAATACCTCCGGAATGGCGTTTGGGTCGTTGCACGTCGGCGAGGACGGCAAGGAATGTGGGACAGCGTGGGCAGAGTAAGCCCTGTGTGACCTAATTCTCCACACACTTGTACTTTTCCTCGGGGGATTTCACTTTCCCAGGAGTCACCTCAGCGACACGCCGCCACGGTTGCTATCGTCAGCCCCCACGGGTGCACACGTGGGGCTGCTATCCGAATACGCAGAAGCGCGATGTCGAAACGCGAAAATCGCGATAAGTACATATGGACGTAGCCTGGGTGACGCCGTCTCGCCAGCTCGGGACTACCAACTTTCGGAGTAGGTATGGGAGCTGCTGTCGCCGCTCATTGCGTTCGGGACAAGTCCTGCCTCAATACCCGTAAGTGTTGGCTTTACCACGACGAAGACAAGAGTCCAACTGGGGGCCAATGGCGCTGTTACACCCGCCGGGAACGGAATCCCCGACACCTGGTCTCCTCACTGCCGTCTGCCATTGCTAACGTGGTATAGAGGAGTTACTCTAAGACGGGACCACAATTGAACGTCTTGCAGGGCGACGACATTGCGAGAGATAGCGATGTCATTGCGAGGGATAGTCGCAGAGAGCTCGTTGACAAATGAGCTCACTATAAACGAATGCACTGACAGAATGAGTACATGGACATAACATGCAGTTATGTTGCGAGAAGTGGCCAAGCAGTAGGTGTCAAAGCGGTCCCTTCTTATAGTAATCTCTCCCTAACACTAGGAATCTGGGCACCCGAGTGGCAGATTCCAACTCCCCGCCGAGGCTTCTGTTTGTGGGACCGCAACACAGGGCCGTGACTCCAACCTCGAGGGGGCAGCTTGCGTGGACGGGACGGCGTGTGGGATAATGCGGCGGGGCATGGGCATCGGGGACCATCGGGAGGCGGGAACAACGGGACAGAAGCGGCGGAGGCCGCGGGGGCAGCTATAACGGCAGGGAATGCGCGTCAGCTGGGGCGGGGCATGGGCAGCAGGGACGGAGGAACCACCGTGGGCGGCGGGACGAAGGGGTCGACGGGAGCAGCAGGTTTTCCAAGGGAGGAAGGGAGGGCGTGCGGTTTCAAAGGGAGGCGACGCGACGGGGGCAGCAGGAACACCGGAAGAGGCGGGAGAGGCGTGGGAGGCCGTGCCACCGGAAGCGACAGGGGTCGTGACAAAATGATCGCGCACAGGCTTGGCGTGATTGATTGTTCGTGATTCCGGGCGCGTCAACTACTTAGGTCAGTAGTCCCGTAAGTATATTGCATATGTCTCTCTCTGGAGGTGGATCTTTTCCCCGCTGGATGGCGAGAACCAGCGCCGATCTACCGTCGACTAGCTGGGTTTTCCCCTGAACCAGGAATCTCCCACCAGCGTTGCACCGCCCCAGCCGGGACAAGCTGTAAGCTCCCCGACCGATCTACCGGCATGTGTAGTGTAAATGTATGTATAGGGATATATGAGGATAGGATAAGGAAGAGGAAGGAATGATCGCGCGCGGTCCGTTTGTTAGGGTACTGCTCCGGCATTCGCCTGGTGTTGATCGTAGAAAGCACGGAAAACTACCGATCAGAGCAACCGGCCGCTAGATTTCTCCTCCAGACAGCGACTGAATTCGACCTAGCTGACAAGCTAGTGTCAAAAAAATCCTGCGGGCGACGGGACTCGAATCTAGGACCTCCCGGCCAGAGGGACTGCAGACTGACACCAGTTGATGCACTGAGCCATTTCTCCCGGTAGGGGAGGGAAGCAGGGACGGCGTGCAAGAGGAGGCGACGGGGGCAGTAGGGACATCTGAAGAGGTGTGGGAGGCCGTGCCACAGGAAGCGACGGGGGCCGTGACAAATTGATCGCGCGCCGGCGCGGCGTGGCAGTGCGGGAAATCGGAGCGTTTGCAGGGCACGAGGCACGACCGCGCGCACGGGCCGGCGCGGAACCACGGCAGAGCGCTCGCCCGGAACTGCGCGCGCCATCGCTCCCCGGGCGGCGGCGACGAGCATGGGCCGCGCGCGCGCATGGGCCGCAGAGGCAACGCGCGTACGAGTGAAGCGAGGCCCGCCAACTCCCTGGGAGCGGCTGCCGAAAAAAACTCATATACAGGGTGTCCGGGGAGGAAACGTCGAAACTTCGAAAAAAAGTTCTGAAGACAATTCTAAGCGTATTTTGTCTAATAAACTACGTGGATATTCCGAATGGTTGAACCCCAATGAGCACTCAAAAGTTGGTTGGAAAAATTGGTTTATAGGCAAAAATTGGCATTATGGAAACGTAGAAACACTCTAGAAACATGTACATTGTTTATTACTTACTAAAGAAATGAAAATATTTGCTCAGACAGAAAAATTAAGGAGAAAGAAAAAAGGAGTCGAAATGTGAAAATTGGATATTTTTTTATTCACTCGGTCAACTGTGACGCTATCATTGAATCGGGAACTCGAACGTCACTAGAATCACGTTCAAGGCTCAGCCATTCAGATCATCCAAGGAGTTTATTAGGCAAAATATGCTTAAAATTGTGTCAAGAAGTTACCTTCGAATTTTCGACGTTTCCTCCCCGGACTTCCTATATAATACGATTAAAACATTAAGACGGTTGACACTTGCTCCTGTAGGATCTGTCATCCAATCGGCAGCTTGAACGTCACTAGAGTCACGTTCGATCTCCGGATTCAATGACAGCGTCAAAGTTGACCGAGTGTCATCGGGCTTAATGTTTAATCAAAGTATATGACCTTTTATATGTGTTTGAAGTTCTCTGAGAAATGAAACAAATTCAAACCAATTGAAACAAGACCTGAAACGTTCGTGACTCGCAGTAGAGAAGACTTATGAAACAATCGAAATTCGTTAAAATTAATTCATGGGCGATATGATTTTCCTATGTTAATATGACTACAGATACACCGTCAATCGCTCTATGCTAAAGATGTAGATTTAAATTTCGTTTTGGAAATTCATGCTGTTGTGGTGTAATTTAAAGTCCAGCCATCACGAATTCTACCCCACTATCATTTAACCTTTTCGCGTCTGCCCACGAAAGTGGAAAATCATAAGTTCCCTGCATTTTATTGCCGCCATCACAGGAAGAATATGTCACGTGACGATATTGGAATACTGCTGCAGTTAAGTTATTTTAAAATTATCGTTTATTATTTATGAAACATATCAGGCATCATCAAGCGATTTCAAAATATATGCGTTGGGTACCTTAATTGTAATGTTTAATTTTTAACGTTCATCGATGCTTCAGCACGCACAGTAAAATGTTTCGTCTGTGTTAGAACTTCAGCAGACGGTCGAAATACAGAGGTTACATCTAATCTATTTAAGAGCCGGCATGGGAGCTATCAGAGTCTAACCCATGGGTGTGCAAGAGGCGTCGTATTGATTGCGCTCCGTTGACGCGTCGATGGTCGCAATTACCTTGACGAATGCGCCTACGCGCCGTCACGGATGCTCCGCTGTACTCCATCACTCGCGCCGCCGTCGCCTCTGTATTTGCTCTCGCGGGAGCGTTTCCGCCGCATATTGTTTGCGCGCGTAATTTGACATCCGGCGGCAACTAATGCGACCGCCTCGTTCGCTCCGCGCGGGGAGCGCTACCTTGCGACAAAAGATTTTGAATTCAACGCATTACCGTTTCATGAAGTCGGCTGATAATAATGAAATGTGAGTAATGTCTCCTAGATTGGATGTTATCTAGTCATCGGATAACCTGCGTTTGTGTGTTCACATGCGTGTCCGTTCGTACGTCGGTTGCACACTGTTAAACTTCTTCCTGTCCACTGTTCAGGGGAATTGATGTGTGTGATGAGATACGTGTACTGGTGCGGAACCTGACAATTTTCGTATCCGTTGAATATTCAAAGAGAATTGTCGAAAACAGGTTTTTAAGTGTTTGAATCAATTGAAACGTGGAGGTTTCTTTTAAAATACTCTGAAAGGCTTCTAGAAAACGAAACGTGTTCTGGAGTGAGGCTCTTCTTTAGCATGGTCAAAAAAAAGTGATTTCCCTTTTCGGTGGCAAGTCCTCAGCTGTAGAATGTGTTTTTCGTTTTTCACAGAAGACGTATAATAACAACGCAGGCCTCTCATGCGCAATTTCTCTCTTAAATGAAGGCATTTGCGCGTAGCAGCTTATTCTTTACCCACGAACTTCTTTTATTATGACACCAGTGCGTAAACATTACGGCCGTGTGTGGAAAATGGTGAAATATTTTCATGGGTAGGAAATAACGTAGACACGATAAGAATGAGGATGAAGCAATGTTGGAGTAAAGGCAGAGGAAACGGGAGAACTCCGCGAAAACCTGCCGATGTTTTGCTTTTCCCAACACACATTTCGCACAGATCGGGTGGAATTTGAACTCCAGTCCCAGCGCATGCCGGGAGACAGGTCGGGAGCTTAGAGGTTGTCCCAGCTGGGTCGGGGCCTCGCCGGTGGGAGATACATGGTTCAGGAAAACCCCGCTAGTCGACGGTAGGTCGGCGCCGGATCTCACCATCCAGCGGGGGAAGATCATTGCCACATATCAGAGAAAAACATGCACTTCACTTATGGGATTAATGACCTTAGATGTTGACGCGTCCGGAATCACTAATCAATAGAGATCGGATTTTTATGTAATTACATATTTTTTATCTTTCTACTTACCGTTCTCAAAATTGTAATCTTGGCGAATCATCGCCCGCCAACCACACTATCTCGGATTTTTTCGTTACATATTTTTACATTTTTAGTACCGTATTACATATTTTACGTATGTTGCTGTTTTTACAATATATTTTCTTGTGTTATCAATTTTCTTCAATTCAATTCCGTATTTTTTATGACAAGATGTTTTTTAACTCAGCATTTTCTCTACATTATTGGGGAAATCTAGGTATACAATATAACATTGACACCGCGTTTTATGATCTGTAACCTTAATTTCCGAGAAAAATTTGCGATAGCCGACGTGTAACACTTTCATGAAGATGCTACAGTTTATGTTTGCTGGTCGTAGATCTCGCCAGTTTGTGCGATGGCTTCTGTAGCGATTAATTTGGCTGCTAAACTAGGGTCCTGGATTACAATAGATTAATCTTTTACCATTGACGAGAAAGTTGTACGATGTAAAGTGAACAGTTTTTCTAAAGGTAATTTCTTGCTATGTAAATGGTTTTTAATAAGTGTATTTTAAATATTACATATTATATCCCATTTTACATATTTATTACATATTCTTACTGTTTTAATTACATATTTATGTACATATTTTGACATTTCATACTACATATTTTTCTGGTATCCACTAATCAGTCAATCAAATTCCGGTCCCAGCGTTGAAAGGCGAGCATGATCGCTCCACATTGGATTTCCCACTTCACCCACAACGAGTGCAGAGTGTTAGGCGGGCGCGTCACGGCCTCCTAGAGGCGTTCCATCGCCGCAGCCCCGCGCTCCGCCAGTGGATTAGGCGCGGCCCCCGAGCGCTCGCGAACTTCGCCGCCCGAAAAACTTCGCCGCTAGTTTCAGGTAATATTTGCATGGCTAGAAGCCGCCACGCCCCCGCGAGCAGCGCGCAGCCCGAGTTTTATTTGACTGCGCGAGCTCTATTTCCGGCCGTCTCAATAAGTCGTCTGCGGAACTCGACGAGCTGCCATATTGCAGAAGTTTTACGGCGTCGCAATTGGAGCGCGTTTCTTGTTTGTAGATTCAACACGAAGTTGTGAAGCGTTATTTGATTGTTTTCTTGTGCAGTTTCCCGTGTTTTTCAACAAACGAGATTTTATTTGCAGTTTTTGTTGTTTTAATTTTACGGTCATTCGTTTTCTGTGTTTTGTTACTGGACTATTTGGTTAGTTTTTGTGTAATGACGGAACTCTAAAAACGTGTTTCTTGGGCCATCCGCAACATGACGTTTATTGTTGGGCATACCAATTTTACGCACGTGGGTACTTAACGCAACAAGCTATGTTTCTTATATTTGCTCTTTCTATTTCTATACTACTATTTCTACTATATTCGCTTCCGGAGACGAAACGATGATCGCCGGAGGTATTTTATTCGTTCCTTGCATCCTTTCCCGGCACAGCGAATATTGGATCTCATGAGGACGAGAATAATTGTATGATTTAATTTTGCTGGTCTTTTTGCCTGGGTTCTTTTTCAAGCCACATGAGTGATATTGCACACTGAGCAATTTCTGCACTGAAAATTCGCTGCTCGCAGCCGGTTTTGAAATCGGAAAAGATGGTTGAGAGTTGATCGTTGATGTCACTGCAGTGCCTCTGACCGGGAGGTCCTAGGGTTCGAGTTTCATGGTTGGCAGGAATTTCGACTGTCTAGAGAAGAATTCTAGCGGTCGGCTGCTCTGATCGTTTTCCGTGGTTTCTCCGATCAACACCTGGCGAATGCCGGAACAGTACCCTAACAAATGGGCCACGGACCACGCATTATCTTTCCTTCCTCTTCCTTATCCCAGCATCACCCCTTACGTACACACATTTACATGCACTTACCACACATGCCGCTACATTACCACATATGCCGGGATGCCAGTCGGGAGCTTAGAGCTTGTCCCCCGATGGGACGGTGCCACGCCGGTGGAAGATTCCTGGTTGGGGAAAATCCCCTCAAGCCGATGTAGGTCGGCGACGAATCTCGGCACAGGAAGATCCAGCAGGGGAAGATTAACTCCACCTCACGAGAAAAACATTCACTACACTTACGGGACTAGTGACCCTAACTATTCACGCGCCCGGAATCACTAATCAATCAAATGAATCACCCGGTTCGTGTAGTCGCGTGGTGGAGTTTTGGAAACCAGCATGCTACTCCGCTTACCACTAGCGCCGGTGTAAGGATTGACATTCCAAACCACTTCTACCATTATGTTCTTTTTTGACATTCTTCATGAACAGTAGACAATTCTTCGTGAAACAGACTCCCGGTGGATTCCAATGTAAATTTCGCTGTAACGGAGAACTGACATCTTTTCCCTCGGAGTCCCGTTCCGCGTGTGCCAGACTGGCTCATGCGCGATGTCCAAGGCCTCTTTTATTACGATCGCGATAGCCGAGGGATTCTCTCACATTCTTGAAAATAGGTTACATCGCGTCGTTGAAATCCCCTTGCGGTAAGCGCGTAAGGCCTCGCGTAAGACCAACGCGAAGCAGGAGCTCAGGAGGTTCTTTGCAGGAAATAACTACGGACGCCGCAAGGTACAAATCTAAGAAAAAAAACCCACGGTTTCCTGCCCTGCATTTAATGGAGAGGAATAACAGTTTTCTTATCCGCGAGAGCCCTGAGGTAGTGTCTGGCAATTGTATCAGGGGCACGGACGTAATGGATGAACGTGAACTGTAGCTGCCAAATTAAGGACGTGAGTCACTGAAAGTGATGCTAAAATTATCTTATGAGAATGTCAGTATTTACTAATGCCTATTTCTCAGCGTTTTGAGTTGAGATACGTTTAAGAATAGCTGGGATTAAACTATGAGATTAATTTTATTCGAAAGGTGAACCTTTGAACTCATGCGCATACGAACATTCCTGTGCCACATCCACTCCGTTCATTTGTGAACATTTGCGAGTACAGTTCATCCTGTACAAGAATAGCTAACAGATCAGATTTGAGAAACTTGTGTTTTCTTCTCGACGCAATAATAATTATGTTGACCGGTCCTCTCATTCACGTACCTCAAACAGACGTTTTTTACGTAGGTAGATCAGTTGCCACAAAGTACGAGACGTAGAAATGGTGACCTATTGTGATTTTTTTAAAAAACATTACTTGTAGGTAAGTGTACAATTTTCATGAATGTTTTGGATCGTGTTACTACAACCTAAGTGACGCCTGATACAATACAGTTGTCACAAAAAAGTCTAGAATGACTAAATCTGAGTGCCTCAATCTGCATAAGGAAAAAGAAGGCGTGTGGATGTTCATTAACTTGGCCGGCTCTAACTCCGTATTAAGCTGCGGGCGCCGCGGCCCGCGCGCGGGGCGTGGGTCCCCAGCCCGCGTTGCGCCACGCCGCCTGGCGGGGCTCTCCGAAGCTTCTTCCGGTTCTTGTTAGCGCGGAAGTTAGTTTTTACGAGGGCCTCTGCGGCGGCGGCGCGCGGAAGGGCGGGGACCGACGCGACGCGCCCGCACTTCGCAGCAAGGGCGATGGCCCTTCCCCGGAGACGCGTTTCGCACGCGCCAGGCCCTTCCGCGGAGGGCGCGGGGGGGGGAGGTGATGAGGAGGACGAGACGGCGGCGACGGCGGTTGAGGACGATGGGTTCGATGATGGGTGACGGTGACGGCGTGAGGGCGATGGTGGAGGCTGTAGTGGGGAAGGCAGTGAAGGCGATGGCGTTGGAGGCTGTGTTGGGGACGGCGGAGGAGGCGGTGGCGGTGGATGTGATTGTGATTTTGGCGGTGGCGGTGGCGATGGTGACGGTTGTGAGAGCAGCAAAGGCGGCAACAGCAAAGACGGCGGCGGTGATCGTGATGGTGGCGGCGTTTGCGGTGGTGGCGACGGTGACGGTGACGGCGATGGCGGTGGCGGTGGCGGTGGCGGTGGCGGTGGCGGCGGCGTTTGCGGTGGTGGCGGCGGCGGCGGCGGCAATGGGAGTGGCGGTGGCAGTCGCGTTGGTGGTGGCGGCGGTGGCGGTGGCGACGGTGATGACGGTGGTGGTAGCGGTCGCGTTGCTGGTGGCGGCGGCGGTGACGACGCTGGCGGTGGCGGTCGCGTTGGCGGTGGCGACGGCGGCGACGGTGGCGGTGGTGGTCGCGTTGCTGATGGCGGCGGCGGCGGCGGGGGCCGCTCCGAGTCAACGACCGCCGCGCCGTCGCGTCGCCCGCGGTCGCGACCGCAGCTGCCGCGCGCCGCCGCCGCCGCCTGACCTGCCTCCACGGGCGCCGACGCTGCTGTCGATTCTTCTCGGCCACTTGCGGACTCAACCAAACTGTTTCGGAAGTTGGGACATGTGTTGTTTCTCTCTGCTATAATTGTTTCTAAGGCTTCAATTTTGGGAAGACGAATCGCCCGGACTAGTCTTGCCTGTGCGGCAAGCGCGTTATTATCACTAAAAACATGATGTGGTGAGCAGCAAGTGTGAAGATGGCGTAGTTCAAGGAAAATAGGCTGACAATGCGGGAGATCACCATTGAAAACTGACGTGAACCTGTTTTGTCCACCACGGATTCCGTTTACTACAGTGCCAATTTTATGAACCCGATACCCAGAGGTATTTTCCTATATTTGGTGGATGAACCTTTCCGCTCGGGCTAGGATTGAAACAAAATGTACCCAAATTTTACTTATTAATTAGCAGAATTTTTATGTTTTTTAAAAAAAGTTAATTTTTTACTTCTTCACTTTTATTGGAGAAGGAATTCTCAGTAGAAGAACTTGCACTAATTGCTAATTCTTCATTTTTCTTTGATAACATGATTGTTTCGTCGGGAATTATCTTTTATACGTCTAGAATCTTGCAGCTAATTATTTCTTTAGCTAATTAGCTATTATTTAAAATTAGGCGATGTGGAAGCATTGATAAATCCTACTTTTGCTTTCCTCATCTTGACATTCAGATTAATATCCATCTGGCTGATTATCATCTTAACTGAACCTGTTTACGCGGGTATTCTCCAGGACAGCCTGAGAAAGCAAGGAAAATCTTATCAGTGCAGCTTTGGACCAACTTCTGTTCTGTGGCCGGGCCTGGAATCAGTCTTTCTTGGAGCGGAAAATCCTCTCCCAGCCGGACTCCAACTGAGGCTTTCCCGCTGGGTAGCGCATAAGCTCCTTATCGCCGCTCCTTCCTGTTACATTGTCAAGCCAGGAAATATGAGCGTCTGACTTGCGCTATCCGCCACCGTTTATTTTCCAGCACTTTCGGAAATGGAAGTCTTTTGCGTCGTCCTTGTTGATTAAAAAATTAAACGTGAATTACAAGAAGCTTCCTGGATATTTAGAATAACTTCAAGAAGTTGGAAGTCTCTGGACTTAAGAAACCTCCAAATTTGGCCCTTACGCCTTTCTGGTTTGTATTATCTAATGTGAAAAATTACCTGGAAGTTATCTAGATTTTACCTGAAAGTTGCCTAGATTTGATTAGTATAAACAGTATTGTATTTCAATAATTTAAATTATATAATATCTTAAACTTTGTTCTTTTCACTTTCACGTCCTTAAATATTTGTAACTTGAGTTTCCTTACATGAAAGTGTTCCTCAGATCAAGTTTTACTTTCTCGTATACTACATATATCCGGTGAATATAAGCCTATGCTGTGTGGAGAAGGTTATGTAATTTTGCAAAAAATAAATGTTGAGATAAATGTTGAGATAAATGTTGAGACTAAAAAGCACGTTTATGGGGTCCGTGATACCGAGTAGGTGTTTTGTTTTCGTTTTCCAAATCGTCTGTCTGTCCAGGCGACCGTTCTTTCGTCCAACACGTCGTGAACCACACTGGCGCTTAAACCGCCACAATGTCCCCGCAGCTCTCCGCGAGGGGGCGAATTCTCATCCCGCGTGCGATGCTCCTCTTTCGTGTGCTGTGTCGCGAAACGCCTCGAATGGTCTTCTTCCTATTCTGCTTCATGGTGAGCCACTGAAGGCCTGTCCCAATTCAGAGGTCATCCTCCCATCCCGCCAGAAACCACGGAAAACTACCGATCAGAGCAGTCGGCCGCTAGAATTCTCCTCCAGACAGAAGCTGGATTCGATATAGCTTTGAAGCTGGTGTCGAAAATCCTGCGACCGTTGGGACTCGCACTCTTAAGACCTCCCGGTCAGAAGCACTGCAGTGACATCAAGTGATGCACTGACTGATGAATTTATTAATCAATCTACATGAATCCACTTACAGTGATGAGCTGTTACCCCTGCAGACGCCTGTGTTATGTAGGTCGGCAAAACAAGGCTCATATTGTCTATTATTCCCAATAAAACACAACTCAATCTTCCGAACAGCTCAACACCCACGCGCGAAAGTCTAGATCTTTATTCTTTCCCACGGCCCACGACAATGATGACGAATTTTTTCACGTTTTGCTACATTAATATCAATTTTTTAATTCATAATTACTCTTAATATCGAATATTGGAGAATCTAATTAACATATCCTTTCTTCTGTAAAGAAATAATGTTGTTGCTAAGTGCCATTATTCGGTTGCCGAGCACATGCGAGAGGGTAACTCCTCCTTCCTGGACACCTGATAGTGCTGGTTTTCTTTGCCTTCCATTTTATGAAGGATTGTAGAATAATGAAAAGATGTGAATGAATACAGGAGATGAGAAACTATAGATCGTTCCGACTGAGAAGCGTGTCTGGCAGGAGAATCCAATCACACGCTGCATTCATTACTGTAAACACCTCTGCCTTGGGCAGGCCTGAGGCCGCAGCGTTTGGGTCCGCTTCAAGCCCCTGCGCCACACGAAGCGTGGGCAGATGCAGACGGGCGTCATCAGGGCCACGAATATCTACAAATTTACCCCTTGAAAATGCTTAAAATATTTTTCGATATTCCCCAGTTATAATATATCATCTTTCTACGTTGGAAGAAGATACATTACTTGCGGATTAATTTAAGAATGTTAACAAGAACTTATTTTCCAAAAACATAAAAAAATAGAAGTCGTCTCAGAGTTTAAATTCAAACTATTCTTGGTATAAAAAGGAGTAGGAATGGAATGATTTATCAAAAGGATCAGGTATTTCATTTTCAAATTATTTACAGACTAAAGTCATAAATAAAAAGTAACGTGTGTTTTAATTATTACTGTAAATATTGTGGCGTCATGGCGGGGGCCGTTACAAAAATACACTGACGTGAACGGTTGTAAAATATCGAATATTTATTCACAATCTGCACCGACACCTGAAATCCCTATTTACAAATTTTCCAATGGATATTATAACCGACCGTTATTAGAAGGAACTTTACCGGTCACCACGACCGCTTGCCTCACGTCACGACGCATGCGCGCCGGCTTCATCCCCTTGCCTCCGTAGCCAGCACATGGACGTGCCATGAGCCGCACCACCCACGACGACCTACGGACGAGCCCAAGAAACAGAAGGAGTTTTCGTCCGGGTCCGTCTTCAATACCTTCTGGCCTGGCTCCGGAACTGCGTCATATTGACGCTTCCGCCAGCAGCATTTCTCAGGCCAGTATGTCCACGGGGTTCACAAACTTGCCCCAGTGGCAGCGCACGTCTGGATGTTTCCTCGACGCTCAAATACAGCCCTATGTTTTGCGAAGCGTCCCTTCAACATGCGCCGGCAACTATTTCCCATGTGCATTTCAAGTCTCGGAAATCCACGTAACTAATTTTGTACAAGGCGACTGTTATGACGCCACAATATGTACATCTGAGTTTTCAAAAAACCTACCTCTGTATTTCAAGAAAGCTTGCCTTCTACCACAAGTATGTTCCGAAGCCTCCTGTGAAGCGGAGTGAAAATTCGGGTGCGTTATCAGCTCCGCATCGGGCGCAGAGGGAGAAACGCGGCGCGCGCACCGCCGCCCTCCGTGCGCAGCACTCTCTCCGGGTCGCGGGCGGCGGCGGTGAGCAGTGAGAGTGGGCGGCACGCGCGCCTGCGCCAGATCACCTCCCGCGTGCCCTCGCCGCTCCGCTCTGCTCCGCTCCGCTCCGCTCCGGGCCGCACCGCGCGCCGTTCGAAACGCGGTCAAGGTCTGGTTCCGACGCCGCCGCACCGCAGCGCGGCGCAGCGCAAGGCGTGGAGAGGCGCGGGTGCAAGAACTGGGCGCGCGATAAACGGTGCCACTTGTGAATCATCCACTGCAAGTACCTCCGCGGGGTCGTCTAACCGTTCATTTTTTTGCGTTTCGTTTTCCTTCTTTTTTTTCCCCGACGCTTGTTACCCCAAAACGATGAATGTCGAACTGTGTGATTTATCTCTGGTTACCACAACTCGAGGCTCTTCGCGACACAACATACGAAAGACGAACGTCCCACACGGGATTAGAATTTGCCCTCTGGCGTATATCGCCGGGGCCAGGTGGGGCGAGGTGAGGAGGCAAGGGTGCTAGAACTGGGCGCGATAAACGGTGCCACTTGTGAATCATCCACTGCAAGTACCTCCGCGGGGTCGCCCAACCGTTCTTGTTTTTGCGTTTCGTTTTCCTCCTTTTCTTTTTTTCTGAAGCTGGTTACCGCAATGAGATAAATCTCGAACTGCGTGATTTATTTCGGGGTGGCACAACTCGAAGCTCTTCGCGACACAACATACGAAAGACGAACACCTCAAGGCGGATTAGAATTTGCGCTTTTGCGGACTGCCGCGGGGCCAGGCTAAGCGAGGAGGCAAGGATGCTAGAACTGGGCGCGCAATCAACGGTGCCACCACGCAATCAACCTCCTCGGATTGGCCCTACCGTTCTGGTTTTTTTCGTTTCGTTTTCCGTCTTTTTTCGAAGCTGGTTACCCCAAAAAGATGAGTCTCGAACTGAATGATTTATCTCGGGTTAGCACAACTCAAGGCCCTTCGCGACACAGCACACGAAAGACTAACATCCCACGTGGGATTACATTTGCCCCATTGCGGAGAGCGGCGGCGCCAGGCGAGGCGACGCGTACCGGTTCAAGAACTGGGCGGGCGCAATAAATGGTGTCGCTTCTGAATCACCCGCTGCACTCCCAGGGCTTTCGCAGAATCACCCAACTATTTTTTTTAACTATTTTTTTTCGTTTTTCTTCTTTTTCCCGAAGATGGTTACCCGAATACGATAAATATCGAAGTTAGTGATTTATCACGGTACCATTCGAGGCAGACCAGGCAGACCACGCAGAGCAATACCAAGCGAATGCCGGAACTGAGCTCTAACCTAGGTCCGCGTGCGATCTTTCCGTCTTCTTCCTTGTCCTATCCTCTCCCCTTACACACACTTACATTGACATACACTACTCTATTACATTTGTCGGGAGACTAGTCGGGAGCTTGGAGCTTCTCCCGGCTGGGTGGTGCCCCGCCGGGAGATACCTGGTTGGGGAAACCCCGCAAGCTGACATGTAGGTTGGCACAGATCTCGGCATTCATCAGTGGAAGAGCATCGCCATCTTTCGCGATAAAACGTGCACTACACTTACGGAATCAATGACAATAGCAGTTTACGCTCCCAGAATCATTAATCAATCAAAAATCGTCTTGAATGAGGAAGAAACACGTGCCAATTTTTGTTTAGATAACAAAAAATTACATTTATGTAACCACATTCCAAGAACCGGACTCTTTACTTGATCTCGTATGTCTTTATTATTCATGTCTCACATGCTTGATCTGTCATTTTTGTTCCGACAATAGATCAAAGAACATTGATACAACAACAGTGCAAACTTGACTGCAAAGTAGACATCGGGAGAAGTTGAAATAAACGCATGTCGAACTGATCGATAGTACTTTATAAATACTTGGTCAGTATTGCGCTAATACATTCTTCCAAGGTGTTCGAACGTTTCCTGTACAGGGCAACTTTCTTCTGCTGTTTCGTAGCAATAGACGTCTGCAGTTTCCTAACACATTTCTTCTGGCTGCCGGAGAAAAGCCTTTTGTGTTTCGCCATATGGAAGCCGCTTGACCGGCTGCGAGTGCGCCGGCCGCGGTGCACGTGGGCGGAGCGGTGGCTGCGAGGTCGGCGGGTTGCGGTCGGCGCTTGGCTGCAGCCACCGGGCCGCGCTCCCGGCTCGCGTCTGGGCGCACGTGGTCAGGGCCTGCGGGAAGAGTCGCTAGCAGCTAACGCTCTAACTTTCCAGTGGCCATGAGAATGTCACTTAGGCATGATGGACCTAATATTTCCCTACAATCCGATGCTTCGTTCATTCGTTTTTCTAGGGTTTTTATCCAGCTGGTTACCCTCTACGTCCCGATGGGACGCATATTTGATCATGCATTGGACACCAACACACTTGCAGAATCCACTGTTTTGGAGTCAGCTGAACGCAAGACCCTTCTCAACAGCACACACATGATAGATAGAGGACAAGCAACCATGCCCAAGGCGGGACTCAAATCCGCGACCCTCCGGACCGAAGCACTGAGTCGGTACACGCTCTTAGCCACCTCGGCCATCTCGTTCATTTGTAATTCGTGAAGTCGTGAAAGCGTGCGACCCTGACAATTACTTGCATTAAACCAGTAGCAAATGTCTCTGGTGAACGGAAATGGCATTTGACGGTCTCAATAAACTACTGATCAACCCTTTGCATACAAATGCCCTTGCAAGGATACTTCCTAATATGATATCATTAAACCATCAGAAGAGTGCGAACTTCTCCCCAAATTGTTTATCTAGATGTACTTGTCGGATTACCAAATACTTGCAAGAGTGGTTTGCGAGAAAGGTTCCCGCCACTTCTTAACAGGACATTGAACACACATATGTTGAAGCCACTAGTTGCGTCAGTGTTTCCAAGGACGATTTGGGGCCATTAAAACTCGAGCCGAGCCAAGCTCGCAAACCGGGCTTGCTGCTATACGGGAACTTTGACTCGCAGTTCGCGAACCGTCGCGCAGAGCGTCAGAGTTGTGGCTGCTAGTTGCGGGACGCCAACAGTTCACAGTACATGAACGCCTCTCCCATCAGCTATCGCTATGGCTTCTGTCACGATCACAGACGCGGTAGGTTTAGGCATGTCTCGGAGCGTGCATTGCCGCGGCAAAGTGTAGCATAATTGGTGTTTCCACGTATGGAGGTCCTGATTTAATTGAATTCCATTGATTTCATTTCATTTTCGCCCATGAAATTGTTTTGCCCATACAATTTGTTGGAAATCAAGAATTTCACAGAATGTGGATTGTTTAATTTAAATTGGGGATTCCGAAGGTGAAAACTAGCCGCCAACTAGAAAATGCACGAATGATAACGAGTCAACTTGGCTGTTAAGTATTTTTTGCACACAAGTAGTTGGGAAGCCTAACGTGCCTGCGATCATGACGTCTGACTGCAGAAATACCATTGCACAATTTGTGGAGAGGTTTGCAGATTTCTGCTGGTTTTATGTTACCAAATTACATAGAGTTCTTGCACGGGCATCTGTGCGCAAAAGATTAATTTGCAGCGAGACCGACAAATACTGCTTCTGTTATCCAGAGATATTTGCTAATTTATTTTTATAATATTTATTTATCCTTTCTCGACAATACAGTATCTTTCAATGGATTGAAGTAAATACAATAACAAACAAAACTTGAAGGGAAACTTACAGAAGTAACCTCTGGCTGGGGTTTAACGCTTAAAAATGCTGTGAAAAAGCCTGAGATATCGGGAGACAAACATACAGTGTGAGAGTGAATGGGGTGAATGAATGGTTATGTATATAACGAAACAATGAATGACGCGTGGATGAAAAAAAAATACCAAGGAAGGAGCAAGAACATTACTTAGTATTAAGGAACAAAATTGTTCAAGTTTGGTATGCCAAAGCTCTTACTTATTAACTACACAATTAGTTTAAGCGAAAATTAAGTTAGGTTTAGTTAGATATTACGAAGAGCCCCCCCCCTCTCATAGCTGCTTAAGCCATGAGGCAGAAGTATAATGTAACCCAAATCACAAAAATAAATTCCGGCCTCCTCAGGGGTACAGTGGAGGAGAAATCGAAAAAAGGAAATAAACTGTGTACTGAGTACTGTGCAGTTAAAGACAGGCAGGCAGTGGCGTAGCTTCAGTTGGTGTCACCTGGGGCAAAGCTACTGGTGTCACCCCCCATAAATTAAGTATAAAAAATGTATTGCTGCATAGATTATTCAATGTTTTATTAAATATTATATTTAATAAAATAAGGTAGAATCTTTGTTTAAATTTACAATCTTTGTTAATATTTTGTACAAATAATGTGCAAAATAATGTATAATAAATTTGTTGCGTTTTAGTTTTCATTATTTCTTTGCTTTGCTTTTTTAGTATTTATGATTTAAATGTATTCTTATTAAATTAATATAAATAATTTTTAACTAAGCCATAAAAATATTGTAATTCGAACAATAAAATTTTCAAACTTCTAAAACTAAGAAAACTAATCATTAATATATAATTTTTTTAAGTAAATGATTTAAATTATATAATTCCAAGTACAAAACATTTTAATTGGTGTCACCCCTAGAATGGTGTCACCCCCTGCCCCCCCTAGATACGCCACTGCAGGCAGGTACTGTGAAGTGCGCTTCTTGTGGCGTCCCCGCGGCGAAGTAAACGGCTCGATTTATGGCCGGCTCGCGGAGTTTGCCTGCGCGTCGCCTCCACGGGCGCGTCGGCGCTCGGCAATTTTTGTGAGAGGCACTGCACTGCGAACGGGACTTTGCTCCTTCTTGCAGTCCGGGTGCTGATGCGCCTACAATGCCACTTCACCTAAGGGGCCCTTTGTTCGCTATAAAATTCACACTGAGGCACTGAGGTTGCGCGGAGTCTCCGTACCTAAAACATTGTTACACGAGATGAAATGTGTTTAAGGTAAATCAGAATAGATACCAAAAACTAACAGGTTGATTTTGTATCTTATTTTTATTTTAAATTATGCAAGCATTAGAAAGTGATCCATCATATTACATTTATAACTGTAGGGTGGGATGGAACAATATAAGAGAATATATTCCATGAAAGAGTATCTCATGCAAAAGAAAGGTATGCGATAGTTTCAGATCAAGTGAAACTGTTCAGATTGTGAACCTGTCAATTAAATTATCTTTTTAAGTTCATTACATTCATTTCTGTTCTTACATTCATATTATTTTTGTAAATAAATTATTCTGATAGTCTCGGATCCGTAGACTACGGATCAAAGAAAAAAGGGAACAATCTTTACACATAACACGTCGTTCTTAATGACTTCAAGGGGGGGAGAGGCCAAGTTGGGAGAATATCGAATGACACGTTTGCTTGGGAATCCGGGACATACATTAGCAAACCGTTTTTATACCTATTGTGCCAGTACAAAAAAAATACCCACTATTACTATTACTTTGCAAGGAAGATACATGTTAACAAACCCTAAATGCATCCGTCGACATCCGTCGTGATAAAATGGTGAGAATGTTTGGTGTAAATGTCATTTGTAACTTTTTCTATTATAACGTTTGTCTCTCTCCGGCGTATCGTTCTCGCGAGCCGTGTGGACTGCGAAGGGGTATTCATATACAATACGGAGATTTTGCCACCACGAACGGTAAGCACTATCGATCTTCTGCTCATGCGCAGTTCAAGTTTCGCATCACTTTAGTGCATCTGCGCATGCGCAGAAGGTCGATAGTACTTAACGTTCGAGGTGGCAAAAACTCCCTATTATTAGATATCGATACTAACCTCTCAATAATTTAGTATATCGATCTATATCGATAGTTCCTGTACTTATATGTGAAAAATCGACAATTCAGTAATCAATGTACCAATGCTGATATTAGGGAGTTTTTGCACGCCGTAGCGGACAGCACCATCGATCTGCGCATGCGCAGTTAAAATTTCGCGTCACTTTTGTGCATCTGCGCGTGCGTAGAAGATCGATAGTGCTCTCCGCGTGCAAAAACTCTCTATTCAGTATTGGGGAGTTTTTGCACTCTTGAATGTTAAGCACTATCGATCTTCTGCTCATGCGCAGATGAACTAAAGTGATGCAAAACTTGAACTGCGCATGAGCATATGATCGATAGTGCTTAATGTTCGAGGGTGCAAAAACTCTCTATTAACATTTAGACTCAATCCATTTACCGGTATGGCTACCAGTCGTATCGAAAAGCCAACTCTGAGCACTTGAGGAACTGCAAGTGCTTGAGCGTCCGTTGGCCTGCGCTGCCCGCGGGTCGCGACCCGGCACGGTGCGGGTCGGCTAACGGGCTGCGCTTCCGGCCTGGCCTCTTTCGAGGCGTCGCGTGGCGGGGCTTTGTTCCGGCGCGGGCCCTCTACCTCGGCCTTCTCATGCGTCGCCGCCGCCACCACCGCCGTCGCCGCCGCCGCCACCACCGCCGCCGCCGCCGCCGCCTCCGCCGCCGCCGCCGCCGCCTCCGCCGTCGCCTCCGCCGCCGCCTCCGCCCCCGCCGTCGCCGCCGCCCCCGCCGCCCCCCCCGCCGCCGCCGTTTGAACGGCTCGGCTAAACCGCCCCGGCTCCTACCCCGCCTCCCGCGGCTGCGGAGTGCTTCAGTGCGCGATGCATTATAAACGCCGCGCCGCGCCGTTCCGCCCGCCGAGCGCCGGCACTCGCTTCCGCGCGAATTACCGTTTCCAGGAATGCGCCGGGTATTGTTTCCTCCAGCGCCGCGGCGCATATTGAGGAGAAGGTATTACGTGTTCACTTTGCGTTTGTCGACGGCGGAGTAAGGAATTGCTGGTTGGTTGGCGGTCTCGTGAACGCAGGACCGGTTCAGATGGCACAGTGGCGGAATCGCGTTGTCTCGGTAGTGACTTCCACAGAGAGGTTCTAGGGTTCGAGACCCGACCGTGATGGATTCTCTACACTAGATGTATATAAGTTGGTAGAATTCAACCCCTGTCTGGAATTCTAGCGACCGGCCGCTCTAATCGGTAATTATAGAATAGAATATAATATTTATTTTGCTACTTAGGAATACATACTAGAATAATTCCGGTGGTAGCGTTGTTTAATTAGTTGCTGTAAATATAGAAGATAACAATCAAACAAACCTTATAATATTTAAATGTTACTTGACACAATGTAACAAAATTAATGTATTAATCCTATCATTATAAAGCTGGCCTGATGGAAAATAACAATAATAAAAATAATTTTAATGTTAATTCTATAAATCTAAAAAAATTACAATTTATTTAATCTAATTAAATTTTTTGACATTCAGACGGAAAGGTCCCAGTACTGTTGCGAGTAATTCCTTTCAACTTTGTATTGTTCTGTTTACAAATGAGAATTTGCCTACATCTGTTTTCTGTTTCCTTTGCCAAATTTTGGAGCCATTATCCTTCCGCGTTATGTATGCCGGTTTTGATAATTGCAATTGCAATCGATAATTGCAATCGCAATCGATAATTGCAATCAATAGCAGACTAATGCCTGAGCAGGACCCTAACAACCACAGATCGCGCGCGATCTACCCGTCTTCATTCTTGCTCCTTCCTCTTCCCTTACACTCTGTCACTCTTCTAGGTTACTTCCCTTTGACACCTACCTGGAGGTTAGAGCTTGTTTCGGTTAGGACGATACCCTCCTGGGGAGATACCTAGAGGCAAAGTGGGGAATTTACTCCGTGGCCTTTCTTGAAATGCTGCTTCTGAATGCAACGGCCGTTGTAGAGTGCAACTTTCAGGATCTGATAAAGAAATATTTGAAAATGAAATTAATTTTTTCTTTCAGAAAAAATCTTCAGCTCAATGAAGGGGTGAGTTTTGAAGGGGAAGTAATGCTGTAAAATCTCTTTGTTGCAATACTATCGAACACCACCACAAAGAAATTTGACGGCGAAATGCAGGAAACTGGCGTAAACAAATTCTTAAACGTTAGCTGTTGGTTTGTTAGTGTTACCGAACTTTACCGAAAGTTACGAAGGTAGGAAGTCAGGTTCCTACCTTCGTAACTTTTCAAGGGGGATTCTAGTTTCAGAAATAACGATGAATATTATTCCTCAAATTGTTTGAGAGGGTTTAACGGTCACTTACGTTTTCTAGCAATTGTTTGGCGGATCATTGCTATAGTGTGAACCAGTGTGAACTGAGCGTCCTTGGAACATTTTGCTAGGAATCGCCAGTGCTGTACTGTGCGAGTGCACTTCTGTTTAATAAGAGGCTTCACCTTCATCCCGCCTTAGTCTCGGTTAGTTTTAGAAAGAGACGTGCAAATAATTACGCCTGGAACTTCAGTGAGTTTAACGGTCACTCGCATTTTCTCGCTGTTATTTAACAGATTATCGCTAAAGTATAGTGGCGACTCGTCCTTGGAACCTTTCGCAAAAAAAAGGCCGAGTGATTGAACGGCGCTGGCTACAGTCAAAGCTTACTCATTGAGCGAGCTGCCCGGGACGAGAAACAAACGTGAGTCGAACGCCAGCCGCCCGAAGGAGAAAGTGGAGTTGGATTCTGGGCGGCGTGGAATGAGTCGACCGGTCTGCGCGGCCCGGCCCGCCTCCGCGCTGCAGACGCCCGCCCGCCCGCCCGGCCCGCCCCCGCCCGGCCCGCCCCCGCCCCCGCCCCTGCGCCGCTTAAACGTGGCAACGTCTGGACGCGGCTGCAGCCGGACCATCGCACTGGCTGCGGAACGCGGAGTCCTCATGCGTTTGCCCAAGGAATTGCACAGTTTTCTTCGTCTCGTGAAGTCACGAATTCCTGAGAGTGTACTTCTGATTTCCCAAAACATTTATCCGTTTTTGAAAACGGTGTGAATAAGTTTAAGAAAAATGAATCGACTTCAATTGCACTAAAATAATTTCACCTAACATATTCGTATTTTTGACTTGATTGTGTAATCAGGCAATTCATACAAGCACCTAGTGGTAGATACTAGAACGTTGTACGATTTACCATAGTTCTTTATTTAATTACGCACCTATAAATTAATTAGACGTCGGCGCCAAGCACAATTAACGTAATCATGAACAAAAGATGTTGATATATTGCATCCTGTACGTAATTGACCAAATAACTTCCTTGTTTGGAATATTGTCTTCTAAGATTACAATGCACGACAAGACGTTGCTCAGGCCCCCTCTACCCAACGTGAATATTTATCTTTTATGATAGGCACTATCCTTACATTGCAAGGCTCTTACTGGATATTCGCGGCCAAGAAGAAAGAAGCAAGTGCTTGACCTAAAGGTTGAACTCATTCCTCTGCAACAATGAATGAGGTTGTTATAGAAGTACATGGCCTACGTGGTCGTTAGGCTTTGCAGATTCCTCAGCAAGTGAAAACATCCTTTCCATATGTGAGATTCCAACCTGTGGTTATGCATTGAAAGGTCCTTGTATCTCTTGTGATCTGTCTGAAAGTCTTTAACCTAGAAATAATCAAAACAGCTGTTAAATGTATTCTGCAGACGTAATCGAATCCATCAGTTGATAAAGTTTTATCAGCGTTGCTCATATCCATTTCCTTGTGTTGTAACGCAAGGCTAATTACTCTCGCATTAATCGCAAGTAATGGGCACAACATGAAGCTCGGAAAATGAGCAGGAAAAGATCTTTATAAAGAAACAACGGCGCGTTTCTCACAAGGCGAAGGCGGTCATTTGGGCGCTGGCGGCGTGGTCGCTGCACCGAGGTCTGTGGGAGGGAATGCCCTCGCGGATCGCTTCCCGCGCAAGGTCCGCGGAACGTCGTGGCCTGTGGCGGCGGCGGCGAGGTCGGCAGGAAATGCCGCGCGAGGCCGGCCGGTGGGCGCGACTGTTGCTCTTCTGCGCGCAGGAGCCGCCACCACCTTCGCTGTCATCGTCACCATCGCCACCGCTGTCCCATCGCCACCTCCGTCACCGCTATTGTCGCCGAAACGCTACTGCCGTCCCCACTACCGCTACCGCCACTGCAACCAGAGGCGTATCTAGGTATTCAGGCGCCTTTGGCAAGCATAGAATCTGCGCCCCTGTCAGGATTCTTGAAATTAGGGTTGTTGTTATTTGTTTTGGTGGGTATTACTCTATATAGCGCCCCTTGTGAGTGGCGCCCATGGCACGTACCATGTCTGCCATTCCGTAGATACGCCCCTGACTGCAACCGCCACCGCCGTCACTAGATTCACCCCCGCCAACTCTTGTCACCACCGCCACCTGCATCACTATCGCCCGTCGCCGCTGCCTCCGCCCGCCACGCCTCGGGTCTGCGCGCGTCACCGCCGCCACCGCCGCCGCCGCCGTCGCTGGTACCGTTGTCGGCCAGTCATTGAACTCCCGGACGGCGGCGCGCCGGCGCTGGCGGCGGAGGCGAAGGAGCCGCGGAGGAGCCCGCCGCGCCTTCTGGCGGACGTCCGCGGTACCTGCGACGCCGAGGAATGCGGCTCGGCGGGCGGAGCGCTGCTCGCCAGACGCGTCTCCTCGCAGGAACGCGCCATCGGGTGTCTCGTCGCAGGAACGCCCAGCTGGCGGCGGAGCTGGATTGCTCATGGATGGACCCGACGTTGCTTGGTCATGGAGGCACTTTGGCCTTGAAGTTGCTGGACAATGGTGACTAGATTTCTTGGACGACGAATACCGAAATAGTACTTTGCAAGAGCTGTACCTCAGTGATGTGAAGTATTTACTCAAAATAATTTTGGGTTTCACGTTTTCGAGCAAAGTTAATGGCGAAGAGTAACACTGCCACAAAAAACAAAAACATCTAAAACAAAGGTTAGTTCCCTTACGTTTTTGTCTGAAGCGAGTATGTCAGTTGTAGTTAAGATGGGATTACATCCTTCACTAACAATGAGATACGAAACAGTAAAAAATTAACATTCGTGAAAAAAAGTTTACGTTTCCATAAACATTTCATATCTTGATTTATGTAGTAACAAACATTACAACATGGCAGAAGTATGTGACGTGATAATTGCTGATACGCCTATTCGGTGCATTTGTGTATATTCAATGTGAAATTCGAGATAAAGAAAAATTTCAAGAAACTTAAGTATATAGTATTGGATTTATAAGACTTGATGTTCTATAATTATCCGTCAGGTTTGTATTTATTCCAAACAAAATAAGCAGTCGTTTAACCCATTTCTTCCCAACGTTGCGTATACGCAACGCAATGTTTACTATTTTATTTTACGTATACCATTCTTCGAAAGCATTTGTAATTTTTTGTACAGTAAATACAATCCTTAATGACTCTAAAACTATTTTTGTTTGATACATGAATATTCATTTTAATTTTTTTCTCCATCAAGACGCGTGACCTATTTTGACTCCTTTACAATATCTATCTTTTGACCTTGAAATTGGTGATGAATGTGGATTTTTGTTATCACATTGCAAAATATAATATGTACAAATAAATGTGTTCATGTTTGAATAGAATGTGATTTTCAAAACGATTTTTATAGACAAATAAATATTGCGTTGCGTTTACGCAACGTTGGGAGTTTCCCGGCAGAATTAGGAACGGCCAAATTCCACTATGGCGCCGCGACAAACGGTTCATGGGAGCTTAGCATTTTGAAAAAAAGGATGTAATATTAGGTAGAATATGCTCTCTTTAGTTTGTTCCATTGACAGATATGCCAAAGGACATAATCTCTGTAGTTTTCTTGGCTCTAAAACAAGGCATGGCATAGTTATGACTTTCTGTACGAAAGTTGGCGCGGTATTTCGAAGATACCATTTACGAAAAGAAGAAAGTTTTGAAACAAATTTGAAGAAATAAAACGATATCTACATATTTCGGCCAATAAAATCTTAGATAAAGAACAGAAAACTGCAAAATTGAGCCCATTTTTTGGTGAATGAACAAAAAACGTTTTCAATCTAGCGTTTAGCCAGAACTTATCAGCACTTATGAGAAGATAGTTTCGTACTTGGGGCGACATTTAGCTAAAACAAGTGAGTTATGAGAGGTTTGGTTTCATGATGTAGTGCATATTGAATGGTGAAAAAATATTTTTGAAACCATTTAATGTTCATAGTGGAATATCAAAGAAGGCACCAATGTTTAGTCTTAGACGAAGTAATTGGCAATTTGACGGAAATTGTTTAAAAAATAAAAACACTTGCTGTTTCTTGGCAATCTTCTGTATGTATCACATTATTTTTCTGTCCTTTATCAGAAGCGGATTTCTATGCAAATAGAATCGTGGTAACAGAGAGAAAAGGGGATCAGACCGTTCGCTTCGAACCCCAAAAATTATTTTAAATCAAAAGTTGTGCATGACTACATGATAGAGAAGCATAATGAGTTTTTGATATGTTAAAGATCCTGCTAAGCAAGAATTATTTACATTCTAACTACCGAAATTACTCTAAATCGTATTGATTTCGAGTGAGTACTAGTACTCTTTCTTCTTAGAAGCGCCATCTAGCACCCAAATTGCTATCTAACCCACAAATTGCAATGTGATACTCACATTGATATTTAGGGAATTATAGTAAGAGGAGAATAAGAGAAAGACTAAAGGTCCATTTTTGATTATATAAAATTGTGGTGATAAGCATGCATACAGGCAACGAAATGTTCGTAAAAATCTGACAATTTTGGAATATTAAAATATGTGAAATATATTTAAATTCCATTTTATTTTTACTCCTTTGTGCATTAACTTGAATTATGTTTGCATATTAGTAAAATTAGTAGACACTAATGCAGAAAATACCGACATTTATATAAAGCGCGGTCAGTACACTTTCTTTCCGGAGAACTCCCAACGTTGCGTATACGCAACGTACCGCTCAGTTTCAACCAAGAATCAAAATATTTTTAGCAAACTGGTTTTGCTATCTTTGGAGACTTATTATCAAAATTTAACTAAAATGTATTAAATAAATTAAGTATTTCACTGTTTGGGAAGAAATGGGTTAAGGCCCCCCTTAATCCATGGACCCATAGATACCAGCCCTTGGATTCATTGAATATTCGAACAAAGTCATAAAGTTTTCTTTTTTTAAATAGTAAATCTGAAGGAATTTTCTCCGGAGGTGGGTCTCTACATGATTTTCTGCTTCTTAGCCTTGCAGTCCTTAAATATGGCCCTGTTACCGGTGAAAGGTATCATAAGTAGTTCATAATGAGTGTAATCGTATTCTGAGAAAATGACTAAACGAGATTTCCATCAACTCTTCGTAATTGACTTTTCGTTGAAAATTTTCTCTTAACTCATGTAAGTGACCTCGCAGATACTGAAAATGCCTATTTTAATAACTGGAATAATTATAATTAGGCTCATTGAGTTATGAATGAATCTATATATTTTTTATAAAATGGAGAGATATTTAAATATGCGCAATGTTAATTATTTTATTCCAGTCGAATGTAGATGATTAAATTAGCGAGAAAAGTGTTTTTCTCTCGACACGTGGAAAGTTGTATAAACATGATTTTTTAAAAATTACGTCTCTGGTACTCCATTTGTTCCAAAATGTTTGATGTGGTCAGCTCTGAAAGTTGTTGGAGAGCTCTTCACGTGGAAGTTATTAATTTGTTCAAAATTAACTTCGTTACTGTGCTGTGATAATTTTATTCGCGTGTTGTCGCCCTATTATTGTGTTTTAGTATTTATACAGTTACTTTATCAGAAAGTGTTCTATTAAATTAAGATATAAGTTAAGGTTTTCAAAGCGGTCAGTTTCAAAAATTTAATGTAATTTGTCCAACGTTCATTGAAATGTCTTTTATCCAAAAGTTCTATTTATTTCACAGTTTTACATTGTTAAAAAAACAACGTTCTGTTATCCAAAAATTCTAATTCTTTATTCTTCTACTTACTTATACTTCTTTAATATTCTAATTTATTTTAATTTTATTTTTCCTATTGTCCCGATCTTCACAATCCTTATCCGTTAAATTCTTCTCGTTCAGAAGTCTATTAATTTCTCTCAACCAGCTATATTTAGGTCATCCTCTTTTCTTTCTTCCCACAGGAAACCACTCTAAAATGATTTTGGGAATTCTATTTTCTATGATTCTTTTAAAATGTCCAAACCATTGTAATTGCTTGTATTGAATAGTTTCTAAAACGGTTTGTTCTTTATTCACTCATGCTAAATAAAGAAAGGTCATTTTTCAACGCCATTTTCAACGCCCCTTTTTTTCAAGTTTGGGTCATTCTTTCTGATTTGAGAATGTAATATTTAGTCATGTTATTGAATAACACTAGTTTGAATGACACAACTGAAGAATCATGAAAAGTTCGATAATCCTTAATTTTGACGAGTCTACTGTGAAGTGCTAAGCCTAATATATTAATTATCGCTAATACAAATGAAAATAAAAGTACACGAATTCATTGAATAACGTTTAACGAATAATTAACGAATAATTATGCAAAACATCGTGTAATGATACGTATCAAACATTTTACGCCAGAAGAGTATAAGTAATTTCTATAGTCAATGTGATGCATTTACTGATCGTGCAATGCTGCGGGAGGTTTCAGAGGAGGTAGAGAATTGTGCGTGACCCTATGAAAGAACTCGTGCTTGCATCCCGAGCAGTGTGCGAATGAAGTCTAGCAGCTGCCTAGCAACTCTCGACGTAATTGCCTTGAGTGCAGTGCCGTCATTGGCTGAAATGTCCTCGTGTTGTTTCGATTTATTGCAGCCTTCACCTCTGCCATTGCACATGGACACAATTAAAGATGTACTAAACGAAGTAATTGATATCTGCTCATTCACCCTCTACAGCTGCCAGTGTCATAACAAAAAATTGTTTTTCTGGGGGAGTTCAACAAGCGAACGTTTTTACAGAAAACTTTTCAAGTCTCCACTGACGCCTTTTTTAACCTTCGCCTCTGCCATTGCACTTGCGCACAATTGGAGATACGCTCAGCGAAATAATTGAAGACTATTGTTTTAACCTCAGTGTCGTAGTCAGTTTTTTTTGTTGCGAGCTCAGCAAGTGACAGACAGAACAGACAGACAGTTGACAGAAGGCTTTCTAAGAATAAACTGTTGGAGGACGTTTTACGTAACTGTATGCGAAACTTGACTGAGAAAGTTTTACAAATCATTGCGTCGAGTTGTGATAAACCTAAACATCATTTATTTACTATATTTGTAGACTGTAAATGGAATATGAGTTCAGTTAGTGTTTGCAACAACCCAAAGACGTAACATAGAAATGATTGTCGGCTCCGTGGCCGAGGTCGCTAAGACAGTGGTGATCGGACCGAGGGGTCGCGGGTTTGAGACTCACCTCGGGCATGGTTGTATGTGTTCGTCCTTTAACCCCTTTTACCATATCGTTTCATCTTCATACCATTACGTTCAATCCAATAGTGGTCAGTAATGACCTAGTAGTTGATGCGACCTTAAATAACAAGAACAAAAAGGTGATTGCAGAACATAAGAGATATTTTATTATTGTGTAGGAAAGATGGGCAGTGGGGAGCCTCCGTAGCCGTTCTCGAGTGGCGTGGCTGTCTTTACCTTGGTCGTTTTCCATCTCTGTCACCGGTATCTCCTGCGCCTCAGCCACCGGCGGCAGTCTTTCCTTCTCCGTCACCTTCGCCGCCTGCGTCGCCTGCGCGCCGCGCCGAGCCAATTGTCCGCCCGTGAAGGCCGCCGCGGGCGCTGCCTGCGCCAAGGCCCCGCGGAGGCGACAGCCTCTCTGCGCCGCCGCCTTTGCACTTCACACAGTCGCCTCCGGTTGTAGTGAACTTCTGGGAACCAGCATTGCTGGTCCACTATATCAGAGGTTCTCTGTATCCGATGATGTCAAAAGTAAATAGAATTTCCCCATAACGCTTGATTTTTTTAATATATATGAAAACACATAAAAACTCACAGAACTAATGACCTTAGTAGTTGATGTGCCCAGAATCACTAATCAATGAATCAGTCAGGAGAAGCGCTAATAAACTCTCGACTGAATATCCGTCATATGTGGTAGTGTGGTGCATGCGTGTGTGTGTGTGTGTGTGTGTGTGTGTGTATGTATGTATGTATGTATTGTAGCGTCATAGCACTCGGCACGACCGACCGCACAAGTCGTGCAAGGGGGAGGGGTTGGTCCTCTCGTGCCGCGCCCGACCGGACGGACCCCCGGGGTCTCTCGAGGGTCGCTCCGCTGGGGGCGTGTCTGAGAAAGCGGCTGTCTGTTCGCACTAATGATGTGTGACGACAGAAATCGTTCGCAGGTGGACGCCAGGCTTCATCTGCACCCGGCCCAAATCTCGAGCGGAAATGACGCTTTGTGCGTGGGAGGTCGGTCACGTGATGCCTCGCAAGGGAGGCGGGTGGAATAAGCTTCCTGGGCAGTCGAGTTTGACCGTAGCGATGTGCGGAGGTGATGGCGAGCAGCGTCTTGCGAGGCGTGGCTTTTCGCCACGGGACAAGAGACCAGGGGCGGCGCTAGTGTAGCGAGCTGGGGTTCTCTTGGTAAATACTGAGGCGGCTCGTCTCAGGGGTCGGAGTGCTGTGGAGAGCAGCGTTCCTTAGGAGTGTCCTTAGGAGTGTCCATAGTGTACTAAACTATTGTAAATAAATATGTACAGTAAACTCCGTGTCTGTGTTCTTCCTCTTCTCATGACGACGTCACAGTATGTGTGTGTGTGTATGTGCATGTGTAGGGAGAACTAGGGGATAATAGAGAACGCGATTGAGAAAGGAAAGATCGCACGCATTCATTAGCCCGTTTGTTTGGGTACTTTTCCGGCATTCTACTATTATCGGTCAGAGAAAACACGAAAATTATCGATCAGGGCAGCCGGTCGCTAGAATTCTTCACCATACGGCGACTGTATTCGATGTGGCTCTCTTGCTATCCTGGTGAGTCAAAAATCCGCCGCCGTCTGGTGTCGAAGCCCAGAGCCTCTGGATCAGCGACGCTGCAGCGGCAACGCATGCCACCACTGAGTCATCTCATCCGATCCGTGCCGCGTGAGTGGCATTCCTGCTGCACGACGCGCCGCGCCGCGCCGCGCCGCGCCTGCCGAGCTTCGCGCTTGAGGGCGCCGCGACTTTCCGCAACGAGGCGCGGGCTTGGCGGGCGTTCCCGACGGCGGCGCTTTGCGCTCCATCAGAGGCCCGACGCGGCGACAGGGAGTGGTTTCTCCAGCCGACGTCGCTCCCACCACCGACGTGGTCTTGGCCGTTGTCTTCGCCATCGACTTCGCCGTTGTTTTCACCGTCGTCTTCGCCGCCGTCTTCACCGTCGTCTTCGCCATCGACTTCGTCGCCGTCTTCGCCGTCGTCTTCGCCATCGCCTTCGCCATCGGCGTCGCTGTCGACTTCGCTGTCGACTTCGCTGTCGACTTCGCCATCGTCTTCGCCATCGTCTTCTCCAGCGTGTTCGCCATCGTCTTCGTCACCGTCTTCGTCATCGTTTTCGCCATCGTCTCGGCCGTCATTTCTACCGTCACCATCGCTGGTGTCTTCGCCGCCGTTTCTGCCGTCATCTCTACCGTCGTTACTCGCCGTCGGTTCCGCTGCCGCCCCCCTCCTGTCTCCTCGCCCCGCCGTCGTCTTCGCCATCGACTCCGCCGTTATCTCCGTCTTCTCGCTCCGCCGCCAGGGAGGTTGCAAGGAGATCGCATTGCCGGCTGCGCTGCGAATCGTAGTAGTTTTGTTGGAGGATGCAAATCGTCGCCATCCGTTCGTCTTCGTTCCCGATTCCGTTCGCGTGCGAACTGCGAGTGTGATTTTTGTGTTTATAACTCTGCTGACCGATGCGACAATATTTTTTGACAAGACCGCTTTTGCTGTTTCTTCCATTAAATGCAGTAAAGAGGTATGGCTTTCTCTTTTTTTGAATTCTGTCGTCTACACTCTGTATTTCATTCCTATTTAGATTTTTATAGTTTTGATTTCATGTGTATTTAAAATGGAAGATAAATCATTCTGTTGACACGTAATGTGGACAGGGTATTTTGTTATGGTTTTCTCAATGCAAAATGCAGTGGATATCAGTATAACTTACGTTCCTTTGATTTTCTATTGCGTTCTCGTAGATAATACATGCATATTTTCATTATAAGATAGGACATAATGAAACTGAGGCACATGTAAACTCATTTTGAAACTTCTCCAGGACATTTGTTCGAACAACTCACATTGTGTCGCACATTTCACTCGTTAGAGCATTCTATACTAAAATGTGTTTTTGAAATAAAAGTAGGATTTTTCAAGATACCTTTTTGAAAACGTATCTTTAAATGGAACTCGTTATGACATCTAAATTAACTTTATAAACAGCGAATGTAATTTTCTTCACGAAGACGCGAGTCAACTAACACACCGGTCAGGAGATCTAAATTTTGTCCCCTGCCGCGTTACCGATTCGTGGATGCACCCTTGCGAGACGTGGGGAGAGGGCCGATAGACGTGACGTGGAGGGGGCTTGGCGCGGCGGAGCGAAACACAGCGATGGCGGAGAGGCAGAGGAAGGCGGGGGAGTCGGACGCACGGTGGTTTGAAACACGCAACTACCTGACAAAATTCAGTTTCTTTTCTCAACATATTTCAGTATTCCAGACGTAAGCACACGAGAAAAAAAGTGCACAAGTTCATGTTACATTCTATCAGATAGATAATTGTTGTCCGTTGCTTTTAAAAGCTATTAGCAACCGATTTAACAAGCACGGAACATTTTTAAGTAATCAGATGTTCATAAATTAGTACGAGGTTTGGATCCACTTTTTCAGTTAAAGTTAATGTTACAAAACTATTTTTTTCCTGGCGTCTTACCATCACTCATAATATTTATAGGGGTATTACGAACAAATTTTATTCTTAATTTTTTTTGTGGTAAACAATGTTTTTCAAGTTTGCTAAGAGTAACATTTTGATTTCTTGGCTTATAAGAAAGTGTATGCGCATGAAATAATAAAATTTACGTATAGTATTATATACGTAGGAGGGCATGGAATGTAGTAGTGAAGGTTTCATTACCAACTTCCGAAAACTAATTTAAAATAACTTTTAAACGTAGGGCGCTAGATTCAGATAATGAAAAAGCTAGTATCGTACGCCGTTGTTTAAAGCACTGTCCTACCATCTGCCAGGATTGAACGGACTTAATAACAGAAACGACTAACCAGAGCAGACGATCTTTAGAATTTCCAATCTGTCAAAGTTCATCTTCGAATTAACCATTTTACTGGTGTGGAAAAACTTCCTCCAAAATTTCGCATCCAGAAACAGTACTCATTCTGACATAAATGGCTTTACGGACCAATTACATAAACAATCATGACGGCCACATTTCGTCGATCTTCACTGCAAGCGCGTGACAACAGGGGACCGGGTAGAAAACAAAAGAGCGCAAATGGAAGATCATTGTGTCCGCGTGTTCCGCAACCCGAGGCCATCGTACGGCGGGGCGCGCCGGGCCGGCGGGGCGCGGGGGGGGGCGGTGGTGAGGGGGCAGGGCGGGGGGCTAGGGGCTGGGGTGGGAAGGGGGAGGGGGAGGGGAGGGGGCGTGGCCGCCTCTGCGGTCGCCGCCCCGCTCGAAGCCGCGCGCGCGAACAAATTGCACGTTACGTCACCGGCGCAATGATCGTTGTTTTATTTTTGCGGCAATTACGTCGCCTGTTTGCGTACGGTGCAGTTCCCTTTATTAATTAGCCCAAGTGTATATTTAATTAATTCCGCGCGCGCGGGGGCGCACGCACATCGGTGCAGCCGTACGAGGGCTGCGCGGCGAGGCCGGCGGAGGCGAGCGGGGGGGGGGGAGCGGCGGTTGGCAAGGTGAACCGGGGAGGGGCAGGGAACGAAGGTGGGAAGATCAATAGTAGGGAACGAATGGTGAAGGGCAAAGTTTGGGTCGTGGTAAAGGTTGCTGTGTGAGGATTGAGGGAAAGCAGATGTCATGGTTCAATGATGGACCGGTGAATGTGATGTGGATTCTAGAGGGGAAAGCTGTAAAGAAATTTATGGAGTACGTAAGGTTATGCTAAAGGACCGGGGTTGGAAGCAATGAAGAGTTGCTGAAGAGTCCACATGAATGAAAATACGACAAAATAGGGATGAGTGACTTGAAGTGTGGCCAGCAACAGAAACGAGAGCACTGGAAATGGTAAAGATAACTTTGCGAGGATTGGTGGAATGGAGGGATCATAGTGCAAAAGTGAACCGATGACATGTATGTGATGTGAAAGCTAATAGAGTAGGCTGTATGCGTAGGATTAATTGAGAACGTCTGATAATGTAAGAGAGGCGGAGCAGAGAGCGTAGGAATGGAAGAGTACGCAGACATCGAAAGGAGAGCAATGGAGAAGAAAAGAGTGAGTGACGTGTATTGGGAGCATGAGAGCAGCGCAAGCACTCAGGGGGCGCTTGGTCGAGGACAGGGGGTGGAGGAGAGAGCCCCAAAAAAGGCGGAAAACCGACGGGAAGCTGCCGGAAGGGGGCGGGGCGCGTGAAGCCGTTCCCCAATCTCCCCTCCAACCACTTCTCGTCTCCATCCCCACTCTATCCTCTCCGCCTGGCGTTGCGCGCACCCACCCGCGCGCTCCCCCGCTCGCTCCCCCGCTCGCTCGGGGGTGAGGTATTAATTCGACTTGATGGACACGGGCTACGCAGTAAGTCATGACGTGAAATTTCACGATCCAGTGACCGCCTATATGCGGTGTAAAATGCCGATTTCACACCCCGGACCATATCGATTATGTGGAAATCGATAATTTATAAAGCGGTTACCCGTAGAGGACGGGGCGCCGAGCCGGCGCTTTGGCGATAGTCTCCGGATTTTTCACGCCTCAGTCGCTGGGTTTGATGGCGGCGGGGGCGGTGCCGCCATCTTCGTGACGGGGAGCGTGAGCAGTCCCACGTTGAGCTGCCGGGGGAGTCGTATTTCCGTTATGAACTTTGCTGTCATAAGCCGAAAAAATTATTCTGGATTCAAGGGAATTCTCTCATTTCCATTCCTCGATGGAATAGTTCCGTAGTTTATGAACACATTTAAAATTCAGAAACCTCTGCTCTCTGCAAGAACGACAATGGCCTCTGACTCGAGGGAGTTGTTTTTATTCATGCCATTCTTTGCTGTCGAGTTAATATAAAAACACCCAATAACTTCTAAACGGTTTACAAGATTGGCTTTCTATTTTTCGTGAAATATTGAGACACGCGGCAAGAAATAGCCGTAGTTATTCGTAATAATAGTATTCGTTTGATACATTTTTGCTTCCTCGCTATGGAGAAGAGAAAAAGCTATGTAATACTGCGCGAAAAAAACGGCTCATTTTCAGCAGAAAAACACATTACAGGGCCCTGGTAACGAAGATGTGGATAAATAAAGTTGCTAAATTTAGAAAAAAAATACTCTAATGTAGGCAGAATCCATGCATTGTGTGTCCTTGATGCCGAAAAATCGAATGACGGCAAAACGTCAGTCCGTCCGTATGTGAACAACCCTGTCCGTCTGTCCGTCCGTCCGTCTGTGAACAACGCTAACAGCTAAACCATTCAGCCGATTTCCTCCAAAATTGGTACTCTCCAATCGATGTGGCTGATGTCGCAGCCCTTTTAAATTTGAAAGCGATATTGTAATTTTGGGGGATACTTTACTTTAAGCCCCAAGATATTTTGCAACTTTTCAAGAAAATGGGTCCGTTTTTGATTAAATTTTGTTGTTGGATAGTGTAAATGACGTTTAAGAGAATGGTGCAGGTCTCATGTTCGTTGAAAACCCTGATTTTTCGAAAATTGCAAAAATTCAAATTTTTTTCGGCGTCTTCCTACAACTACAATTATGAAGATATAGTATTTTTCCCGTACTGAAATCTGTTCCTTAAAGATAGATTTTGAAATAAGGTCACGTACAATTTTTCGAAGATTTGAGTACTTTTCGCGTAATTGTGCGAGAAATTGCGGGCGAGAAAGTGCGAGCTATTTTAGCATCACTAGTTGCAGTGTTAGTTATTTCGGTTGTATCGAAGAAGTTATTTGACTCAACGTTTTTGCATTACATATCTTACGCCTTATAAATTATAAAGATAAATAATAAATTTACATCAATCTGTTGATATTTAGATTCTGTCACGGAATTTTTTAAAAATCATCCTTGAATATTTTCTAAAGAATTAAAGTTGTAATACATATTGTAATATTCAAGAATTTTTTGAGTGTTGCGAAAACCGTTTTATCTTACCTGCGTTGTTTTATTCATGATCTCATAGGAATATACAAAATATTTTGACTCTAGCATGCTGCTTCTTACGCTACCGTTGCTAATGCATAAAACATGAGCGTCTGGACTCTGGGTTTCAATATTCTCGTTATTTAGTGACCTTACGTGGAAGGCGTTTCTTCGCCTGATTTACGAAAAGCAGGGAGAACCCTGCGCAAACTAAGAGGATTTCCATGTCAGGACGTGGCATGAAGTAGGAAACGAGCAGTGATACGCCGTGGCCTCTGTGACCTACATTGCGACGGTTCCACCTTCTGGCTCTGAGATCTTCGTATACCCACCCCCGGAGTGTTCGTGCGGGGGTGGGGAGGGGATTGGTATGCGGGCGGCGGCGGCGGCGCCCCGCAGGAGCGCTGTATTTCGTCGCCGATATTGACTGAAGCAGGGGCGCGTTGGGGGGAAAGGATGCGGTAGCGGTAGCGGGGACCGGGAGCGGAGTGTTAGGCGGGGTGGGGTGCGAGTGGTGGTTTTAGGGGGGTGCGAGTGGTGGCGTTGGCGGGGTGCGAGTGGTGGTGTTGGCGGGGTGGAAGTGGTAGTGTTGGCGGGGTTTGAGTGGTGGTGCTGGCAGGGAGCGAGTGGTGGTGTTGGCGGTGTGCGATTGGTGGTGGTGGGGTGTGAGTGGTGGTGTTGGCGGGGTGCGAGTGGTGGTGGAGGGGTGCGAGTGTTGGTGTTGGCGGGGTGCGAGTGCTGGTGATGGCGAGGTGTGAGTGGTGGTGTTGGCGGGGTGCTAGTGGTGATGTAGGCGAGGTGGGCGGTGGTGGCGTGGGCGGGGTGGGAGCGGTGGTGGGGAGCAGTTTGGGGCAGCTGGACGCTGGGCTGTGGGGCGGGGTCGGATGAACGCTGCGACGACGGCGGCGGCAGATGCGTTGGAGGGCTTGGCCTGGGTGGGAGGAGACCGCGGCGACGGGGTCTGTGGCGGAAAGGTGCGGTTAGGGCAGCCGCGGGCGGGGGCTGCGCTGGGGAGTGACGTCGAAGACGGGATGGGATCGGAAAGGCCGTGCGAGTGGCGGGGCGGTCTCCGGGGGCGGCGGCGGCGGCGGCCCCCGGGGCGGAGGGCTTATCCCACGCACATCAGCGAAGCGCCTCCTTCGATTCCGGGGTTGGTTTTCTCGGATCCGTTTTCGAGTTCATCCCGGCCCGGGGCGCCTGTTGGTGATGCATCCGCCGACAAGGCCGCTGCGTGGGCGCATCCGCCGCGCCCTTTGTGCGGCGGGCGGAGCGGGGCGGGTGGAGCGGGGCGGGACGGGGCGGAGCGGTCTGGGAGGGGCGGGCGGACGGCGCGGGGCAGGGCGGGGCGGGGCGGGTTTGGCGGACGGGCGGGACGGGGCGGGCGAGTCGGGCGGGCGGGGTGGAGCGGGGCGGGGCGGTCGGCCGGGGCGGGTCGGCCGGGGCGGGGCGGGGCGCGCGCCGCTCCTGGCTCCGCGATGCGCGCTTCGCTCTCCTGCCTTCGACTGCCACGACGCTCTTCACGACGCTTCTTCGGGACAGGTTCTCTTGCGAATATTTCAATCTCAAGATTGAAAGAAGTTGTTCGTTTAGGATTACGTGGAGAGAATCGTGTCTGCATCATTACAATACTTACTGAGCCGTTCAAATCTTTGTTAGATCATCAATAACTCTCTGTTCCTCTAAAATATTAATGTAATTTAGATAATGCATGAGTAATAATTTATTATTTCACTGGATTTTTCCTTATTACCTTAATATTTCTATTGAACTATGTAACTTGATTGTGAAGGCTTCAGTAGGGCGTAGGCGTAGGTTGCGTAGGTGTCAGTATTGGCTGGGCTATCCGGGACAAACCACGTCTCGTTTGTGATGGCAAACGTTTCGGCCAACATATTGTGACCTTCCTCAGAGCGTATGTATTTAACTTTCCAGATTTTCATACTCACTAACTTACATTTCGTTGTGTCTGTTACGATTACGCAGTATTATTGTCAATATGATACATTTGTTATGCACTCTCTCACAATTTCAATGACATTTTTAAATTAAAAAATCATTGTTAAATGCTAATATTTACTTGTTGCTTGTTATCTGCTCAAATTCACATACTACACTTCTCTTCGGATCTTGACGTTTTCTCCTTGCGTGCCCCGTTCTCTCCGCTCGCGACTTTCGCTTGCTGTACAACCTGTTTTTTCCGGCAGCTCACCTTCTTGTTTCGCAAAGCATCTCACAACATTCTGCGCCGCCCCAATCTCGCGCCGAACCCGCCTGCGCCTCCGCCAGGCGCTCAGGGCGCGCTCCGCGTCAGGCTGATCCCATCGCGCCGCCCGCCCTCTCGCTGGCGGCTTCGGCTCGGGGTGGCGCTTTCCGTCGGACAAAGGCCCGGAGGAGGATGACTCCGAATGAAATTCGCAGCGGATTGCTCTTTAATGCGCCCGGCATAAATATTAACTGTGGGGCTTTGAGGTCGCGCGCGGTGGCCCTCGCGTGTTTTGCAGTGTCGCTGCGGGATAAATAGGGTCGGGAGCTGTGTGCGGATTGATTTAACCTCTCGCCGGCGTATCGGGGAGCGCCGTGAATGCGGAGCCGCGGCGCGGGGAGTTTTAAAGGGGGCGGGGCGGCGGCGGCGGTCGGAGGGAGGGAGGTGGTTGAGAGGATAGCGAGCCCCGACATTCGGCTGTTTTGGGGCGCGGGAATACTGTGATAGGGGATGAAGGTGAGGGAGGGGTTGGAGTGCTAGACGCGTGGGTGCCTGGCGCTGCGCCGCCGAGCGAGAAGTGATATGAGAGGGAGGGGAGCTTTGGCCGCCGCTGTTTAGCCGTGCGCGGCGGGAAGGGTACATGACAGTACTGTGCAGAGTGAGGTGGAGGGGCGGGTGGCTTGAAAAGGAGCTGGGATGGAAGAGAGCGGTTTGAAAGGGGTGGAGAAGGAGGGTAGGACGGTGAGGTGCGGGGAGGAAAGTGGCGGAACAGTGAGAGGCGGGGCAGAATAGATGATGGCGAGAGACGGGCTAGCGCGAGGAGGGCGGAGATGGAAGAGGGGCAGGGTAGGATTGTGGCGTGCGGAGAGCAGCCATGAGAGGTGAGACGAGACAGAGTGCGGGAGGGGGGCGGCACAGGCAAGGCATGGTGGGGACGGGGTAGGATTGTGGCGTGAAGAGAGGAGCCAAGAGAGGTGAGATGAGACAAACTACGAAGGGGGGAGCGGGCGGATAGACAAGGCTCGTGTGTGTAGGCATAGGGGGTGGCGGGGAGCGGCGCGGTGCGCGGGAACGAGGGTCAGAACAGAGCGTTGCTGGTCGAGGGAAGGGCGCGCGCTGGCGATTGAGAACGGCGGATGCCGTCCCCGAATGCAGTGCCTGGTTACACGCGGGCGCGATGCGATGAGCGCGCGGGCGCCGCCCGGTTCCCCGCTGCCGTTGCGGGGCGGAGGAGCCTCGCTGCGATTCTATTACGCACCCGGCGCAGCGCCGCGCTTCAACGAGACGCAGACACGCGAGGCCGCGCGCCAACGCGGGCGGGGAGGGCGCCGCTCGGGCAACGACTGTGGCGGAGATAGCAGTCCCGGTTCCAGTCGGGGCGGCGGCCGTTGAAAATCAGTCGCAGATGCGGAAGGCTGCGTGCGATCTCGAAACGTTGTTAGAGCCGGAGGGAATTAACGGCGACGACAGGTGTTCGATGAATATGGTATGGACAGAAGCGACTACGGATACAATAAGAATGTAAATGCAGGAGGGCGAATGAAATGAAGGGAAAGAGACAGCGGTAGGGTAACACGATGGTACATGGGACTTTACAATAGGAGTGTGATAGGAACGGCAAGGACAACGTAAATGGTCGGGGCGGCGCGTGGGCAGTGACGGCTGGAGGGCGGCGGTGGGCGGCGGCGCTCCGAAAACGGCGGTCGAACGCGCGCGCGCCAAGGCCGCTGAGGCAGCGGATGGGAGCAGTGCAGTGGCAGCGGCAGCGGCGGCGGCGGCGGTGGCGGCGGTGGCGGCGGTGGCGGCGGTGGCGGCGGTGGCGGCGGGTGGCGGCGGTGGCGGCAGTGGCGGCAGTGGCGGCGGTGGCGGCGGTGGTGGCGGGGACGGCGGCGACGGCGGCGGCGGCGGCGGCGGCGGTGGCGGCGGTGGCGACGGTGGCGGGCGGCGGTGGTGGTGGCGGCGGTGGCGTCGGTGGCGGCGGCAGTGGTGATGGCGGCGGTGGCGGCGGCGATAGCGGCGACGGTGGCGGCGGCGGTGGCGGCGGTGGCGGCGGCGGTGGTGCCGGCGGCGGCGGCGGTGGCAGGTGCGAGTGTGGCGCGGAGTGGCGTTCGGGGGCGGGGAAGGCTGCGGCGCGGGCTGAGTAGGCGGCGCGGCGCTGCGCCGCCCAGCGCTATGCTCGCTGCAGATAACAGCGCCGCCCGCCTGGAAATTGCCTTCGCGCATACCCGTTGACGTGCGCGGCGAGACGGCGCAGCGGGATGGGCGGAGCGCGGGCATTACGCGTGGGGTAAAAACGGACCGGAGCGGGGGAGGGCGAGGGGTGGAGAAGGTTGGGCGAAGCGGGGATGGACGACGGATGGAGACGCGGGGAGGGACGGAGCGTGGCGAGGAAGGTTGGAGCAAAAACCGAGGAAAGTGGAGCTCTAGTGGGGATGGTGGAGGCTTAGATGACAGGACATGGCGGGAAAAGGTTGGGATGTAGGGAAAAACGGATTCTGGTGGGGTGAGACGGGAAGAATATGGGTGGCGGGAGAACGACTCATAGCGAAAAATAATGAGATGGGTGGAACAGGGCGGAACTGGGAAAAACGGAGATCGAGAGAGGTGAGGTAGGTGGGCAGGGATGGGGATGAAGGGGCGCAGCAGAGAGAGAAGTGGATGGACATGGCGGGGGTGGAACTGGGCGGGTGGCAATGTGAGTATGGCCGGCAAGGTGGGCAGGACGCGGCTCTACTGTGAATGCAATGGTGGTTTGAGGGAGCAGAGCAGCGCCTGGCGTGGCGGGGCGTAGAGGAGAGTGACGGGGCTTGAAAGGGAGTGGCGGGGCTTGGAGGGAAGTGTCGTGGCGCGGAGGGGAGCTGCGTGGGGGGGAGTGGCGTGGCGTGGCGTGGAGGGACGTGGCGGGGCGTGGAGGGAAGTGGCGGGGCTTGGAGGGAAGTGGCGGGGCTTGGAGGGAAGTGGCGGGGCTTGGAGGGAAGTGGCGGGGCTTGAAGGGGAGTGGCGGATCTTGGAGGGTAGTGGTGAGGCTTGGAGGGGAGTGGATGGGAAAACGGAGCGGGGCGGGGCGTCGCGTGGCGTGGCGTGGCGTGGCGGGGCTTAGTGAGGCGGGTCCCAGCAGAGCCGAGCTGTCCCGGCGGAAGTGCGGGCGACGGAGCACCTGCGCAAAGGTGCGCGGCACGGCGGCGGGGCGGCGGCGGGGCGACGGCGGGGCGGAGAGGGACAGCACCAGGTGATGGGCTCTTTCGCGCCGACGGCCACAGTCAGCCGCGACCGCGCCGTTTCGTGGAACCACTTTAGGCGAATAGGAAAGCCCATTCGCCCGGAATTAATTTGGAGAGAATTGGGTGTTGGTGTGACAGGGGATACAGAATTTCCAGTAATTCCGCGTTCATTCCGCACGTGTGAGGCAATTTATGGGATTTAGATGATAACAAATTCCTCTTAAAGGGTCAACACTAAAGAGTGAAAATACGCGAGGGAAAGGTAATACCAGAATATTTATTTTTATGAAAATAATTTTCGATTAATTAAAATTTTCAAGCTAATAAAATTCTCAAGGGTTGATTTTTCTTTTCGTATTAATTTGAATTAAAATCAGATACATACACTTTAGTTCCGAAAGGGTGGTAATCATATTTCATTATATTGTATAATTATTTTGAAATATTTATACTAAGAGCGAATATAATAGTATGTTATATGAAACGACATGCTGGCTCATTTACACAGTTACCTATTTTGTGTGCGAGTTGTGTATTACAATATCTGAATGTGGAAGACGTAATGTATATTAATTTTGCTGTGTTTATTCAATGGTGGTTATTACTATGCACAAGATACTCATATTTTCCTTGTGTACTGGAGCGACGATTGTAGGTCAGTGAAATCACAATATTGCATTTACCGCATTTGTTTCATGCAGCTGTCCCTGTCGGGCGAGTAATAATTACAATTTCGCAGCTTTTACAACTGCCTACAATGAGAAAATAGAGATAATTCGAGATAATTCTGTAGAGATAATTTAATAGAGATAATTCCGTATCATTGTCACTGTTACATTTGAATCTATTGCTTGCATACTATTGCTTTTTGCGAATTATTTACGTATAAAATTGTTATTTTTTGTTTACGCTCAATGCGTTGATTACAGATACGACTTTAAATTACGTTAGGAGAGTTTTATTCTTTTTATGGTGTGTACTTGTAACATCAGCATACTTCTTTTTTTTCAAATTAAATATATATTATTTTGATTGTGATTTCAGTTAATGTGATGAAATACCTTTAGAGTTCAACTTGTAATCGTAGCCTCTGTCATTTTCTTGAACCCTATTGATGTGTCAAGCGTTACTGATTGTTTGCTTGCCTGGTTATTCCCTCATGATTACTACCAGTACATTATTTATGGAATGATTAACGGCATTCGTTCTCGATAAATAGTTGCTGTTATTACATCAAAGCAAACTCTGGGAGTTGTGTATTCTTGTTTGTACTTTTCACCGATTAAGTGCTGCTCAGTTCAGTACTTTCACAAAAATTCAGTGAATTTTTCTCAATTTAGATACATGTTTTCCATACTCTATTTTCAACAGAGATAAATTACCTTTAGAAAAGAGACAGCCTGTGGTTTTATTGTCACTCACTCCCTTTGGATACCATCAGAACTTCAGTGTTCTAACTTCAGCAAGTTTGTGCTTTCAGTATTGCCACTAATTCTCCTTTTCTTTCTTTTTCTTCTTCATCTTCACATTCTTCACAGCTACGTAGAACGAGAAGTTATACATACAATTTTCAACATTAACAGTAAGCAGAACACGAATTTGATTACAACTTCCTGTAGCCAACTAACGTCTTAACCTGGCACGTAATGATATAATCCTGATAAGGTCCAGTAAATATTTGTTGATGGAATGACAAATGACCACTAGAAGCGAAGGTGACGACAGGCTTCATTCATACCCATGGCCCAATACTAGCAGCTCTGGCGACATCATCTTAGCCGTCGCTTCACGTGGTGAATCCGGGGGGGGGGGGTTCTGCTTCTCCTCTAAAAAGAAAAAAACCTGTGTGTAAAAAATCAGCACAAAACAAGAAAAAACACAAATTCAAAGTATACAGACAAGCATTAAGTCATTGCACTAAATGTAATTGTGGAAGTGTGGCACACTTATAATGTTTACTGAATTTAATACATTAGTAAGTTTTATTATTGACAAATCACAATTTTATTACGTGTACAGAATTTATTATATGGAAAAATATCGAATACATTTATAATGTGTACTGGCTTTATCAGGTTAGCAAGTTCTGTGATTGGCAAATGAGCCTGTGATTGATAGTTTTGCTACATGTACGTACTTTGTATACGAAAAATTACGAATACTCCCACATTGAAGCATGATTAGGTCAAGACCTTGATCGCGTGATTTTAGCTCAGAGCCAATGGCTGTGCAGCGACTTTGACCGGGGAGATGCTAAGGTTCGAGTCCCGATGGTGGCGGATTTTCAACACTACGTAGCTACTCAGCTAGGTCGCAATCGACTGTTGTTTGGAGAAGAATTTTAGCGGCCGACTGCTCTGATCGATAGTTTTCATGGTATCTCCGATCAATACCAAGCCAATGCCGCAGCAGTATCCGGAAAACCGGTTAAGAACCGCGCGCGATTTTTCTTCCCTCTTCCTTGTCTTATCCTCTCCCCTTTCTCTCTCTGTCACTCTCTCTCTCACACACACACGTGCGCATACAGTACACATGCACTACAGTACCACACATGTCGGGAGACCAATCGGGAACTTAAAACTAGTTCCGAGGCGGTGCTGTCCTGGTGGGAGACTACCGGCGGGGGATTCACCACGTTCAACATCCAATAAGAGCCGCCCACCCTCGAGCTTAAACATCCACTGTACTAACGGGCCAAAAATGAGCCCGGAAACATGCACGGTTGATATGCCCCCAAACATCAGTCAATCAATCCAATTAATCAAGTCAATCAATCAATCAACCAACAAACATACCAAGTCCCTGCCCCCGAATTGAACATGTAATAGATACGCCCCCACTCGCTCTCCCTTCCGAACAGTTCGCTAGTTGGTACCACCAGCTGTCTCAGTTGGTCGCGTGTTCTGGCCCAGCATCGTCACCGGCGTTCCCTCCGGTGCTTTTCCGTCCCATTCCTGCAGCCCATCGCCACAGTCGCCGGGCTCGCGCCTGCAGGCAGGCGTCCCTCCGCCGCCGGATGGGCGGGGCACGGCGGGCGCGCCCGCCGCGTATGCGCGAGCACGCTCGGCGATAGCTATTTGTTTATGGAGCCATCGGGCCATAACGCGCGATAAACTGCAGCCTGTTTATCTGGCAATTAATTAGAGAATAGGCGGGCGGGCGGGCGCGTGAGCGGTGACGCCGGCGGCGGCGGCGGCGGCTGGCGCTGCCGCGGGCCCCGATACGGCGTCGCGCGCCGCCGCGCCCCGGCGATTGGCTGGGGAGCCAACCCGCCACCGCCTGCCGGGCCGCGCTGCCAAGGGCGCCCCGCCGGACGCGGGTGTGGCTCTTGGGTGTGGACGCGGCTCCCCGAGCGCCCGTGACGGACGCTACGCGGGAGATCCGGAGGAGGTTAATCAGAGTGATGTCTTTTTACTTTCCCGGATACGTACGTATACTCGGGGTGATATACGTAGTATAGGGAAAGTTATGTAATCCTGCGCGAAAAAATGGCCAATTTTCGGCGGAAAAAAAATTAATTGCCGGGCCGTGAAAACGAAAAAGTGGATAAAACCAGTTGTTAATTAAGAAAAAAATCCCCCAACAAGTGGTGTTGCCAGAAACCCCTGTTTGTAGGTCCTTGATACCGAAAACCGAATTGAAAGGAAAACGTCCGTCTGTCCGTCTGTGAACACTGCTAGCGCCTAAACCATACGTACGATTTCTTCCAAAATGGATATTCCCCGGTCGATCTGATTCTAGTCGAAGCTTTGAGATTTTGAAAAAGATTCTTCAAAATTTGGGGGTACTTTATATGAAGCCCCCCGGGGATTTTCAAAATTTTCTCAAAAACGGCTCCAAATTTTTTCTTTAAATTTCTTGTATGAATAGAGTAAAATACACTTATTAACATGGCATAGGTCCGATTTTCACGTATAGCTCTGAATTTTCGAAAATTGTGAAAGTTTGAATTTTTTTCGGCGTCTTTCTCCAACTACAAAATTGAAGATAGAGATTTTTTCTTCAAATAAAATTTGTTCTGCATATTGAGTTCTTTCATAAAGGTCATGTAAATGTTTTTCAAAATTTTAGTAGTTTTCGTGCAATATTGCGTGCAATATGTGCAATTTTAAAAAATTACAAAAACAAGATTTTCTCAAAAACGGCTCCAAATTTTTTCTTTAAACTTTTGGTAGGGATAGTGGTAAATGTACTCTATCAGATGACATAAAAGCCATATTGGTCTATCGGTTGGTTTTTTCAAAAATTACAAAAATGTAAATTTTTTACTTGTCTCTCACGTCGTTAATATTTACATTATCGGCGATTTTTTCACATTATTATATTTACGAGTATATATGCTTTAAATAATGTCAAGTAAAGTTTCTCGAAAACACTACCGTTTTCTGTGAAAAGTAGCTCAAATTTCGGCATTTTCAGAAATGCTCAAACGCCATTTTCTCATATATGGCTGCAATTTTTTCTTGAAACTTTTGTAACGGATAGTGCTAATTACACTCTTTAGTATAGCGTAAAGTTTATTTTGAGTTTTTTTTGTTTTTTCAAAAATTACATAAATGTAATTTTTTGAAAGATCTCTCACATCTTTAATATGCACATTACCAGCAATTTGTAAAGATTATTATATTTGTGAGTGTAAGTGCTTCAAATAACTTCAAATAAAGTATTTTGAAAACTCAAAAATTTTCTGTGAAAATGAGCTTCAAATTTCGCATTTTTAGTAGCGCTAAAACGCCATTTTCTCTTAAACGGCACATAATTTTTAAAAGAAAATTGCCATTTACGGCTAGGTTTTTGTGTTCTTTAATATTCTAAAATTAATGTTTCTGTTCTACCAATAGGAAACCGTTAAGAAATGACAAAAAATGTACTTTTTAA